>JBAJHW010000001.1:218182858-218680358 GCA_037013535.1 Intellagama lesueurii | reverse complement strand
TCTGAACCTGTTATGGTCATTTTGAATATCTAGTCATGCCTTTTGACCTGTGCAACGCTCCGGCCACCTTCCAGCATTTCGTCAATGATGTATTCCAGGACCTGCTGGACTGGTTTATTGTGGTATACCTGGACAATATCCTGATTTTGTCTGAAACCACGGTAGAAGATGTGCAGCATGTACTGATGGTCCTTCTGCACCTCCGGAAACACTGCTTATATGCTAAGCTGGAGAACTGCCTCTTCCACTGTGACACCATGGAGTTCCTGGGGTACATCATCTCACCAAGGGGGCTCCAGATGGATACCCGCAAGGTTCAGGCTGTTCTGGATTGGGCCCCTCAAGGGTGTCCAGTCATTCCTGGGGTTTGCCAACTTCTATAGAAGGTTCACTCAAGGCTTCTCCCAGTGTGTGGCACCCCTCACAACCCTCCTCAGGAAGGGGGTTAACTTTTCATGGACCCCTGAAACCGAAGTGGCCTTTGATGCACTGAAACAGGCATTTACCTCCGCTCCAATTCTGGCACACCTGGACCCTAACCTGTCTTTTGTGCTGGAGACCGATGCCTCCCATGAGACGATAGGAGCCATCTTGTCCCAACACCACAGTCCACAGCAGTTCCTTCATTCTTGTGCCTTTTACTCCCAGCGACTAACCCCGTCGGAGCACAACTATGACATCAAGGCCGCGTTCGAAGAATGGTGGCATCTCTTGGAAGGGGCAAGACGCGGTGCAAGTGCTCATCGGCCACAGGAATTTAGAGTACTTCCAGTAAATGAAGTGCCTGCACCCCCGACATGCATGCTGGGCTGAGTTTTTCTCCAGGTTTGATTTCCAGATCACCTATCAGCTGGGCACGAAGAACGGGAGGGCTGATGCTCTCTCCTTCAAGGATAAGTCTGAGAAGGACCCCAGTCCAGTGCCTCTACTAGCCCCTCGGAATTTCGTCTGTGGAACCCTGGACCCAGACTTTCGTCGCCAGGTGCTGCAGGCTTTAGCCGCGGATCCCTATGCTCAGGCCAAGTTAGCAAATGCAAACACAGTTGCAGTTGATGCGCCTTCAGGATTCGAGTGCTGGGATGGTTGCCTGTTCGTCTGCAAGCGGCTGTACATCCCAGCTGGCCCACTGCGCCTCCAGGTGCTTCAACAGGCTCATGATGCCCACAGCACAGGGCACTGGGTCTGCTCACCTGGTCGCTCTGGCTTACTGGTGGCCAACTTGGCAAGCAGACATCCACAAGTATGTCCAGTCCTGCAAAGTCTGCACCAGTGCCAAGGTGCCCTACCAGCAACCTCAGGGCATGCTGCAACCCCTGCCCATGCGTTCATGGTCAGTGATTTCCCTCAACTTTATTGTAAAGGCCACACGGTCATTTTAGTCATTGTTGACACACTAACTAAGATGGCACACTTCGTCCTGGTTCCCAAGTTGCCCAAAGCACCCCAGACATCCCAGATTCTCCTGGATCGCAACTTTCAGTTGCATGGCCTCCCTGATGCAATCATCTCCGATCAGGGGGTACAGTTCGCAGCACGCTTTTGGGCAGCTTTCCTGAAGCTCCTGGGCATCGAACGTCGATTGTCCTCGGCCTATCACCCAGAGACTGATGGCCAGACAGAATGCATCAATCAAGTCCCCAAACAATACCTTCGGTGCTTCTCGAATTTCCATCAGGACAACTGGGTGAACTTGCTCCCACTAGCTGAGTTTGCAAACAACACCATACATTCCTCCATGGGGTATTGCCCCTTCTATGTGAACTATGGCTATCACCCGCAGGATCATCCCTGTGCACCCGCTGATTCTCTGGTCCCATCAGCCACTGATCATATTCAGACCCTCCAGGAGGTCCAAGCCAAGCTCCACCGCCACTTAGACCATGCCAAGGCAGCATATAAGACGCAGGCCGACTGCAAGCACCATCCTGGGCCCCAGCTCCACGTAGGGGATAAAGTCTGGCTGTTCATGGCCCCCTGCCGGTCAGGTCGCTGCTAAGCTAAGCTGGACTCCCTGTTCCATGGGACCGTCCGTATTTCACAGCAAGTCAACCCGGTTGCCTCCACATTTCCGAATGCACCCGGTGTTTCATGTGTCCCAACTGAAACTGGCTGTGGAGAACCCCTTCCCGGGATGCTGCCCCCCCCCCCCGCCACCAGTCCAGGTGCAGGGTCATGAGGAATTTGCGTTGACCAGAATCTTAGACTCCAAGCTACTCCATGGTCGAGTACACTGTCTGGTGGACTGGGAAGGTTACGTTCCAGAGGATCGCTCCTGGGAACCTGTGGAGAATGTCCATGCTCCCGCCAAGCTCCAGGCCTTTCACCGCCGCTTCCCCGACAAGCCCCAACCCTGAAAGGGGAAGGGACTCCCCTTGTTGTTTGGGGGGGTACTGTCAGGATCTGGCCCACACCGCCTTGGCAGCTGCAGGATCGGGGCCAGCCTGGTGTTTGCAGGTTCAGGCCCTGGTCTGTGTAGCAGCTGCTGGGCCATTCATGAGGCTCACCTGGAAACCTGGGGAGAAGACCTATTTAAGGAGTGCTTCTCCCTCCCTGAACTTGCCTCAGCAACAAATGTCTTTGGCTGTGCCGTGCCGCTTCTGAGCGCCAAAGTCCCTGCATTCCAGTGTTCCTGCCCCTGCCTTGGTCCCTGCTTGCTTCTGCTGGTCTATTGCATCTCAGCGCCTTGTTCCAGCTCTGTGCTCCCAGCCCGGTGCTCCTGCCTCCACTTGGTCATGGCCAGCTGCGCAGTGAGTGTCTTTGGATTCGATCCCCTGCGTGGCAGACTGGGTCCTGGTGCCCCTGTCCATGGTGAGAGGCTGCCTGTGGTATCTTGGACTTTGACAGCAATGCAACAAGACTCTTTGTCTGCTACAGCAGTTCCCAGAAGGAAATCACCCTGTCATCATAGCGTTTCTCACACTGGATCATGGAGTGTATTGCCCTTGCTTACCAGCTTCAGGGCCTTCCCATGCCTCTACGACTGACTGGCCACTTTACACATGCATTGTCCTCTTCGGCAGCAGTCCTCAGAGGTATCCCCTTGTAGGACATCTGCAAAGCAACCAGCGGATCTACACTGTCCACGTTTGTAAAAAAAAATCCATCGTTTGGATGTTGGAGCCAAAGAGGATTCCAGGTTCAGGCAAGTGGTCCTGGCTTCGATTCTAACATGGCACTCCCTCCTCCTGTAAGTCAGCTTGTAGTCTCTCCATTTGTGTGATCATCAGAGACCACAAATAATAATGTCTGGTTGCTTACCTGTACATTCCTATCTCTGCTTGTGGACTCCTACATCCAACCTTACTCATGGCCTCCCCTTTCACCCACCAGACCCATCCCATACAGTGGCATCTGTTGCATCTCTAACCAGATGGAGTGCTCACCTTCGCTACCTTGGATTACAGTCTTGGTGGTCCCCATTGAAGTGTCATCTCCACATCAACACTCGAGCTTCTCACCATCTTCAAAGCCCTCTGGGCCTTTGTGGTCAACCTCAGAGGAAGAACAGTCCAAGTAGTAACAGGCAGGGTGGCACACATTCATCTGTTCTACTTTGCCTCATTCTAGCTCTTTGGCATTGGTGCATCCACAACTCAATGCATCCGATAGTCATTCATCTCGCAGGTGCCAACAACACCCTTGCCGATAGTCTCAGTTGTTCCTCCAACACAATTCATGAGTGGGAAGTAACCAGGAAGTCTATATCTCCTTTATGGACAGATGGGGTCTTCCAACAATATATGTCTTCACCTCCAGCCAAAATGCCTAAACTACTTGTTATTGCACCAGAGCAGGATTTGGTCACAGTTCCCTAGGCAATGCCTTCATGGTTGCATGGACAGATGGGCTCCTGTATATGTTTCCTCCCTTCCCCGTCATCCTCCAGACTGTGGCTTGCCTCTCCAGATGCATATCCAGGGCTATCCTCATTACCCTCTGGTGGCCCAGACAACCCTGGTTTGCCACCCTACTCCATCTCTGCCGAGGCCGGTTCCTTTATCTTCCCAGCTGGCCAGACCTCCTAATCCAGGCACATGGGTAGATCTGTCACCTCAGCCTCCAATCTGTCTGCCACACAGCATGGAAAATGGAGCCTCCCCTTCTTTGCCTCCCCTCCATCAAGGAAGTGCTCCTCGCTTCCAGGAAGCCATCAACCAGGAAATTGTATGATGCTAAGCAGAGAAAGTTTGTCAAATTCACCAGTCACTTAAACATTTGGCCCCTTTCCTGCCCTATTTAGGCCATTTCGTGCTTTCTTCTCTTACTGAAAGACAAGGGCCTTTCCTATTCCTCTATCAAAGTGTACCTTGTTGCTGTTTCAGCCAAGAGATTCCACCTGTTGAACGCCGCTTCTCTTTTCTCTCACCCTCTGTTCCACAAGTTCTTGAAAGGTTTGCAGAACCTGCTTCCACATGTTCGCCCTCCATTACCTACCTAGTCTCTTCTGCTTGTGTTGTGAAGCCACCTTTTGAGCCACTAGCCACCTGCACCTCAACTAAAAAGTTAGCTTCCAAATGGCTCCAGCCGCTGGCGGGACCTCGGTCCTCGAACAGCAAAGCTGGCTTTTGCCCACCACCTGGGATATCGCGAGATGGATTACTGCCTCGTGACTCACGAGTAGGAGGGGAAAGCCAGGCTACTTAAGGAGCTTTCCCCTCTAGGACCGCCCTCTTCTTTTCGGGCATCCACCCACCCTCCCTATTTCTAGTGTGAGTTTTTCTGGTCGCCTTTAAGGGGCCGGATAGGAATTTTGACCTTCATCCTGATTGGCCTTTGGATGGGGGGAGTTTTTGCCTATCTCACACTGGAAGAAGGTTGTTGGCATTGTGGTGGAATAAATTTTGGTCACACTGGCGGGTAGTGCGGAAACAACAGGTATTTCCGGTGGGTCCCGCTGTAATTTCAAGTAAGCCAACAGCGCATCCGACCTCCCAGCACTGCGGATCGTGCGATTACAGTGCCTGGGGCGGGAAGATGCACTGGGCCATGTCCGGACCAACAGCCCTCGATTAAAGGGGGCTTGAGGTCTGGGGGTGTTGATTAGCGGCCAGCCGGGTTCCTGCTGTCCTTAAGATCGCTGGAACCTGGGGCCGGGGATTCGCCCTTTCATTAATCACGTCATTTAACTGTTTCCGCACTACAGCAGACCCCCTCTGTTTTGAAAAAGAATGGTTGAATTTTGGATCTGATTGTATATTAATAATGTGTGGCCTGTATTTAACCCACATCACTGTCTCGCGTTTTATTCCTGGGTTGGGAGGGCAATAGATGTTACAGGCAAAAATAAGCTATCTGTTCAGTCTAGTTTGACACTAGAATTTGAAATGGGTTACCTTGAGAAGAACAGCGCCAGATAGGATCCAAACTTTGTATTAAGTACTGAATAGGTTATTCCTGGAAAATTCTTAGGGGGAAAAAAAACCACAGACCTGGTTGCAGCATGATCCCTGGCCTTCTCTTTGGGATCCACCTGGGAAGTTGGCTTCCAAGTTAGAGACTCCACCAAAACCGAGCCATCTGCTGGATCTACCTTTGAAACAGGTGTGAAACGTATCTGCTAGTAACTTAAGAACTATAAAATCTATGAAGGTCAGTTGGCTAGTGGTGCATTAAATTATATAGAGTGCAGTCAGAAGGGTATTTAGCCTGCTCTTTAGACTACTGCAGAGACAGGCTGGTGTGCTCTTCAAGATGGCCATCAGATGACATCTTGCTAGAGCCAACCATATCACCTCCAGAGGTTCCTACCTGAACCTTTCTGACTCCTGTGGAGGGACGTCTACTTTTTTGGTACGCGTAGGAACACTCTACTTGCTTCATCTCCACCACATGTGATTGCTGGGAACAGGCCTTCCTCTTTCAATTTTCCAATATGATGAAGTGGCACGTGATGTGCCCCCTGTGTGTGTGGGGGGGGGGGAGTTGACTTTTCAAGAAGGGGCAAGTGGGGCAGCAGGAGGAGACCGGCGAGGGATTTCCAAAGGCTGCGTAGCGAGGCTGTCTTTGTGAAGCTGAACCCTCCTGTGCATGCGTGTGCATGGAGGGGGCTGGACTTTTTAAAAGGGGCAAGCGGAGCAGTGGGAGGAGGAGACGGGGGGGTCTTTGTTTGCCTTTGCTCTTTAAGAGAAAAGCTAACGACCCCCCTCCTCCTGCTTCTGACAGCGGGCTAGTGGGGACCAAATAGGGTTACTTCAGCTCTGTATGCCATTTGGATGCAAAGCTCACAGCCAATGGCATCCTGGACCTCCTAGTGACCCTGTTTAGCCTGCTCCAGCCTGCTCAAAATGGGAGTGTAGACAAGCCCATTGTTTTCCCTCCCCAGGGCGGCACAAGTCTGGTTTTTAAAACTGGATGTACAACCAACTTTAAGCATTATTGAACGGAAGTGATCTTTTTTCCAACCTGAAATTAATCAAGGATAGAAATAAAGAATCACCATTTAAATTGCAGTTATTAACGCTGGGTCAGTCAGAGTTGGAGCAGAACCAAGATGTTGACCAGCTTCTTCTTTCTTAAACTTTTTTTAAAAAATTGCTTGTGCAAATAGAAGGAAAGATGAGTCACCTGTCGTTTTGTCCAATGAAGTGTGAACTTGACTGGCTGGCTCGATTCTTTTAAAAAAATCTTCAGTGTAGCATTTCTTCTCTCCCTTAATTTTCAGTTTAAGTCTTGCGTGACGATGTTGTGTCCCTGGATACTTTCAGAAAGCTTCCCCCTTCCTGTTTGATTAAGATTAAACCTGCTTCCATTTTCTCCAATTTCCTTTTCATTTAAAATTATGGCTTTTGAAGAACTGATACCTCATTCGGTACATCTGTCATGTACAGCTATTCTTTCAGCTGCATAAAAATCCCCTCGATTTACTTCTAAAATGTGTCTGCTGTGGCTTTGGGTAATAAAACCTCTTTAATCCTTCCCTCCCCAGTGCTTTAA
Source organism: Intellagama lesueurii (assembly GCA_037013535.1). Classification (NCBI taxonomy): domain Eukaryota; kingdom Metazoa; phylum Chordata; class Lepidosauria; order Squamata; family Agamidae; genus Intellagama; species Intellagama lesueurii. Next base: position 218,673,425 of record JBAJHW010000001.1, on the reverse strand, counting down.
CTCCCCACTGTAACCTGTCTGCCTCAACCTCCCGACCGCACTGAAAAAGGGAGGGTTAGGGAGACCAGTAGGAGGCAAGGACAGCCTCACACACTACAAGGTGCCTGATCCTTCCGCCAGCTGCTGCGCATCACAATAGCACAAAATATAGTCCCTGGCATCCTGGGCACCATAGCTGCAAAACTGTTCATTTGAGATAAGCTTAAAGAGCTGGATGTTTTCAGTGGTTTAAGTCTCTGGTTGTGGAGTCAGAAGTTGGGAGTTCGATTCCCCCCCCCCCCGGGTGCCTCCTTGAGAGGGGCGGGACTCCATGATCCAGAGGGTCCCTTCCAGCTCTGCCATTCTAAGGTTATCATTATCTAATTCCCATTCACGTTGTATTCTTTTTTAGGGGAAATCAGCAATTTTTTTTAATGGAAAAAAGGGGAGAGGTGCTTAGAGCACTGTGTGCCTGGATGTTATGCACTTGATGAGGGGATAGGCGGCCATTTGCTTTCAAGAGAAGATTCTCTTCAACATTTGGGGAAAATGGAAAAAAGTAAGCAAGGTGGGATAAAAGGAAATGGGAAGCAATTTGAATCATTGGATCTACCCTTAGTTTGGCCTAGCAATAGGATACTGGCCTAGGTCTTTATTGTCTCTGTGTTTTTACAGACATTAGGGAGGATACCCCCAGCCAAAGGGATGGGTCTCATCCTGTGATGCAGTGGTGTTTCATCTTACCTGGTCTAGCACGCTGACTTACTCAGAGCTATGAAGTTAGTTCATGACATGCAGAGAACAAGGACTGAAGACTCAGCCTCCCCTCTGTCCCTTTTAGCCACCTTGACTACTTTTTATATCATGCGGCAATAAATCTGTTAGTCTCATAGGTGCCACATGATTCTTTTGTTATTTTTAACTTACAGTTGATCCAACAGGGCTGCCTCTGTGGGAACTGCAGAGGGGCTTGGAATTCATTGGGGTTAGGATGTCATTCCCAAAATGCACAGAGTAGGCTTTTCTTCACTTTATCTGGTTCAAATATTCCTTCTGTTCCACCCTCCATTTTGTGGCTCAGGGGTTTGGGGTAGAATCTACTTATCACTGCACACATGAACGCTCCTTTGGATGTGTTGTGTGTGTGTGTGTTTGACACCACACATTACAATGGAACTCTCACGTTAGCTAACTCTGTGTTAGCTCCTAGTGTGTTTCCAGGTGCAATTCAAATCGCTAACGCTTCCCTTTAAGGTCCCGTATGCAGAACACAATTTTTTTCTTAAACACTGCCTGCTCCCGCATGTTGAGTGACCCCATAGCCCTTCCTTGAGCCTTTCTCTCATTGAAGATGAGATAGCTCATGTCCTGAGTTGGCTGTTTTTGTGGTGGCTCTATGTTGTGGGGGAAGACTCATCAGGGACAGACTCTTCTAACTTCTGATACCAAAAAGAAGAACTGCCATTTGCACAGGATCTCTGGATGTTTGTCAGTTAGCTGTTTTATCCTCTCTCTTTTTGTATTAAACACCTAATTTTGCTGAGGATTTTTAAAATACAACATGTTTTTGTTTGCTCTATTCTAGTTGTTTCTTTTCACTGTGAGTTATTCTGCAGTGCAGAGGAAAAGCAGACTAGCAGCATTTGAAATAATGAAACGAAAGCATGAGGAGTGTTGTCTTGTTTGCTGGCTAGGAAGAGCAGCAATGAGAAAGCAGGCTAAAGCATTGCCTGTTCTGCTTCACACCACAATCACTCTCGGGGCCAAAGTGAGAGGAGGGCAAACCAGCAGCCTGCAGTGAGGAAGAGGAGGAGCGGGTCCAGTAGACCCTGGTCAGTTGGCCCCTGGCACATAGTGGACCCTCAGCAGTTAACTGACCACACTGATTTTTGATGCCCACCCTGAAGCGGACACGCACATTTCTTTTTTGCTATAGAGAGTATAATGCTCTTGAGAGTCCCCTGGACTGCAAGGAGAACAAACCTATCCATTTTGAAGGAAATCAACCCTGAGTGCTCACTGGAAGGACAGATCCTGAAGCTGAGGCTCCAATACTTTGGCCATCTCATGAGAAGAGAAGACTCCCTGGAAAAGACCCTGATGTTGGGAAAGTGTGAAGGCAAGAGGAGAAGGGGACGACAGAGGACAAGATGGTTGGACAGTCTCATCGAAGCTACCAACATGAATTTGACCCAACTCCGGGAGGCAGTGGAAGACAGGAGGGCCTGGCGTGCTCTGGTCCATGGGGTCACGAAGAGTCGGACACGACTAAACGACTAAACAACAACAACATAATGCTGCATCCCTGCTAACCATCTGTATGATAAGCCTTCTAAGGCACCAGTGGCTTTCAGTCTCTATTGCATCTCAAAGAACAGAAGCTCACTGGGGCTCTGAATCTGTGTATGTATCAAGACAGGTGGGTAGACAGGGAATAAGTAGGTTCTGTGGAGGTCAAGGCCAGGCCAAGTCTGATTTAAAGATAAAGGACCAGAAGGAGAGAGCACAGGGCCTGTCCAGAGTTAACACTTGGATTTCAGATGGAACAAGTACACAGATCACCAGGTTGCTTTCTTCCCCAAATTAATGAGATGCATCATACCTTTGTTAAAAGTACAAAAGTTATTTGTAATTTTGCCTCCGTAAACATGGGTTGTCATAAGTTCACAGAGAGAGAGAGAGAGAGAGAAAATGTAATTTTATGCAGACCTCTTTTGTGTTCTTCTGTGATGATGGATGTCCTTTTCTGTGTGACGTGTCAGTGCTGCATATAACTGAGCCATTTTTTAAAATGAAAAGCTGTTTCGGAAGAGTGAAAAACAGAAGCGTTTAGAGGCCAGTGATGGGCCATATTCATGTTACAAAGACATAGGCAAAGCACATGGGCTAGTATCCAGTGGTATCGTTCCACTTGTGCTTCAACCTCTCGTGAAATCTCCACTGATGAAACCTCCTTGTGAGAGTGTCAGATCCAGTACTGTACCTTGATTTCACAGACGCTGTTGCTCAAGTGCTTTAACTTTCACTTAATTAAGTGTTTGACTTATTCATTTAATATTTCATGTTCTGCTTTAGGATTAGTCTTTTTGGCTGCTACTTTAATACCACTTTCTTCTTAGAAATATTATTCCGTGATCCACTAGACAATCCTCTGGTAACATTCAGTATCCCAAAGCTACTTGCATCGAAACTAAAACTTTAGGACAGACAATTATAGACAGCAATCAACATCCAATCAAGAGATTCATTGGTTAGCAGTGCTGGCCCCGGCCATTTTGCTGTGTGAAGGAGAACATTAAATGAAGGCAAAATGGCAGGATTTAGTTGTTTGAAAATAGGAGTTATTGTTCTTAATAGTGTTTTCATTGAATATCTGGGTACTTGCTGGTTTGGGGTGTGATGGAAGGATAGCAAATTGTCACTTATTTAATTTATCCATGTGGTATTTTTTTACACACAGAGAAAGGTGCTTGAAGGATTTCATATATTTGTTTATTGTGGGTGGGCAGGTAGTGCACAATAAATTGTCTGGCCATTATTCGTTCTTTGACATATTTGGTTTCAGATGTTTGAAGCCGGTCCTTCATTAGACCACGCAAGAGAAACTAGGGTGCTCATTTAGAGAGGTGGAAGCAGAGGTACCATAGGTGGAACAAGAGGAAAGTGAAGGAAGGTCTCAAAAATGAGATTGAAGTCACAGAAAGAAATGGCTTCTGGTAGTTCAGAAAAAGAAAAGACAGGAATTGAGAGCTTAGGGCAGAGGTTGGAAAGAAAGGCATCTTTCTTTAGCTAAGGAAGTCTCTCTCCCTCTCCCTCTCTCTCTCCAGCCCTCAAATTCTTAACTGATTACTCTGACAAGGTAAAGTATGAGGAAGTCAGAGCTGTGCAGAGAGAGCTGTCATTTAGCCCCGGCTGCTTGGTAGTTGGTTATCCAGTCTTCAAGCTTTTTTTTTTTTAGATTAAGCATATCACAGTCACAGTCAGGCTTCATTCATATGTAATGAACTCAGTCCAATAAATGTTGGGCAAATTGTGGTGCATCTTGGATTAAAAACCGGGTCAGGAAGCCAGAATATGAACTTGGTTTCCTGCCTAGCTAACAAGTGGCTGCTTGTATCCCTCACTGCAGTGGTCCCCAACCTTTTTAATGCCAGGGACCGGTTTTGTTGAAGACCATTCTTCCAAGGACCGGCGTCCATGAATGGGGGGGGGGGGGCGTGGGGGGCATCCATGCGTGGGGGGTACCACTAGGGGGAGAATTTTTTTTTAACCTAAGATGATTTAGGTTAAAAAAAGGGCAAGAAAGGAGGGAGGGAGGGAACATAATGTTGGGCTATAATACTGTCTCCATTTGATCAGAAATTCTAATATAATTGAGATAGTCAAAAGATTCAAACTTTTAAGCTTCCAGTGGCTGTTGTAGGTTTTTCGGGCTGTTTGGCCGTGTTCTGAAACAGCCTGAAATACCTACAACAGCCATCGGATCCTGGCCGTGAAAGCCTTCAAAAATACATTTTAAGCTTCCCTTTCTCTCCTTGTGGACTGAGGGGGCAGCTTCCTTTCAAAATTTGGCTCTCCCAAATATGTGTATTTAAAAAAATAAAACAGAAGAGTTCTGGCACCTTCAATGAGTTATGTCAGAGTGGGTCTTAATCACACAAACTCCCCAATTCTTTTCTCCTCCTCTTACTCCCTCCTCTTGCCATTGTTGATGCTGCATAATTAAGGAAGGGGCAGGAAAGGAAGAAGAGGAAGAGGGTAGTCTTCACTGAGTACCAGAGAAGTTATCAGAGCAATCCAACTGAGGAGCCAGAAGCTGGTAAACCTGCTGCTCTGAGCTATTTTCCCCCAAAAGACAAAGTTTAGGAGGAAGACACTTCAGAAAATCTGGCACACTTGGAATGGAGGACACTTAGTTCACCAAGGTAGCCTCCACATGAGCTCTCAGCCAAAAACTACCAAGCTTTCAAGTATCTCTCCAGAGAGGACCTGCCTTTCCCCAAAGCTGTCTTATGGACAAGTAAGTTCCATAAAACCCACCTCTTTCTACTTCAGTTATTCACAAGCCAACCTTCACTGCAAGAGAACAGGTTCTCCCTCACTTGAGTTGTGAGTGATGTGAGATTGAGCAGACCTGTCAAAGGTTCTCTTAGCACAAAACATTTCAGACACAAAGCTTCTAGTCTTTGCCAACTTTTTGAGTTCCACAATGGAAAAGAACATAAAATATAAATGAACTAAGTTATTTGTGCAAGTATCTTCCATCAGAGAACTGTCCATATTTCCTTGCCATCAGTTGAGTTTTGTTAACATGCTAAAATTTGGGGATTCTTGAACAACAAGGAAGAGAAGTCACTGAAAATGGAGGGAAAACGGTAAGTAGCTCACTTCTGCAAACAAGCATAAATGAAGGAACAAGGATGCATGAGAATTCTGCTTCATCTCTTAATATGAGTATTCCTACATTTTCAAATTTCTTCCTATTTGGGGTAGGGGAAAACTTGAGATACTTTCAAAAAACTGAATATGGCTAGCAACGCAAACTATTTGATTGCATGGTAAGAGTCCCACCTGAAATCAACCTAAATAACAGGAGCAGAATTTCTCATTCCATTTGAATAGCTAGTGTAAGCAAATGATTTGATGGAAACATTATGTGCTGATGGACTAGGATGCTGGTACCGGCACATCAAAGATGACATGCTGCTTATTGCTGTGGTCGACAGGAAGGAAATTATTTCAAGGAAAGCACGACAACTCACTTTCATTCATAATGACACTTTCATAAATACATCTTTCCAAGCCCCATTTTAAAAAAAATTCAAGATCAGGTTCTTAATCATATGCAATTAAACTGTTATCTGTTTACAAACTGTATCACTATAATTTACACCCAAGTGCACTTGTGGGTAGAACTAATGCACAATTCAAACTTTTCATTCCTATCCACTGTCAATGAAATGTTGCATCTACTATGAAATAACTCCTTTTCTTTCTTTCTTTTTGCATTTGGACTCTTTTCCTTTAGTATGAAATGTACAGTAGTTCCCAAACTATGCAATACATTTTCATGACAACACTTAGATTCACAAAATTTGTCTGTCAGATCTGGAAAGCAAACCCATATGAAGTTACAGTTGCACCTTCAGCACCCCGACCAACAGGCTCATGAATACACCACACAATGTTTGCAATGCACAAAGTTCACCACACAGTCAAGTAGAATACCTCACTTGGTTTGGGCTGAATTCCCCAGAAGTTGTGAATCTGAGTTTCATAGGACAGTAACTACGCATCTTCTTGCACTCTCAGTTGTTTTTAATACCTCAAACCACTGCACATAGTCAGAAACAGCTGCTCAGTTCACCACACACGCTCATACCAAAAAGTGCTTATAGACTGAGTAGGCCAGCTGACAGTCCCATTATTAATCACAATAACCACAAACATAGAGAAAATAAGGAATTCTTTCCTTTGATACCCCATCATCCCTCTTTGGAAAAAGTTGAAGTAACTAATTTCTAACATAAATTGAAGAGGGATAAACAAAGAGATTAATAATTAATATTTCTATTATCTGCAGTGAATGGGGTTCTTCACAAATTACTACCAAAGAGTTTTCAACAATCCTTCTGGGTCAATAGGCTAGGTCAGTGTCAGTCCCAATCACAGAAGTAAATTTACTTGAAAAGCTTCATTTATCTTAACCAACAGAAGCATAGATAATGAAGAACAGCAAGAAAGTTCTGTTGCAACCACAGCAAAAATTGTGAGAGACCAGCCAGATCACAAGTAGGAAGCCCATAGGATTAACCCCCAAGATTAAAACTCCAAATCAAACAATATATAATCACACTTACACACTTTCTCTCATACAAACAGAGACATCCTCTCCCCCTGCCTAAAAAGATCGTATTTCTCTGCCATCAATCAGAATGAAGCTGCTTATGGATGCATAGCAATTTGGTACATGCAGTTGCCAGTAGCAACAGGGCATACCATTGCACAGCTCCCCTCCTCAGCAACAGCAGCAAAAAGGAGGAGCGACAGCAGATGGGACAGCGGAACGGGGAGGGCAGAAAGAAAAGGAAAACGAGAAGAGAGACAGAAAAGGCAAGGAGAGCGGCAGGAAGAGAGTGGGGATCAGGAGCCAAAGCCAGAAGGGGCCCCAGAGTCACAGATCACACGTTCTCTCTATGAATGAACCGACCAAGAAGAACTGCCTCCTACAGACGAGGGGAAGCCGAAAGTGGGGGGAGGGGGCGCTCTGGGTGCACGTGCACATCACCAGGGTCTCCCAAACGCCTCCGCTGGGAAGGTTACCTGCCCCACGCAAAGAAAGTCTGCACGTGGAGTAGAACCAGGGTCCCATTGGCAGTGGCGAGTTTGCACGGCCTCACGCACGGGTGTCGGCAGTGAGCATGCACACCTTGCCCTCGTGCACTTGGGCGAGCGGCGTCGGTGTGGCCTTAGCGCGCGCGAGGAGCGCAAGCCAACATCGCGCACACTCCATGTGTATGTAGGCTCGCCAGCCAGTCTGCGCATCTATATGCCTGCGTGCCCGCCAGCCGCTCTTCCATCTTGCTTCCCCCACGAGTTCTCCTCCAAGGTGCACGGGTCCCCCCCCCCCCCGGCGTCCCCTCCACCTTGACCTCAACCTGGGAGCGAAGGAGAGGAGACACCAGGGCGGGAAAGTGGGGAAGGAAGGGGTGACCCGAGGGTGAGGTCCCATCCAGAAGTGGCGGAGAAAGAGAGGCGGGCGCGCTGGCGGCCCGGCCGGTCTGGGGGAGCCTGGCGACTGCGGAGTGGCATTGTGCAGCAGGGAGCACAAGGCAGGGGCGGGGCCTCTATAATCCCAGGGGGCTGCCCGGGAGCCGGCGGAGGAGGAGGAGGAGGAGGACGGCGGCGCCCCCCCCCCCGAGTCCCTAAACTTCCCATGGCCGCCGCCGCCGCCGCCGCCGGGGAACCCCTGAGCATCCGTGAGCGCCGCTCCTCCTCCAGCACCAGCTTCCACCACCCGTTCTTTCTTCACACGGCCGCCGCCGCCGCCGCTTCTTCCGCTTTGTTGTGGTGCCGCCGGGCTGTCTCTTCCTGGCGCGCCCTGTCGGGCTGCGGCAGGGCCTACGCTTCGCATGGGCTGAGGGAGGAGGGCCGACTCGGCGGCAGCCTCGGGCTGGCGAAAGGGCACGGGCTTCGGGCCGGGGAGGCGGAGGAGGGCAGCCGCAGGAGCGCTTGGAAGGGACGCAAGGTGACGGGCTGCGGCGGCGAGGACTGCTTACGCATGCGCAAATCATCCACAAGCGCGACACGCCCACTGGCACATGCGGGCGGGGGGGGGGCGCGGAGATCTGTGTCCGCAGCCCAGTAGGACGAGGCTCACAGACCACCAATGGGCCGGGGAGTGAGGAACAGTGCTCTAGAGCAGTGGTTCTTAACCTTTGTTACTCAGGTGTTTTTGAACTGCAACTCCCAGAAACCCCAGCCAGCACAGCTGGTGGTGAAGGCTTCTGGGAGTTGCAGTCCAAAAACACCTGAGTAACAAAGGTTAAGAACCACTGTGAGCAATAAACCAGGCAGAAGCTCAAGCTTAAGCCAAGATGACTAGGTTTGTTTAGAAAACCGTTTGATAGAAAAGCCTGTCTTGAATGAGACAGACAGCCACATATCAAGGCCTGACATATGGGCACCGAAATGAACATCTGAGGAGCTCAAAGAGAAAAATTTGGTACTGTTAGAAGAACATTTTTCATCAGGGGAGGTAGTGGTTCAGCTTGAAAATTTTGGTGAAGTTCTGTTTCAGTCGGGTGAACCAGAGTATCTCGTTGACTAGTGTTTCTTTGTTTTTTGTTTTTTTAAGTAGACTTACAAATTCTCTCTCAATTACAGCAAGAATATTTACAACTTTAATGACGACAAATGATGTAACAGGTAATATTTTATTACCCAGCAATGGTATGTGTGTGGCAATTTAATTTCTTGTGTGTGTTGAAGAGAAACAGTTCTTACAATGTGGGGAGATATAGTAACACCTTCTCTGTCACTCTCCCCCCCAGTTTTGGTCCGCTTCATAGTCATGCTGATTCTTAATACGTGGGTGCTTGCAACTGTACTGCACTACAGGAAGACAGCTAAGAAGACTGACTAAGAGGGGGGCTCCAGCTCTTTTAAATACTATGGACCAAAAGGAAGAATGGGACCAATCTAAGACTGTAACTAGGACCAAAGCACCATTATGGTTAAGTTACCATCAATGCACATCATCAGAACTTGCTGTTCATGCAGTGGAGACCACCTGTCAGTAGGAGCTGAACAGCAAACTCCCAAGTCTTTTGCCATGTTTGCACCTGGGGAGCATGTGGTTTTGTTAAAAAAAAAAAGTTAATGGGTGAGCTATATTGTTTAGCGTGCCTGTATGCATACTTGTAACTCTACTGAAAATGTTTTGTTCAAGTAACTGTTCTTGATTAAATTCTCAGCATACCTGTTAACTCTTGTCATTTTCCTAGCTTGGTTATCTGTTACGCAAAAGGTATTGCCCAAAGGATACTGAGGCCGCAGTATGCTTAATGAGCATTTTAGATGCTTTTGCGTCATTTCCAGCCAGTTAGGCCTATAGTACAGTGAGAAATCAGTTTGTAACAGAATCATGTGCTGTGTACAAGCAGCCACGACTTATGGACCCATGTGGTAGGGAAGAGCAAGGCCTTTTTTAGACGTCTGTGTTCTCTGTTTGATTGATCATCCCGGTGCCTGTGCCCCAGAAAAAACACAGTTGTTCTCAAGTTCCATGGACTGCACCAGGTCTTAAGCGTGGCTAACTTTTCTCTGGGGCCTGATGTAACTTCTTAATGGTAGTAGGCTCTCTATATCTCTTTACTGACTTTATGATTGCATTTCCTTCTGAACCAACATTTCACAACCCAGCATCTTGATTTTTTAAAAATACTTCTAAAAGTCAGATGTGTGCTGGTTAAGAGTGGTGGGAGTTATAGTTAAAAACAGCCAAAAAGGCTGCTCTAAATTAGGGACATAAAACCTTGTTTACAAGGAGGCAATCATGCTCCCTTAAATCATCACCACAAGACTTATGTATGGCGTGTGTACTAGAAAGTGGCAATATGTCATGGCCTCACCTTGATTGACTATGGTAAAGATGGGGACCTAACCTCATGCTAATCAATGCTGTTTTTAAAGACCCTCTGAAAATACAGGTGTCACAGCAGTGCAGTGGATTAACCTGACAGTGGCTGTTGAATTGAGGTTGTGAATTGGATCCCTCAGGTCCCAGTGGTAGGAACACTGAAGACCGTGTGCACTAACTAGCCCATTTCCTTCAAACTCCAATGTTTAGAACTAGGTCCCAGACATCATTCCACATAGGGAATTAATTCTTCATTGTGGGATGGGCAGCTGCTGAGGTTCCAGGGGTAAATCTGTCCTTTTCAGGAAAACAAGGATGCACGATTTTAACCTCTGCCTTAAGGGGGAACCAAACATCTCTCAAGGAGTCAGGGATAAGATGCCGGCAGAAGATATGCAGTGCCGGCACCTGCCTCCCAATCCTATACCAGTTCTTACTAAGCCTGAAGTCTCTCTGCATCCAGTGGTATTTCTTCCCAACATGTTCCTGTGATTACAGGCTAGGACTGTTCTGTGGAATTGTTTTGAACACTGTGCCTCAATAAGGAAAAGGGACTTGGCTCATCTTCTGAATTTTCCTTACTGGTCCGATTTCTGTCTGGTGTTTTTATTTCCTGACATGATTAGGGACTGGCAACTCTAGAGGTCTGGAGGTTAAACACACCCAAATCTGGACTTGGAAGGGCTGCTCCTGTGACATCCCTGCCCCCAAAACTGAGGGGAATGGGGAGCCCTTGGAGGCCCTTCAGAAGATGAGACAATTGTGAAAGCTCTCCCCAAAACGTTTAACAGTTTGGGTGTATGGGGGAGGTGCTGGGAGGCCATCTTGCGTCCACCCTGGATTGCATTCATTATCAGTCCTGCATACACTGATGATCAGCCACAACATTCAAACCACTGACAGGTGAAATGAATAGCATTGATTATATTGTTGCAATGGAACCTGTCAAAGGGTGGGATATATTAGGCAGCCAGTGAAGAGTCAGTTCTTGCCTTTCATGTGTTGGAAGCAGGAAATATGGCCAAGCGAAACGGTCTGAGTGACTCTGACAAGGGCCAAATAGTGTTGGCTAGATGACTGGGTCACAGCATCTCCAAAATGGCAAGACTTGTGGGGTATCCCAGTATGCCATGGTTGTTGTTGTTTAGTCGTTAAGTCGTGTCCGACTCTTCGTGACCCCATGGACCAGAGCACGCCAGGCCCTCCTGTCTTCCATTGCCTCCTGGAGTTTGGTCAAATTCATGTTGGTAGCTTCAGTGACACTGTCCACGCCGTGGTTAGTGCCCACCAAATGTGGTCCAAGGAAGGACAACTGGTGAACTGGCATCAGAGTCACGGGTGCCCAAGACTCATTGATGCACATTGGAAACAAAGGCTATCCCGTCTGGTCTGATCACACAGAAGAGCGACTGTAGCTCAAAATGCTGAAAAACGTAATGCAGGCCATGATGGAAAGATGTCCGAACACACACAATGCATCGCAGTTTGCTGCATATGGGGCTGCCTAGCAGACCAGTCAGAGTGCCCATGACGACCCCTGTCCACCACCAAAAGCACCTACAATGGGGACGTGAGCATCAGAACTGGACCATGGAGCAATGGGAGAAGGTTGCCTGATCTGATCAATCAGATTTTCTTTTAGAGTAGGTGGATGGCCAGGTCTGTATTCATCATTTACCTGAGGAAAAAATGGCAGCAGGATGCCATATGGGAAGAAGGCCAGCCGGCGGAGGCAGTGTTACACTCTGGGCAGTGTTCTGCTGGAAAACCTTGGGTCCTGGCATTCATGTGAATGTTCCTTTGACTCATACCACCTACCTAGAGATTGTTGCAGACCATGTACACCCTCATGGCAATGGTGTTCTCTGATGGCAGTAGCCTCTTTCACCAAGGATAGTGCACCCTGCCACACGGCAAAAATGGTTCAGGAATGCTTTGAGGAACATGGAAGAGTTCAAGGTGTTGCCTTGGCCTCCAGATTCCCCATATCTCAATCTGATCTATGGGATGTGCAGGAACACCAAATCCAATCCATAGAGTAGAGCTCTACATTGCAACTTGCAGGACTTAAAGGATCTACTTCTAATGTCTTGGTGCCAGATACTACAGGACATGTTCAAAGGTCTTGTGGAGTCCATGCCTCAATGCATCAGAGCTGTTTTGGCAGCACGAGGGGGACCTATGCGATATTAGGCAGGTGGCTTTAATCTTGTGGCTGATCAATGTATATCAATGACTTTCTTTTCTGCTGATTGTACATTGATGTTATTCTCTCGAAAAGAGGTGCTTTGGTGCCTAAAACTTTCTACTGACAAAGATTAATATATGATATTTCTTTGTGACTTAAAAGGTGCTGTGAAACGCTAGTTTTAAAGAACTTTGCCTTTATTTTATAACATGACTTTTAAAAAGAAATACTATATTACCCATAATATAACAGCCATCTTTGTCAATCTGAATCATAAGAGGTCTGTGTAAAGTGTTCTGTTTGCATGCTTTAATTTTTCAAAAAATCCACTTACCAACATCAAGAATTATTTTATCTTACTCAAATAGTTTATTTAAAAATATATATTTCTTCCAATCCAGATCTTCCCACAAATAACAATTTTATATAAAATATGTATGCCTTCAGTGAAAGGAAACAGTTTTATTGTATACATGGTTAAACAATAAGCTTTGTATGCAAAATATGCATTTTTAAAAAATATGCTGGACTCTTTCTTGCTGTGTTAAATACTCTTTGCTCCACCACTGGGGCTTAAGGTAACTGAAATCAGGTATATTTTAAATTACGGGATACACAGCTCTATTTTATTTACTTTTTAAGAACAATGTATAAATAATATAACTGAAGACCTAGTGTATAAATCACAGTGTATTAATGGAAGAGGTGCTTGTGGGCCCAATCCCTTAAAATCTTCAATCATGTTATTACCTACTGAAGTGAATTCCTATTCATTTCAATGGGGCTGGCACAACAGAAGATCCCAATGTGTGGTGAGATCAAATCCTACTTTAGAATGAGGTGTTCCTGAAGTAAATGGGAATTGCCCAGGAATCCTGCTTGGTGGCTTAGATTCTACTGGGATTCTGGTGACCGAAAAGTCCAATTCTCATGGTTGTGACAGAGAATTCTTGGTCCCTTCCTTCTAAACTTAGTTCCCGTTGCTAAAGAAAACAACCCAGTGAAGTATCTCATCCCTTCACTTCAATGTTAGATTCTGTGTTACATTACCACACAACATATATATGCATATATATGTATACCCAGAAAAGAAAAGAAAAATGAGACCAAGGAGGAAGATACATTTCTTTTCTTTTTTTACTGCCATCATGTTTTAACATCATAGCATACTGTAGGTGTATAAAACATGCATCTTCTGGGATAAATTATGCACATGGCATGAATGAGCTCACATAAATTATATTTTGTACAAAATTAAACTTCCTTTTTTAAAAAAAATCAGATTAAGTGCCTCCAAGGCCTTTCCTCTTTTATGTTCTCAAACACACACAACTGAAATGATCTCTCCTATTCCTAAAGCTATGTGCTAAGAGAACAGGATTCAAAAAGTTAAAAATACATCTACCATATGTTTCAGTCATTAAGGGTTTGTGACAGTCCTTTGATATTGTGCTGTGAAAATGTAAAAATACGTAGTTGCATTTTTTTTTTCAGAAATAAAAAAACACACCTAGGGTAATATGCAAAAGAAAAAGAAAGGCAGAATGAAGTTTTGTAGCACTTAGTAAGGGCAATATAAAGTCAGTGACTAATAACTGAGGTTTGCACAAAGGGCTGGATGGAGAATTATGCCTAAGTATGAAAGCTATATATTAGTTCTAATACTATCAGTTCACTGTTTCTGAAATCAATACAGTTTCTGACCCTCCCTCCCCTTCCAAACATACTAGATATACATTCAGAATAGACAGACACTGATATAAACTACTATATGTAAACATAGTGCACTATATTGTTCTGCCACAAAGCAAAATTGCATCCTAAGAGCTAGCAAACCACTGCATCCATCTTCTTTCTCTCAGATAACTAGTTTTAAGGGAGCCAAATTAATTTAAGGCAGTCAAGACCGGTAAAAGAGGGTTGCATGCCTGCACTCAGCAGCTGAGTGTCATTCCATGTCACACTTGGAACTTCTCCTGGCACTTAGTGGCTGAGCCTGAGCATGCAGCTTTTGATATACGGGTATGAATGATATACACTTCAACAGTATGGCTTTGCACAAGTGCATAGTTGCAACTGCAGTTCATGGTATATATGAATAGTATGTACAAAAATAAAGTGGAAAGTTTTTTTTTAAAAAAACCCTCTTGCAGCATTACAGTACAATATACATATTTACACACCAGAACACATAACACACACACGCACGCACACACAGTATAATGGTCACTTTTTAAGATGCAGTCTTCAGTGTGAGAGACCCTTCCCTCTCATCCCCAATCCCCTTCTTCTGGCAAACTTGCTGGTGGCGTTTCTGGACAAATGCTAGATTCTTCATGTTTTCCCATGTCTTTGATTCCTTTTGTGAAATGTAGTGTGAGTTTTCCCAAAGGACATTTTTTTTTTTTTTGGTAGAACAGAGTTTTAAAAGATCCTTGCGCTATCACCAACCATTCCTAATTTGATTGGTTAGCTGGAGAGACTACATTAAAGGACACATGTAAGGAATTATTAGTAAGTCGTATTGCAGAAAAAAAACCACACCTCCCTGTAAACTTCTGATATATATTTATATATAACTGTCTTTCAGGAACATATATATATATATATTTCATAAAATTCTGGGATACGATGTTTCAGTCTTATTTCAGTGGGAAGAAAATCACCTTCAACAGTGACTGCATTCACAGAAGGCAGTTAGCTGGAGGGAAAAAGAGAGAGAGAGATTGGTCAGTAACAGCTATAGAATATATATTTTAAAGCAGACTCTGAAAACCAATATCCAGGCAAGAACAGCATGGCAAACCCGCTGGCCGTCGCACCCACCCTGAGACACGCTAGCAAGTCAGGGAGATCATCTATCTGCTCTGCGTGCCTGCCTGAAGCTATCCTTCTCGCATTTAAGCAACTGGCAATCTATTTACTTCTCCCGAATTAAAAAGGAGCATCCGGCACAACAATGGTCCGTGCCTCTTGCTTTGTGCACATCCTGGCATATTTCCATAATTGCCTGAGGGCACCAGGCATATCCAGTTCTTTCTGTCCTGGTTTCAAAGGGTCACACTGTTTTCTTTTTCTGCCCCTCTTGGTATTTCTATAGGTATGCAAAAGCTTCTTGTTTCATTCCTCCCAAACAGATTAGAGCAGGTGTACCCATATTTTATCAGAAGGAATCATGCAAGAATGCCTTTGAAACTGGGGATCAGTGTGGGTCACAGGTATCTCTCGTTTATGTCCTGACCCCATGTAATATTGCAATGGCCCTCTTAAAGAAGGCAGGAGGGTGGCTGTGGGTGAGACACATTGAGTAACAAGAGAGGAAACAATGCACTGCAGCATCTTTTTCTCTGTAAACACAGATGCCAAAGGAGTGGGACAGACTGCCCTTTCTGCATTTAATCGTTTTCACTTTTGTAACTAGTAATATCAAATACATCCTCCTTAGGGCCTACGGGCCAAGTCTGTTTGCAGAATCACTAAGGCAGTGGTTCCCAGCACTGGGTCTCCAGATCTTCTTGGACTACAATTCAAAGAAGCCTTCAGCAACTAGCTGTACTGGCCAGGATTTCTGGGAGTTGTAGGTCAAGAGCACCTGAGGACTCAAGGCTGGGAACCACCATACTAAGACAATGTCTGCCTTAACAATGAGATGTGGAGAAGAGGTGGAGTAAGGGGAAGATTGGAATTCTTTTGTTTTCTGTTATCCAAAAGTGGTGTCACTCTACAAAACCAAATGCGAAAATCTGCACTTTGCCGTATTTGTAAAGCAACTCAGATCAACAGTTAGAAATTTTTGTTAAAGGCACGCCAATGCAGAGAAAGCCACATCATCTCTAGATCTTGCAGAACTCTTTGCAGGAATGCAATGCACAAGTTGCCAACCAAAACAGAAGTTGCATCACACTTGAAAAAGATATAAGTTGCTGCTCACATCTGAGTCTGCACAAACATATAAAAACCCAACAAAGCACTTGTTTAAATACGGATTTACACTAGGTTAACAATGTAAAAAATGGGAACATGGATTTTCAGAACTATTGTTTACTTCAAAGTCAGATGCATGCATCATCAAAAAGTTTCCTGGTTGTTGTTTTTAAGTCATAAAATTATGTATGGGGAATGTTAAGCTTACACATTCCATCTACTGGTAATACACACAGCATGCTTCATTTTAGGAAAGCCAATCCATTCTCTTGTGGATATCTATTTACCTCTTCAGAACAAACATGTTATCATCATCACTATCATCAAGATCGTTATCGTTCTCCGTATGAATATTAAAATCAATATCAAAATCAATATCATCAAATGACCAATCCCAGTCTTTACATGCCATATCAATCAATCTGTAAAGGGAGGTTTTAAAGTTTGTGAGCCAGAGTCCACTTAAAATGATTCTTAAAATGACAATTATAACAACATCCCCCCACTCCGGGCCATCATTATTTGCGTCATATGGGCTGCTCTCTCTAATCTAGAATATACACAAATCATATGTATTTTACTCATCCTGTATATCAGAATTTTAAAAGAATGCATGGCTAATAAAGCATGCTAGTGTATATGCATCGAATGCTTCCTACCACATTTAACATGGGAGCTTAATTTGGTGGCACAAACTGGAATACTTTAAGGACTTGAATCCATATATCCTCCCACTTGTATACTTGAAAAGCATTTTTCAGTGCTTTAGAATGCCTTTGAAGTTTGAGGATGAGTGGGAAGGAACAGTAGCTTCCCTGAAAGTTCAGGACATTTGCTTTAGAAAATGGAGACTCAGATACCTTCCTACAGACAAAGTTTTGTTAGTCGGCCATGTCTTTCTAGCCATCTGTCAGTTTTGAATAAATGATTCAACCAGAGGTGTGCAGTCCTGTACATTAGTTGCCTGGGGATTCTGGGAATTGTAAAGCAAACCCATAAATTTGCACACCTAGTTTCACTCCAAATAAATTTATTTATCTTTCCTATACCTCTTGAAAAAAAAACAATTTATGTTTTCAAGTATCTGCAAAGTTGTTTGTACTGTATACATCAGATCTTAAATCAGATCTCACTTTTACAATACTATAAGAAATATAAAACAAAGTAAATAAATCAAAGCCTAATAATAAATGCGCAGTAGAATACGTTGGTTTAAGATGTAAACAGAGCCTACTTTGGTTCTGAGGAAACACCAGAAAAAGTCCCCACACCAAAGCAAAACACGACACAAATTCGCTTTAAAGAAGAATCTGCTTTCTTAGTGCAAAATTTGTTTTTCATGGTGGTTGCTCCAGGAGGACAGACAAAATGGTCTTGGCAGGTTGCATGTGGTCCCAATGCATGCTAAAGGACCATCTGGCACTAGATGAGTGTGTTTCAATATCAGTTTTGTTTACAACTTCCTTCCAATTTCCTCCCCTCAGTTGACAGGCACACATAATAGAGCAACTCTCACAGTTTCTGCTTGATGAGGCACAGTATGAATATCACCCTGCCTTCTGAGAAAGGCCTCTGTGTGTGCCAGATAGATCAGAGAGGGATGTGAGGCTGAGGATCACGAAGAAGTGGGATGAATGGTGGAGAGCTGCCTCTACCTGCTCAACAGTTCAGTAAGAGATACACCACCTTCTGCACTTTCCCTTCTATCTATCTATCTATCTATCTATCTATCTATCTATCTATCTATCTATCTATCTATCTATCTATCTATCTATCTATCCATCCATCCATCCATCCATCCATCCATCCATCCATCCATCCATCCATCCATCCATCCATCCATCCATCCATCCATCCATCCATCCATCCATCTCCCATTAGTGTCACAGCACTACTCTGGGCGGGTTACAACTGCATAGAGAAGTCAGGGATTTCTCTGTGTGTGCTGCTGATGTCCTTGCAAGAGTTTACCAAAGGATCACAGGCTTTGGGGCTCAATCACCTCATTTGTGGAGTCTATTATGCTGTTAACCACCTAGAGTAGTGCTTTGCACTGATAGGGCAGTATATAAACTGAATAAATAATAAATTCCAGCAGTTGTTTCCCCCTTCCCTGAGACACCAAATAAAGGACAACATCTCCTAATTCTTCAAGATTTACAGTAGTGACATCACATGATTTTAAATAACCTGCTAAGTAGAGCCCCCTTTTTAACTGGTCAAAAGATTCACAACAGATTAAACTCTTAACACTGTACTGTTACCACTTCTGCGATTTTCTTCTACAGCAAATTCTTACCAATTATCTGGACAACTGTGGAAAGGTGTAGCAGTGCTTCACAAGCACTTTTTAAAAAAAATCAAGATATATACAATGGGGTGAACCAAACTGTTAGCCCCACCTAGAGCAGACCCACGAATATGGCAACACACATGTAAGTGTTGAAAAAACAAGTCCCAGTCAGTCAATGGGTTTACACTAGTTGGGACTAACAATCAGGTTTAGTCTTACGGGTTTAAGTTATTGCTTAATTATTGGTGTCCAATTTTAGAAATTGTGCTAAAAGCAAAAAAACCGAGTCCTATCAAACAGGATGAGGATGAACCTAACATAACAAAGTCAAAGATATAAAAAAGAAAAAAAATGTTATGAACAAGTACCCCATGTAAAAAAATAAATACATTCAAAAAATGGGAGAAAAAGACCCAAATGCAGTCATTTTACTTCCTAAACTTTACTTCTGAAACTGTAAAATCTTCATGGTATTGAAATCAAATAACCCCCCTTCCAATTAGATCCATATTAACAGAATAAGTGCAATATTTTACAAATAAATATCAAAGTCAGGACTGGAATCACAGTTGATTGTTGGAAACAAGGAAGGCCAATAGAGTGTTAAGGTAAAGAGCTGATCTGATCTGACCCACTAGTTTTATTGAAAATTCCATGGGGTTGGGAGTGCGCCATGTTAATCGGTTGCAGGAAAAAATGACAAGAATCTTGCGACCCCTTGAAGACCAACCTGTTTTATTGGTCATAAGGTGGTCTAGTGCAGTGGTTCTTAACCTTTGTTACTCAGGTGTTTTTGAACTGCAACTCCCAGAAACCCAAGCCAGCACAGCTGGTGGTGAAGGCTTCTGGGAGTTGCAGTCCAAAAACACCTGAGTAACAAAGGTTAAGAACCACTGGTCTAGTGGACTGCAGCCAATGTCTTCAGGTGATCTAATGAACCAGGCAGCAACCCCCAAAACCACAAGACAAAGCTGAGCAATTATAGGTAAGTGATGTCCATAGTATTGCAAAGACAAATGCAATCTATTGCCTCTTACAATATTTTAAACACAGGAAAAAAATCTAGAATGGATAATGACAAATAAGTTGAGTTATAACCACATGCAAGTAACTACATGGGGTCTACATTGGTCTTTAGGGACACCAGTTATCTGTTCTACAATTCTTTATGTGGCCAAGCTTAAAAGTGAATGCGGAAAGTTCCTGAAATAGGCAGGGAACACAAACACTTCTAAAAGTGAAGCCATCTCAAAAACTAGTAGTTTATGAGTAGAATACTAACAGCAGCAAATATCTGCATTCCTCCTGTATAGATTTTACTATCTGAGCGTCTACCACTTGCAGCTTTCTCCCCCCTCTTTCTATCCGCTCAGCTCATATAATTTTTAATTCCTCCACTCAATTACTAGTGTGTTATATTGCACAAGTTAGTTTATTTTGGGGGGAGTCTCTGTTCATTTTGTACACAGCATTCTACACATGAACACTTTAAGCATGGAAAAATAACTGAAATGCTGAACATAAAAAAGCCACACAGACACACACTGGAGGCAAAATATTATTTTGAAAATCTAAAAATGATAGCTTCTTTGAAGTGCTTTTCTTTACAAAGAATTTATCAAAAATACTCAGGTCTAACGTAAAAGCCAAGTAAACAATATTAAATTTAACACTGGAACTATTTTTACTGGAAAAGTGTTTCCATTACATTCTTTGTATCAGATTATGGAACCTGATCAAGAAAAAAGTAGTCACTGGAAAAGCAGACATAGTTTTGTGTGTCTTGTGAGATCCTCTGTTTTCTATGGGATTTAAAAGCACAGTTAACTCATTTTAGATTGAAAAAGAATATTACATATACATTATGGACAGTCTTTTGCACTTCAATATTTTATCTATATCCCTGCAATGTTATTTTATATGCAACAAATGACAAACAGGGAAAAGCGTGAAATGCACAAAACCTGCTTTTCATGCCATGTAGGACACATGAAAAATGTGGTGTTAAATGACAATATTGTATAATGACTTAATAAAAACCTATCTATAACAGAGTGCAAGTTAAATGTAACAGGGTTATAAAACTGCAAAATCCTTTTTAAATGTTAAAGAAGTATCTTATATTGGTCACATGAATTAATTATCCAAACCACTAACTTTTACACAGATGTCTATCAAAAAACCACTAACTTTTACACAGATGTTTATCAAAGATATTGTCATTTAGCAGAGTTCTCATGGTTAGTTTTCACAATTAATGTGCTACAGGCACATGTCCCTATTACTTACTGTTGAAATACTAAAAAAGCAACATGGTACAGAAAAAACACAACTCAGTGAAGAATAATTCGAAGGACAGGCCCAGAGCTAGAAATAAAATAAAACGAAATACAATGAGGTGACTCACAAAATGCTTAACAGCAAAGGCAAAGGATTCAATGTTTTCTCAGGCTGCGAGCTAGAATTCGTTAGCTGAGCTTCGTAAGCTCAAGGAGGAACTGTAATGTCACCTGTAAGCTACATCCTTAATGATGTAACATGGTGGGTTATGCACAACTGAACAGCAGTCTAAAGTAGAAAACATCAAAGGCTAACAACTGAATTTAGCATTAAAATTCTATTATGGTTTCTTTTTTTAAAAAAAACCCAAGCCAGCTTTCCTATTCTTACCATACAAAACCATCAGAATGGTTTCTTTCATTCCTCCCACCACACAGAGAAACGCTGCATATTGGAATTATCTGATCCTGAAATGGCGGATTCTAGTACAGTGGTGCCTCGCTAGACGATGTTAATCCGTTCCACGAGGATCGCTGTCTAGCGAAAACATCGTCTAGCGAAGCACGTTTTCCCATTGGAATGCACTGAAATCGCTTCAATGCGTTCCAAGGGAAAACGCAGTCGTCTTGCGAAATTTCCCATAGGGAAACCTCGTCTAGCGAGTGAGGGTCCCCATAGGAATGCACTGACAGCTGCACTGACAGCTTTTGACCACTAGTCGGCGCACTCCTATGGGGAAACCTCATCGTCTAGCGAAATTCCCCATAGGGAAACATCGTTTTGCGAAGCGCAGTAGCGCTCGCAAAAAGGCATCGTCTAGCGATTTCCTCGTCCTGCGAGGCAATCGTCTAGCGAGGCACCACTGTACATCATTTAAATCTGGCCCATCAATACGTAATTTAAATTTGGCCCATCTGATTTCTCCAGACTTTGAAATACAGTGAGGTCTGACCTTCAATGTTCAGATGGCCATATTTTAAAAGGAAACAATCAAAAGGGACATGCCACTAATTGATGTAGAAGAGAAATAAAACATTAAAAAGTATTCTTTTGCTTCACTGCTTCTACTAAAGCAGAGACGGGTAACTTTGGAAGGTTCAGGGACCTATTTTCTTCCCTTGGGATCCTCCAGGGTCCGCAGAGACCCCCCAAAAATACAAAAATAAAGGAAAAGTAGGGGAAATAGCAAAACGGATAGTGTTGAGGAAGCAACATCTGTTTCTGAAAAACGGTTGTTACGCTAAAACGCTGCAGGGGAGCCTGTGATCTTCTTAAAAGTGGATGTGTGTTCCTGCAGGCTAAAGGGAGCAGCAATTCCTTTTTTAGCTTTCCAAGCAAAACCATTTTTGGGGTGGCAGGTGGGATAAGTCTGACCGGGCTGGGGCCTGCAAAACGACCTTGGGGTCCAGAGGTGACCCCAGGGCTATACGTCACCCGGCCCAGCAGAAACACAATGACCAAAATAATAGCCTAAACTGTTCTAACTACAGTAGCGCTACTGAAGCAGCAACTGCAGAATGTTTCGGTACAGGCTAACAGAAGAACCCATCAATTCAAGGGATCTATTTTTGCTGGGACTAGCCATCGGCTCTAAGCCAATAATTATTGTTTTGCTACTAAAACTACACTTGACTTACAGGAAGTCCAAATATCCCAGCTCCTACAATGTGCTTTGTAGGATACAACATATATCCTGTGATAGACCATGTTTCTCTCTTTACTAAACAGTTGAAAAATAAACCAGAAAAAAGTTAGGTTACCTACCTGTAACCATGGTTCTTGTAGTGGTTCTCTGTGAATTCACACAAATGGGTTTATCCTGCGCCTGCGCAGGACGTTCGGAACTTTCTAGAGCTTAGAAAAAAGCCAGACAGTTAGTCTCCCCCCCCCGAGGGTATATAGGCTCCGCCTCCTCCGCCTTCCTTAGTTCCCTATGTCCGCCGTTACTAGAGAGTAGGTATAATGACCTGTTATCGTGACGGACAGCGGGGAGGAAGGGAGGGATGTGTGAATTCACAGAGAACCACTACAAGAACCATGGTTACAGGTAGGTAACCTAACTTTCTTTGTAGTGGACTCTGTGAATGCACACAAATGGGTGATTAGCAAGCTGACTCACCGGATGGAGGGCCGTCACGGTATCAGGGATGACAGTATCGCCCTTCCAAAGGCAGCATCATTTTTCGCTGACATCGAGGCGGTAGTGCTTCGCGAACGTCAGAGGATTGGACCAAGTAGCCGCTTTACATATGTTTTGAATATGAATACCGCGATGAAGAGCGGTGGATGTAGATATAGCTCTGGTGGAGTGAGCTTTAAGTTGGTCCGGTACCGGTTTATTTGCAAGCTGGTAAGCCATTTGTATGGATTGCACGATCCATCTCGATATTGTCTGAGAGGATGCAGGAGCACCCTTGTTATGTCCATGGTAGCACACAAAGAGACGGAAAGAGCGTCTGAAGTGCTTGGTTCTGTCCAAGTAGAAGGCAATAGCCCGTCTGACGTCCAGAGTATGAAGCTTGCGCTCGACTGGAGTGGACGGCGATGGAAAAAATGTAGGAAGTATCAGCGGTTGATTCAAATGGAAGTCCGATACAACCTTGGGAAGAAATGAGACATCCAAGTACAGAGTAACTTTATCGGGATGCATTTGTAGGTATGGAGGGTCAGACCTAAGAGCTGACAATTCACTAGCCCTTTTGGCAGAGGTTATGGCCACTAAAAAGGAAGTCTTGAGAGAAAGCAATTTCTCGTTACAGGTTGCCATGGGTTCAAGTGGAGGCTTGGTAAGCGCATCCAGGACAAGTGGAAGCGACCATTGAGGTACAATGGGTGAAGAGGGCGGCCTGATGTTCTGCAGGCCCTTAAGGAATCTTTTAACCGTGAGGTGGGAGAACAGTCTGGCGGAGCTAGAGTGAGATGGCTGGTGAGCAACGATCGCGGAGATATATACTTTAATGGTGGAGTGTGCGAGTCCGAGATTGAACAGATGCAGTATGAAGGTAAGTAAGGTTGAGAGTGTAACTGGGACTGATTGGAGTCCTTTGGACTGAACGAATTTCGTAAAAGATTTCCATTTGTTACGGTATAGGCGAGAAGTCGACGGCTTTCGAGAGCGGTCTAGAATCGCACGGAATTCGGGGTTATCCTCCACGCCGTCAGGTGAAGAGACCGGACATCTGGATGGAGAAGGGCCCCGTCGTTCTGGGATAGCAAGGACGGTATTAGAGGTAAGTGGAATATTTCCTCCGTTATTCCTTGAAGGTGGGCAAACCAGGGTTGTCGTGGCCACCACGGAGCGATGAGAATTGCGTTCGCCTGGTATTGAATGATCCAGACTATTGTCCTGAGGAGCATTGGTATGGGAGGAAACAGGTAAGTGAGTTCTCCGGACCACGGAATGAGGAAAGCGTCTCCTAGTGACGCGGTGTCCCTGCCTGCTCGTGAGCAGAACTTGCGGCATTTGGCGTTGCGGTGAGATGCAAAGAGGTCTATGGTGGGTTGACCCCATCGCCGGCATAGGTCTTGAAAAATCGTCTCGTTGAGGGACCATTCGTGCGTCCTGGTACGGAGCCGGCTGAGGTGGTCCGCTAGATAGTTGTCCTCTGAAGCGATATGAATCGCTTGTGGAAAAATATGATGGGTACGGCACCAGTCCCAAAATCGCATGGTGAGATGGAGAAGCGGTAGGGATCGAGTCCCACCTTGTCGGTTGATATAGTGCATAGCTGTGGTATTGTCCGTGACAAGCTGCACAGATTGTCCCTTTATACGCGGAAGAAAGGCTCGAAAAGCCTTCATGATGGCGAGCAATTCGAGCTGGTTTATATGGAGAGACTTTTCTCTCAGTGTCCATAACCCGTGAATCCTGAGCTCTTGGCAGTGAGCGCCCCAGCCAGAAGGGCTTGCGTCGGTCGTGACCTGTATGGACAGGAAAGGAGGTTGGAAGGGTTTTCCTTCGGACAGATTGCGCGGAATCGTCCACCAGATGAGATGCTTCGCTACATGTGGCGGAACCTGCAACTTTTTCCGTGGGGAGTCCGTTAAAGGATCGAACTCGCCCAGGAACCAGGACTGGAGCGGACGCATTTCGAGCTTGGCATGAAGGACGACTGCCGTCGTGGATGACATGAGGCCCAGTAGATGCTGAACGTCGAATGCGGTGACAGTAGCCAGGGGTGGAAACCGTTGTATTGCGTCTCGAATTTTTTGGATTCTTTGATAGGGCAGGAATGCCCGTGCCCGGGTCGCGTCTAGCGTTGCTCCTATGTAATTGACCAGCTGGGATGGAACCAAAAGGGATTTTTCCTGATTGATCACTAGACCTAGCTTGTTTAAGGTCGCGAGAGTGGTAGTTGTAGCAGCGACGGCTTCGTGGTAGGATGATGCTACCAGGAGCCAATCGTCGATATAAGGGAAGAGTTTTATTCCCTTGGTGCGAAGGTGAGCCACTACAGGGGCCATGCACTTGGTAAATGTCCGAGGGGCCGTTGAGAGCCCAAATGGAAGGGCAGCAAACTGGTAGGTTGTGCGGTGGAACCGGAACCGGAGATACCGTTGATGAGAAGGGTGAATGGAGACGTGAAAATAAGCGTCTTTGAGGTCGATGGTGACGAACCAACTTCCCTGTGAGAGAAGAGGAAGAATGGAATCGAGTGTTAGCATTCGAAACTTCCTGTAAATGATAAACTGATTGAGTTCTCTGAGGTCCATGATGGGCCTGATACCTCCATCCTTTTTAGGGACAGCGAAGTACCGAGAAAAGAAACCCCCGTGTAGATCAGCATGTGGGGTCTTGACGATCGCCCCCTTGCTTAGGAGGGATGAAATTTCCTCCTGTAGAGCCACCGAAAAGGGGGTGGTCTTAGGGAGATTTGATGGAGGAAGCTGGAAGAATTCTATAGAATAACCCTTCTCAATAATGGTTAGGACCCATTTGTCAGTCGTAATATGTTTCCATTCGGAGAGAAATGGAAAGAGTCTAGTCCGGTAAGAGGGGTAGTTAGTTGTATTGCTTACCCCGGCGCTGAGGTTTACGAAAGGACTGCTTGTGTCCTTGGTATTGTTGCTGCTTGAAAGTCGAAGGGTTGGACTGAGAAGACTGGAAGGTCCTGTCGTGTTGCTGCTGTCTACCATACCGAAATGGTTGGTACTGAGAAGATGCTTGGTAAGCAGGTTTTTTGTAAGTAGGTCTCTGATACCGATACGGTTGGTATGGTATGTAGGACTTTGCGGTCTTCCGCATTTTATGGATATTTTCCATAATATCATCAGTCTTGGAATTAAAGAGGCCATCCGCATCAAAGGGAAGATCCTCGATTTTAGTCTTTGTATCATCCAGTATGTTCGCCGCTCCGAGCCAGGCATGGCGACGGACTGCCACTGCTGTAAGCATGGATTTGGACGCAATTTCAGCTGTATGCTTTGCTGCTACTCGTTGCTGTCTTGTAAGGGTATTAGCCTCCTCGTAGACGTTGAGGAGTTCGGTCTTGGATGGCTCAGGAAGGCTTTGTAAGACGGGGACAATTTTATCCCATAGGTGCTTTTGATAAGCACCCATCGCGGCTTGGTAGTTCGAAATCTTAATCAGTAGAGCCGCAAGGGAATAAAGTTTTTTGCCCAGGGCGTCATTTTTTCTGCCGTCTTTATTGACAGGTGTAACAGAGGACCTGCTGCGGGATCGATACTGGGTAGCCTCAACAACAATAGAATTAGGCATGGGATGCTTGGTCAGGAAATCCGAGTCGGAACCGTGGGTCTTGTAATGGTGGTCGATTTTCCGAGGGATTTGGAGAGTCGCAGGCGACTTATCCCACGAAGCCTTTACCAAGTCAAGAAGTGCTGGAATGAGGCTAAGACTGGGAGGGGATGACTTGTCCTGCTCCATATCGTGGAAGACAAGGTCTGTTTGTTGCTCAGGAACTTGCGCATCTAGGTGTAAAATTTTTGCCATGCGCAATATAAGATGAGCATAGGACGAGTAGTCTTCCAATGGGTATTGTGAAGAAGTACTCGGAGCACCACCATCAGGTACATCAGATTCCGAAGAAGCTGAAGAGTTGTCATGGGAAGATTCAGACACCAATGAGGAGGGACGGTGCGATATTGGTACCGTGTCTCTCGGTATTGGTTCGGCATCAGAGTGTACCGAAGGAGAGAAAGGCTCTGTATCGTGGCCCTCTGGGCCAGAGTACATCGTCGCAGTCTGTACCGTGGATCGGCCTACGGGACGTTTAGACCGTTTTAGAGGCGCAGAAGGTGCCATCGGTGTCTTCCTCTTACGGGAAGTAGCAATTTGGGGTGTAGGAACATGCCCCTGTTGCTGCTGTAGATTCTCAGGAGTTGGAACCGAAGAAGGGTACCAAGCTGAGGAGGGGTAAGCCTGTCCCCTGAAGTCAGGCGGATAGCCGTATCCTTGATATGGGTAGGGCTGGTATGGACCGAAAAAAGGAGGACCATACTGTGCCGGCATTTGTGGACGGTATTGGTCCGCAGGATGTTGAGGTTGGTACGGAGAGGTATGCTTACGCTTCTCCTTTCGCTTTCTAGGAGTGCGAGACGGCAGCTCCTGTTCTGAATGCGAGTCAGTATCAGCCCGCCCGGAAGATCTCGGGCTAGTAGGGGCGATGGCCACGCTGGGAAAAACCTCAGCCGCAAAATGGCCTGACGACGGAGACATGCTCATGATATCGTGAGCAGCCTGGGCCGGAGGAATGATCCGCTCCTCCATATCCGATTGCCCAATGTCGTCTCTAGAAGACTCCTCGAGTAATATAGGAGGCGCAGGAAGAGGCAAAGTTGCCGATTTGGGTGGCTTTGCCAATTTCTGAGATTTCGCTTTGTCATTCTTCTTCTTTGAAGGTACAGCCGACCTAGAAGCCTTGGTGGAAGCTGGCTTAGGCGGTCTAGAGGAGTCCTTCTGCTTGGAAGACGCAGAACTCAAGGTAGGCTGCGAAGAATCAAAGGCAGTGGCGCCTGCTTTAGGTGTCTCTACACGTGGAGGGTTCGGGGAAGTGGTAAGAGGAACCTCCATAGCAGGCTTGAGGGTTCTTTCGTAGAGAAAGGCCCGGAGGCGTTGAGACCGCAATTTAAGAGCTTGTTTGGAAAAACGTCTACAAGCGGCACACGCCTGGATAAGGTGGGATTCCCCCAAACAAAATAAGCACTTATCGTGCTGATCCGTTAGCGGAATTTTTCGGAAGCAAACGGAGCACTGTTTGAAGCCCCGAGAGGCCATAAAAAAATAAAAAATAAAAAGGGGGGGAATCCGGGAGGGGAGGGGAACGGGAAGACGCAGAACGAGGAAAAACTTAAATGGGAAGGCAGTTCTGGCGTCTTAAAAGAAGAAAAGAAAAGCTGCAAGGTAAATAGAAGGAAATACTTTCCTTAGCACGCTCTAGTGTTCCTACGTCCTACCCTAACGGCGGAAAAAGAGGAACTAAGGAAGGTGGAGGAGGCGGAGCCTATATACCCTCGGGGGGGGGGGGAGACTAACTGTCTGACTTTTTTCTAAGCTCTAGAAAGTTCCGAACGTCCTGCGCAGGCGCAGGATAAACCCATTTGTGTGCATTCACAGAGTCCACTACAAAGAAGAAGAATCAATTATAACTGAATAAAGATGTCTTAAAAGAGGCCGCTCTATGCATGGTGGCAAAAATAATAAATTACTAATGTAGGCTAACGTAACACTTCTGAAACATTCAAAGAAAGATTTAGAATTTTTAAAAGGGAAATATCCAGTCTAATTATTTCAAAAACTACCCTGTTTTAACTATTTGTAAAAACCACCACTACAACCCACCATCGACTTTAACCATTTCCACCAGTCATAAACAAGTTCCCACAAAACATTGTAACATGTTTTTGTTTTCTTTTTTACCTTGGAGGAAAGCCTTCTTTTTTATTTGGAGGAAGCTGTTTGCTTGGCCGTCTCATAGACTGATTTGGCTGTACCTTCATGGAAGTTCTTGGGGAAGACCGCGCAAAAGGATCTGGTGCTGGAGGCTTTTTGGGAATCCTCTTCCCCAGACGGCTCACCCATTTCTGTTGATCCTCTGTAGAACCGGCTAACAACAGAAGATTCTTCGCGGTCGATATATCGTAGTTCACTGAAACACATTATAGATCAGCAAGTCAGGAGGATGCACACTGTGACTTCTCCTCGTTCCGCTTAGCTGAAAAATACACAGATCTATCTGTTTCCTATCCATGTGGCACATCTTATGAAAACTGGGCAATTTTAAAGAACCCCTGGTCCAAGTATCAGAGGATCTTTGTTGGTGAAACCAGCAGCATAACTTGGTTACGATTTTTCATCTTGTCAGCATGTGCCACAATGCAACCAAAGGAGCAGGCAAGTGACAAAATAAGCTACGTACATGATGGTCTAGAGCAGGGGTCCCCAACCTTTTTAACCCCGCGGACCAGCTGGGGAAGGCAGGTCGCGCTCTCGCGCATGCGCAAAGGAGCGCTCTCTCTCGTGCGCATGCACGAAGGAGCGGGAGGGTGCTTGTGCGGGCGCTCGTGCACATGCGCAAACGGCGGTGCTCGTGCGCATGCGCAAAGGGGCTGTGCGGGGGGGGAATGCATCCGGGGGGATGGGAGGTCTGTCTCCGCAGCCCAGTCCAGCTCAGGGCACGGACCGGCATCGGGCTGCGGACTGGGGGTTGGGGACCTCTGGTCTAGAGCACCTATAAGGAAGGCCGGGCACGACTGAAGAAATCACAACAACAATGTAATTCCTTTGGCTGTGCACACAAAAACAGGCCCCAGATTCTTCTGTAAGACACATGGGACCCTGACAGAGCATGGAAAGGATTAAATTGCAGATACAAGAATCACACTAGCATTTATGTCATCACTTTTCCTTTCAAAATATTTAAAAAGCCAAAAGACTGACTTGCGGAAAAATGATATGAAATGATATGAATTACATGCACCTCACACAAGGCAAATTTGCTTTGAGGAACAGCTCACTGTTGATATCTGAGAGGACACAGGAGTTTCACTGTACCACTCTAATAAACCAACCGGCCTTCTTCACAGTTTTTTTTTTTTTTGCTAGGTACCTTTGCAAGGCGCTATAATTTCTTCTTTTCTATCCATATGATCTTTATGGCATTTGATGTGGCAGCGGCGGCATTCCAGTGCAGGAGGAGGTTTAAACATGTGCCACAAGGGCTTCATACATGCCTCACAGTTGGTTGGAAAGTGATAAAGTGTAGGTATGAATTCATGTCCCTTGTGGCAAATATAGTTTGATTTTTCCCCTGCTGATTCCACAGGAAATTCCTGTTCCTTCTTGCTTTCACCTTCATTATCATATAGAATCTGGAATCAAAACAGAACAGTGGCATGATCTTATGACCCACAAGGCATATTTCTCAAAGGAAATGTATGTGACTGTACCAACGTGAAGAGAAACAGCAACCAAAGGCAATGAGAAACAAAGAGAAATGATAAAAAGGCTTGAGGTACAAGTTGTCTACAAGTTAGACAAAGTTTATAGGACTATATACACCAACTGCTCCCAACCTTGGGTTCCCAGATGTTCTTGGACTAAAACTCCCAGAAGCCTTCACCACTAGCTGTGCTAGTGCTAGGATTTCTGGGATCTGTAGTCCATGAACATCTGGGGATGCAAAGTTGGGAAGCATTGATATAGATGAAGGGTAATATCTGACAGCTTGAACCATGCCATTATTTTAATATTTTTGGCTCGGTCCAGGGATATATGTTCTAGATTTTGCTATGCAGGTCCCAAGAAAATGTTTCTTCTATATGGAAATATCAGATGAAGTGAGATAAACAACGTTCAACTGATGGGACCAGACTAACTTGCATTTCCAGTGGTATCTAAGTCATATAGGATGGATGCTCTCTTGAATCAAACTAAAAACAAACAAAAGATGCATCAGCTTAACACATCAGCTTATCCACTGCTTTCCACCCTTCATAATGGAAGATCTACTTGCAACTCCAACAATGCAAAAGACTTCATGGAAATCTTGGGCATAACAGTTTAATTTGGTGGGGAGGGAACAAAATACATATACCCTGAAGATACAAAGGCACAGGTGATTTTTTACCAAGGGATTTTGCCCACCCCATTTTTATTTTCAAATACTTTTTTCCCTGATGGGGAAAAAACCTTGGAATTTAGTGGGGCACTAGGGGGGATACCATTGAAAGATTTTCTGCTGGGAAAACCCCCCCACTCCCTCACGGATCAGATATGCTTTTCATATTTGATTTGCAGGGCTTGGAGACCCTGTGCACACATTGGGCATCAGAAGGGCAGAAGAGGGTAAAATCCAGGTACCTGCAACACTGGATTTCTTCCACAGTGTGCTTTATGTCTGCATAAAGATGTATAAGACTGGTGTGAAAATTTCACAAGAATGCCAAACACCACAATTTACAAGCTAAGTTATGATTGCATTTTTATGTTGTTAAAGTAGTAAAGAAAGTTCAGCTTTGATAAGAAAGTACTGCATATATCTCAAATGTTTTCCAAAGCTTCTACTTTTCTGTGAAAGAGGGGAAAATGTGGGAAACCACATTTTAACCTATGACTTAGAAACTTGCAAATGTTTCTTTAATCTCTACTCTGACTCAACCCATGAATGCCTTTATTTTTAAAAATTAAATCAAAATTTTGATTTATTTATTTTATTTTAGTTGCAGCATGGTAATGTCAATAGTTTCTGAACTGATTTGATAGACCTTGTTAGAAGCACCACTTGTGCTATGCTTCGGAATGTATTTGAACAGACAGAATCTACAGGACCTAATTTAAATACAAGTAGAAGGACAGCACACTGTTGCCTCTTCATGCAAGATGCCATGGCCCCCTCATCTCCCACCACCCCTTAGTTTTTGCTATCAGTACCTGGAAAATCCTGGGAATATCCTTGGCATCTGCTCTATATACATCTGTTTGTGTGACAGGCCGAACGTGGAATAGTTTGCTGTAACAGCAAAAAATGAAGATGGGTATAATAATAATAATAATAATAATAATAATAATAATAATAATAATAATAATAATAATAATAATAATAATAATAATAATAATAAATACTGTTCTTTTTCTAGATACTCTTAAAACAACAAATAAGTTGCTGTTATAATAGTCACAATTAGAGTAGGCCCATTTGAATCCATGGAACTTAATGGAGTTGACTCACCAAATCCCCAATGGGTGTACTCTAGTGTGATTTGCTAAACTACGCATATTTGGCCAATATGAAGTAATCTTACAATCTTAGAACTTGAGAGCTGGAAGGGACCCTACAGATTATCAAGTCCAGTCCCATCAAGGAGACACAGTGGGGAACTGAACTCACAACTTCTGGCTCTGCAGTCAGAAATCTAAACTACACTGAGCTATCCAGCAGTTCTAAGAAATGATTATAATATGTATGCTTTTTCCTTATTAGCAGAAAAGAATCCCATTGGCGATGTATGTGTAAATGAAATCATGTAAGTCACAAATTGCTACTAATTAACCAAGTACCAGTCTTATTCCCAGTTACGTGCGACTACGAACACAATGAGGACCTTGTTAGTTAGCAGGAGTTGCTGTCAGGAGTTATGCAACTTCACAACAGGAACATCCTCCAGACATGACACCAGTTCTGAAGGATTTGCACTGGCTGCCAATACACTTCCAGTCTGAGTTCAAGGTGTTGATGATGACTTATTAAGTCCTAAACGTGTTGGGACCCGGATATCTGAAAGAGTACCGCTCCCTATGGAAACATGCCTGATCACTAAGATCTGCTGGGGAGGCCCTCCTCTGTGTCTCACCATTGAGAACAGTTTGTTATGTGGAGACACAGGAAAGAGCTTTTTCTGCCAAAAAAAACCCCAACTGTGAAATGCCCTAGTGCAGTGGTGGCGAACCTCTTTGGGCTGACGTGCCCAAACTGGGGGGGAAAAAAACACAACAGCGGGTGGTGTGCCGCCGGAGCAGAACTGGAAGTGGCGGCGGAAGGGGGAATCCCGGCACGGAGGTGCCTCAAGACCCCACTCCGGATCCGTTGCCAGCACCAGCTGCTCCGGGTCCGCCTGCCGAAGCGCCAGCACCGCAGCTGCAGCCGCCTTCTCAGGTTTGGCTGCGTGGGGGGGGGGGGGGCGGAGTAGCGATCTGGTGACTTATGGTTCGCGTGCCGGCAGAAAGGGCTCCGCATGCCAGCTGTGGCACGTGTGCCATGGGTTCGCCATCGCTGCCCTAGCGGTTCAACTGACAATGACATGATTGGCATCATTTCAGTGCCAAGTCAAGACATAGTTATTTATTAGAGCCTTTAGGGTTGAGGATTGTGACCTGCACAAGTTTGAGTGCTATGTTCTTAACGTTTGAGTGTTTTCATTCTGTGTTGTTTGATTTTAAATTGTTTTAATATCTTATGTTTTAAAATTGTTCAATACAGGTTTGTAACCCACTCTGAGATCCTATGATATAGGGCAGGCTATATATGTTTATATAAATAAATACACACAGAGATAAGACTCCAATGTTCAGATGTAAATGCTAGACAGTGAAGAAAGCTAGCAGGAAAATATAAATTAAATTCAAAATGGGGCACTGGAGAGATTTACAGATTCCGTGGACTCTCAGGAAGATAAACAAGTGGGTACTAGATCAAACTGAACCTGAACCTTCTCTAGAGCACAAATGAGGCTGTTGCACTCTGGGCATATCATGAGAAGAAAAGACTCAATGGCAAAGAAGATAATGCTAAGAATAGTTGAAAGCACCAGAAAAAGATGAAAACCAAATGTGAGATGGATTGATTCAATAAAGGAAGTCATTGGCTTAAATTTCCATGCCCTGGACAGGGCTATTAATGAGAAAATCTTTTGGAGGTCACTAATTCATAGGGTCACCTTGGGTTGAAGACAAACTGATGGCATATAACAAAAAGAAGTCACCAATTCTGGCAGGTGAGTTGACGGCCAGAGTTAAAATGCACACTAGTCTCTCCCAAACTGGTGTCCTTGCGCTGTTTTAGAGGACATTTCCCATTTACACGGGTTGTCTTGAAGAGGCTATTCTTTGCTAAGACAACACTGACCATTGGGCACGTAACACTAAATTGGTGGGCTATCCATTAATTTCTGTGGAATAATGTTTTCTTCTTTCAATTCTGAGACCCCTTGGTTCCAAATGCCCCTACAGGGTCACTACCCTGTTTCCCCGAAAATAAGACCTAACCTGAAAATAAGCCCTAGTATGATTTTTCAGGATGCTCGTAATATAAGCCCTATCCCCAAAATAAGCCCCAGTTAAGTGAAACCCCGCCCTCCACCATTGTGCAGCAACCAGAAGAAGATGACACGACTGTAAAATAAAACATCCCCTGAAAATGAGCCCTAATGCGTTTTTTGGAGCAAAAATTAATATAAGACCCTGTCTTATTTTCGGGGAAACACGGTATGTACTCTGTACAATGTATGAATTAGAATTTGTTAACTTCCAGAAAACATTAATTGGAAGTTCTTCTGTTTTAAAATTAGTTTAAAATGTTTTTATTTCCAAGAAAGAAAAGAATCTGAGAGGTTCTACAATGCATGCTAATGAAGTCATATAACAATACTTACTCAATGTCTAGGACCATATAAGGGTTCGATTGTTCTTTATCCTGTTCGTTGTGATAGAATAGTACCTTCTTGCTGCTGACGACTACATACTGGGAGCAGATAGATATAAAAATGGGTCACAAATTGTCCTTGTGACTTGTACAAGCCATCTCTCTTCCATGGCAATATTTTTATAAACATACATAATGCAATGAATTCACATAAAACATTCTTTGAATAAGTAGCTTTGGCTACTGGTTAAAGTATTTCTAAAAGGCATTCCATTCAATATATAAGACCCAATGTACCTTGGAACTGTCACACTGAAGTAAACAAGTGATATGAGAGTATACGTATTATAAAAAGGCTCACAATCTCCCAAAGTTATGATGTAGCTGATGTTTCTTTTTCAATAGTTCAGATGAACAAGCATGTACCCTTTGGATGAATTCCCTTGTATAGTTTTGAGATTACAAGTGGACTTCTACCTCCTGGGTAGCCAATATGTGCACATAGAACTTCAATTTCTTGCAAAAAAATAAAATCAGCTTAATCTGTCTGTAGGACATCCGACCTCTAGAACAGTGGTTCCCAACTTTTTTTGAGTCGTGACCCCTTTTATAATGGCCAAGTAACCTGTGACTTCCCCCTCCCGCCATGTTTGTATAAAAATGCATTTTTAATCGAGTAAAATCGTCCCTTCTCAAAATGTCCCTTCTTTCTCCCCCAAAGGGCTGTTTCTCATATATACACATATACACTAACTTTAATATCCCACTCCGAAAGGTCAAGAAAGAAATTATTTAACAAGAGATACAACACATATATGGCGACTCATGGTACACACACACCAAAAACACTTTGTGTTTTTGAGAATGATGACACCCAAGTTGGGAAACACTGCTCTAGAATATGCCTGCTGATTGTCTCTGCTCTTCCCATTCCCACATCCTAGAGCAGAAGTGTTAAATTCAATTTCATCTTGGGCCACATCGGCATTATGGTTGCCCTCAAAGGGCCGGTTGTATCAGTAAGACTATATAAATGAATCTACTCTTTATCATATTAAATATAATCCTCCTCATTCAATTATTACTGGTTTTAGTAATAATGCAAGGAATAACTAGCTCTGAAAGTAAAAGTCTATGATCAAAGTCTAGAAATAATGGCAAGCAGATAAAGAATGGGAGTGGGCAATAGCGAGGACTACATTTCCCAAGATGCTGTACGCCGCCCAAGCGGCTGCACTTTTTGACTCTTCGCTGCTTGGAGTGCTGGGATTAAAAGTCCTGCTGGGCAGATTCCCAGCATCCTTGTGGAGCATTATGGGTGACCAAGTAAGCGCCTGCATATTGTACACTGCACAGTAGCAGGCAACACTGCGAGGGCCACATGAAATGGCCGGGCGGGCCAGATTTGGCTTGCCGGCCTTGAGTTTGACACATGTGTCCTAGAGGAAAACTCACCACTAAAAAAAAAAGAGTAATTGGGAGACAGATGACCGGTGAGGGAAGGTGTGTGGTGGCTCCTCTTTCTCTGTGTCTGTGTGATCCCTAACTCATTTTTTTCTGTCTGTACATTTGCATGTTGAGTGCAATACACAGCCAGGCACCTAGTTAAAACTATAGGACCAAAATCCTATTGATAGTCTCGGCTAGAGTAGAACCACTGAATCAGCTAGATTTATGCAAGTGTTCATTCATCATTTAATAACTGATTCAGTGGGCTTACTCTACCGTGTTTCCCCGAAAATGAGACAGGGTCTTATATTAATTTTTGCTCCAAAAAATGCATTAGGACTTACTTTCAGGGGATGTTTTATATTTTTTTCATCTACAACAATCTACATTTATTCAAATACAGTCATGTAATCTTCTGGTTGCTGCACAATGCTGTACAATAGTGGAGGGTGGGGTTTCACTTAACTGGGGCTTATTTTTGGGGTAGGGCTTATATTACGAGCATCTTGAAAAATCATACTAGGGCTTATTTTCAGGTTAGGTCTTATTTTCAGGGAAACAGGGTAGTTGAGACTCACAGTGGACATAGGCCAAAAAAAGCAGCAAGACAACAAAAGTGGTAGCTAATGTTTTGTGCTTGGTTCAGCACCCAGCGATACGAGTCACTGTGTACTGGAACAACATATTTGAATATTACAGTTCTTACCTTTTTAACCCAACCAAATTTCTTCGTGTTGTTTCTGGCTGGCAATGAAAGCCAACCTTCTAATCTTGACTCTGAAAAATATAAACGTGTACAAACGTTTAAACAAATGCTATCACACAGGCATCCTGTTTTCAAAAAGTTATGCCAGATTAAGAAAAAACGGCTTCTTTGAAACCCATGTTCACCTATAATCCTTCAATAAGCAAATAATGAAACAACTGAAGTAAAATGAGCACAGCTCTGTTCATACAATTGTATCACTCTACATTCTTATTAGTAGAAGCTTTTGTCCCACAGCAAAAACATAAAAAAGCATTTATTACTGCTATGATCCATTCCATTTGTTTTGCATATAACATTAACAGAGCATACAGATCCACATCTATTGCCTTCCCTTTGCATTATTAAACATACACACAGCTGCAAAAATACAATTTTTCTTTAAAACATGCTGTGGTGTTCATGTTCCCATTGCATAATCGGATCTGCCTGTTCCCTTTAGTTTTGGAACTGGGATTATGTCTCCCGGTTTTTATGCTGTTCTATTAACAGCAATACCAAAAGCATTTCTCTTTCATGCTTTAACGTTTGGTCATATGACTATGGGAAGCACCACAGTTAAAAAGCGTTAAATCCTTCATTCATTTCTCTATCATATATTCCATAAAAGTAAGTTTACTACTAAGACTGATCTGAGGGATCAAATGTACTAAAATAAATAAACACACAGTCTTTAAATCTAAATAATTGGTCCTCAAACCTATAAAAACTGTTGCACTTAGTCTACTCTTACAGCAAAATGTAGCACTCTTTTACAATTAAGTGGGGTCTCAGATATTAAATTTTACAAAACTGGAACCTTTAGCATCCAACATAAGACTTTCTAACCTTTTTTAGTTAACCAGAAGCTATTTCAAATGGTGTTTTGTTAAAGGCATACATAGGTGGTATAGATTTTTTATTATTATTATTTTGCTTCAGGTTAAAATGCTAAATCATACTGGCAAAAAGTTTAATACAAAATATTCATAAAAAGAACCAAGGTTTTGTTTTATTTTTTCAGTATCTTGGAATGGAAGTAGAGAAATTCGTCAGGTGTGGGAACCCAATTTCATCCCCCTTGAACCTAGTAGTGGTAGGGGAAGCAGCCACCACCAATGAAATTCCATGGTAGAGGTAAATGCTATCTCTTGCTATTAAATTACTCTCCCTGTTCTCTGATTTCAAACTATTTCTATGGGTGCCAATTTTGCAACTGAACATTCACATATACAATCCTGTGTGCTCTCAACCATGTTCCATGATATCATTGCTAACACAGTCTAAAACTCTGCACAGAAGCCCATGCATGTGCACACACTCAAAAAAAGTAACACAGCACTGCCATTTCTTAAATGTTGATTCCCCCTCCCCCCTCCCGCTAGCACTGCATATATGTTAGCAGCAGCAACAAACGATTTAACCAACTTTTTATCTTTTGGATTTCAGAGTAAGGGGAAGAAAGGAAGATGCACACTATATTGCTCAAACAAATAGGTAGTATCTTCCTATCTGAGGAATGTTATGATGAGTGTAAAAACCATGGGTAGGAAAATAGAAGGCAAACATATTTTTTGCAGGAAAATCTCCTCACTGGAGTTTTTCACTGCAACAGAACACTTCCAGCCCAAGCATTTTGTTCAGAAGCAAAAGGTCTCTCTATAGCTGTGATGGGAAACCAGCAGCCCTCCAGATGTCAGATGTCAACTGCTATCATCCATATGGGCCATGCTGACTGGTGTGAAAGGAACTGGTGCCAACATCTATTACAAAACAGGTGCTCCACTAAAGTACTGGTCTAAACTACATTCTCCATGAATAGTACCTAGATGTTCCACAACACTTGTGAAGAATGTCAATTAATCAATCAATCCATGTATTCAAAGGCTTTCACAGCCGGGATCTGATGGTTGTTGTGGGTTTTTCGGGCTCTTTGGCCGTGTTCTGAAGGTTGTTCTTCCTAACGTTTCGCTAGTCTCTGTGGTCGGCATCTTCAGAGGACAGGAGTCAGAACTCTGTCTGATCACCACAATCACCCATCTCTTGAAAAGGACAAAAGCTGATCCCACAGCTATAAATACTCAACTATCCAAACAAACTGCACCAGAGCACAGACAGAGTTCTGACTCCTGTCCTCTGAAGATGCCGGCCACAGAGACTGGCGAAACGTTAGGAAGAACAACCTTCAGAACACGGCCAAAGAGCCCGAAAAACCCACAACAACCATCAGATCCATCTTTGTTTTATGGGTACAGACCCAGGAGACGTCACTTCCGCTAGAATGGCAATGTACGGCTGAATTTTCATCTCTTCACCCTGGAATCTAAAAAGGATGATAAATGTCCTTCTCCCTGCCTGAAATGTGAGTAAATAGCGATTAAACTTCTGATGAAAGCTTTAGGCAAAGATAGAAACACTTTTTGAAGTGTAAACATG
This sequence comes from Intellagama lesueurii, assembly GCA_037013535.1. Taxonomy (NCBI): domain Eukaryota; kingdom Metazoa; phylum Chordata; class Lepidosauria; order Squamata; family Agamidae; genus Intellagama; species Intellagama lesueurii. Next base: position 218,634,392 of record JBAJHW010000001.1, on the reverse strand, counting down.
CTGTTATCTATCTGAAGAAAGTACTTTCGTTTTTGCCTGAGAAGACGGAGGCTGCTAGAGAGGCAGAAAACGGCCTGTTAAACACGGCTTGACTCCTTGAGCTATAAATCTTTGCTTAGCTTGGTCTATACATGCGAAAAGGCAGAGATAAAATCAGGAGCTGGGTTCGTGGACAACCCCATAAACCATCAGATAATAGTGTCGAGCGTATCGCCCGTTTAAAAAGGCTGGAAGAGGGGGAGCCCCTCCTTCCTGAAATCAACATGGAAAAAAAAGTTTCAGAGCTTGCCTCTTCCGTGAAAGGAATGGAAGGACAACTTGGACAGGTACTCTCTAAAATGGACATTTTAATAAGAGGGAACCAACAGATGGGACAAGATATACAAAAACTGCAGGGAGAATTGACAGATATTAAGACAAGTTTAGGCAAAACAGAAGGCAGGTTGCAACAGCTGGAAGATTTCCAGAGCGTGGCATCAAAACGGCACCAAGTGATTGATGACCTTCAGAAAAAGGTTATCTATTTAGAAGATAATTCAAGACGTAATAATATCAAAATAATGAATTTTGAACATGAGAAAGAAAAGGATTTGAGGGGGGAAGTGATGGACTGGATTAATTCTGTTATGAAATCCCAACATGTGGCTGAGGAAGATATTGAGAGAGTACATTTTGTGGGGAACCCAAAGAAAACCAGAAGACCCATAATACTAAGATTTTTTAACTATATGAAGAAAGAACAGTTTCTTAGGGTCATTAAAGAAAAGCCTGAATTGCTAGTTTATAGATCAAATTCAGTTCAGATCTATCAGGATGTAAGCCCCGAAACCAGCCAGTGGAGAAGAACAATGAAGCCCATCACTTCAATTTTAATTAAGAACGGCAAGAGATACAACTGGGGCCACCCTGTCTTTTTGAAAATATGGAAGGATGGAACCCTACATAAAATCTACTCCTTTGAAGATGGGAAGGATTTGATGAAAGCCTGGGGACTTTGGCAAGAAGATGAGAGTGAAGGGACAAGCAAGCAAGTAGCTTTGTAAAGACTGGTAGTCCGAAAGAGAAGATTTTTTGAGAGAAGATACTTTAATTGGAAGAGATTACTGGGCGTTACTGGATGTCGGAAGAATTTTTTTTTTTCTTTCTCCTTTACCCTCCCTTTTTTTCCTTTTTTTCTTTTTTCTTTTTGATTTTTGATTTTTCTTTTTGTAATGAGGGTTGGGATTTTTTTTTTCTTTTTTTGTTCTGCTTATTTTATTATAATATTAAAAAATTTTTTATAATATTAATAAGATCTTTTTAAATTTTTTTTAATTTTTTTAAATTTTTTTTTCTTTTTCATATTTTTTTTCTTTTCCTTTTTTATTTTTATTTTTTTTTCTCATTGTTGTTTTGGATTACCTGATTAGACTTGGGTGGTAGAAAGAAGAAGAGATGTTAAAAGTTAGGAGGGAAGGCATTTGAGTATATATATAGATAAAAATATGAGGTGGGGTGAAATTGGGATGAGGGTTTGGCTGGGGTCCAGACTGGTGGGGGTGACGTCTCCCCCCCTCCCAGAGCTCGCGCCGAACATTAGTGAGACGTGGGGAAACGGGAGGGAGGAAAATAATTTATATGTAGGTAAGAAGGATAGGGATAGGAAACTAGAGGTTGGTGAATTTATTTTTTTTAGTTGTTTTTGTTTTTGTTTTTGTTATGTGAGATGCACAAAGGGACCGCATAAGAGGCAGAGAAAGGAACGGATATGGGGAAAAACATAAGGGTAGCGACTTTAAATGTGAAAGGCCTAGGGTCTGTGTTAAAGAGAAGGAGGATAGAATTATTATTAAAGAAAAGTAAAGTTGACATTATCTATTTACAAGAGACACATCAACTAAAGGATGGAGTCAATGAATTGAAATTACAAAACATCCATATATATGAAAAAGCATTTGGGACCTCTAAATCTAGAGGGGTAGCAATATTAATATCTAAACATTGTGAATTTGTGATGAAAGAAGTAATAAAAGATAGTAATGGTAGATATTTGATAATTCAAGGTCAAATGGGGGAGGAAGATTATACATTAGTAAATGTGTATGCACCAAACATGAATCAAGGAGAATTTTATAGAACTGTGATTGAAGAAATGGAAAAGGTTAGGAAAGGATATGTGATTATGGCAGGAGATTTTAATATGGTTCTGGATAAGGTGAAAGATAAATCCACATGTAAAAAAGATGAGTTGAATAAAAGAGGTACCCTCCTGAGTAAGATATTAAACACTACAGATTTGAAAGATATATGGAGAGAATTAAAGGGAGATGAAAGAAGGTTTACATATTATTCTTCTGTACATAATAGTTATTCTAGAATAGATTTTATGTTTATTTCACAAAACTTAATTTCAAAAGTAGTAGATACAAATATTAATGTGATAAAAATAACAGATCATGCGTTGATGGTGTTAGAGATGAAAGTTAAGAAGGACTATAGAGAAGCTAGAAGATGGAGAATGGACTCCAATATTTTTCAACATACAGAGGTTGTGGATAAAGTTAAGAAAGAATGGTTGGAAATATGGTCATTTAATGAAGCAGGTGGGAATAAAATAGGAGTGTTATGGGACACTATGAAAGCAGTCATGAGAGGAATCGCCATAAGAGAATCCTGTAGATTAAAAAAATTGAGAGAAGAAAATATAAATAGAATTGTAGAATCATTAAAGGATTTAGAAAGCAAATATTTTATGGATAGAGATAACAAAAAATTAATTGAGATCCAAGCTAAAAGAAAGGAATTAGAAGGTATAGAGCTAGAAAAGGTCCAGAGAGACTTGATATACGCTAGGAGGAATTTTTTCGAATACAGTAATAAAAATTCAAAACTTTTAGCTAGATTAGTTCAAACTAAAAGAGCAAAAAATATAATTGGAGTGATTAAAGACAAAACGGGAAAGAATTGTAGCTTAATGAAAGAAAAACTAAAGATAATACATGAATTCTATCAAAATTTGTATAAAGGTAATAGTGTATCGAAAGAAGATATAGAAAATTATATTAAAGAAAATGTTAAGAGTAAATTATCAGAGAATGATAAAAAGGATTTAGATAAAGAGATAAAAGAGGAAGAGATTATAGAGATTATTAATAAATTAAAAAATGGTAAAACTCCAGGTTTTGACGGTTTAGGATCAGAATATTATAAAACTTTTAAACCAATATTGATCCCTAAGTTAAAAGTGCTCTATAATGAAATATTGGAAGGAGAGAGAATACCAGATTCTTGGAAACATTCATTAATAACTCTTATCCCAAAGCCTAATAAAGACTTAACAGACCCAAGTTCATATAGACCCATTTCACTATTAAATCAAGATGCAAAGATTTTTACTGCAATACTTGCGAATAGAATTAATAAATTTATTATAAAATATATTAAAGAGGATCAGAATGGTTTTTTAAAGGGTAGACAAATGGAAAATTTGACTAGGAGGGTATTGAATATTTTATACAATATAGAAAAAGACAAATTGAAGGCAGGTATTTTATCATTAGATATATTTAAGGCATTTGATTGCGTGGAATGGCCAACATTAAAGATTTTGTTAAAAGGTTGGGGTTTTGGAAAGAAATTTAGGGGGATAATAGATCAACTATATCTGGGGAATACCTCTGTAGTAATAGTTAATGATGGGATTACAGAACAAATAGCTTTAGGCCGAGGCACTAGACAAGGTTGCCCTCTTTCTCCAGTTCTGTTTTGTTTGATTATTGAAATGTTGGCAAATGTAATAAGGAATGATGATTTAATCGAAGGTATGGGGAAAAAGAATAAAATAAAGATTAATTTATTTGCTGATGATTCCTTGTTGACAGTGAAAAATCCGTTAGAATGCGTAGATAAAATTAGAACTCATTTAGAAAAATTTGGAAGAATAACTGGATTATGTGTGAATTGGCAAAAATCTGAATTAATGTTATTTAATCATAATAGAGTAGAACAAGAAAGGTGTGTTGAAAAATATGATTTCAGATTATGCAAATCAATTAAATATTTAGGAATAGATCTAGCAAAAAATATTCAAAAAATAAAGGAATATAATTATAATAAACTAAAGGAAGTGATTAAAAACAAATTACAGGAATATAGTAACTTTAAGCTATCTTGGTTTGGAAGGATTGCATTGATAAAAATGAAAATCTTACCAAAAATTAATTTTTTATTTAGAATGCTACCAATACAGTTAACAGAGGATGATTTGAAATTTTGGCAAGGAATAATTAATAAATACTGTAATGAAGGGAAGAGATCTAGAATAAATAAAAAGTATTGGTATAGAACAAAGCAAAAAGGTGGTATAGGTTTACCAAATATAAAAAATTATTATTTGGCTAACCAATTGAGGTTTATTGGGGAAATTATATATAATCCAGAAAGGCTAATTTGGTGGGAGATGGAATCATCAGAATTACAGGCAGATATAGAAACATATTTATTTGGTATAATTAAGAAAGATAAAATAAGGGAAATTAATAATCCATTTTTAAAGACATTGTTAAATATATGGTATAAGTGCAAAAAGAATTTATGTTCATCATATTCCCCACTTGGATTAGTGACAGAAATAGAAAATTTTCCTACCAATATGAAAGTATATGTGGATCTATTTAAAGAAAAGAAAGTGATTAGATTGAAAGATTGGTTGTATAAAATGAGATCGATAGATCAAATGAAACAAACTCTTCAGAATAGGAGCATTTCATGGTTGAATTATATACAATTAGAAAGATGGACTAATGAATGGGTAAATAAATATAATAAAGGTAGAGAATATACAAAATACGAACAATTGTTATTGTCATATGAGGACATTCGGATGACTGACTCAGTGAAAGGTACTGTGAGCAAAATTTACTTACTTCTTCTTAATTTAGAGGAAGAGGAAAGTGAGAAAGAAGGATTAAAAATAGTGTGGGAGCAAGATATTGGGAAAAGAATAAATGAAGAAGAATGGAGGATGATATGGAAAATGAGGGTGTTAAGATTTATGTCAGTAAGAATAAAGGAAAATTTTTTTAAACTTAGTTTAAGATGGTATTTAACACCGTCAAAATTAAATAAAATTAATGCCAATCATCCGAATGTCTGTTGGAAATGTGAGAAGGAAATTGGTACATACTTTCATATGTGGTGGGAATGTGAAAAAGTGCAAAGATTTTGGAAACAAATTTTTAAAGAATTAAGCTACATATGTGAAAAAGATATAGAATTTAATGCTGAGATTGCTTTGTTATCAATATTTGAGAATGTGGAATATGACAAAATGACTAAAGAATTGATAACCAACTTATTAACAGCAGCTAGATTGATTATAGCTAGGCAATGGAAATCAAAAGTCGAATTGCAAATTGAAGAATGGTATAAAGAAATATGGAATATAGCAATAAATGATAAATTAACTTGTAACTTAAAGGTTAAGAAAGGAGAGTTGAAAAAAAATAACTTTTATGATATATGGGGGAGATTTTTGGAATATGTATTAATAAGAGGAAAAGGGAAAGCTCCAAATCAAGAATCAATGCAGTTTTGGAGAAGAGGACAATAGAAGAAGAGGAAGAAGAAGAAGAAGAAGAAGGAAGAGGAAGATTATGGCAAGAGGTCCCGCATATGGTGGTGGGGAACACAGTTAAATTGTATTTTAGTTTGTATGTTATATGTTTTTGTTTAAATTTAAAATAAAGGGAAAAAAAAAATGGGTACAGACCCAACAAGTGTGAACAATGTACAAATGTCTCACAACAAGGCTTTAAGATATTCAGGTTTTATGTTTTTAGATATTCTGTGTATTTGGCAGTTGTGACAAATGTAGGAACTCAACACCACACCACTACTATCTTCTAACAATTTTAGGCCATCTGCTGCTGCATCACAACTCAAGCTGAACATGTTTCTGGTTTACTGAACAATGTGGGAACTTAAAAAGGGTATTGCTTTCCCAAACATACTAGAGCAGGAAGAAAGAGCTACCCAATGAACGGAAGCCATGTCAAGGCAATAGCAAAGGCTCAGCTAAGGGTCATACCTTCAAGGTTTGGAATAAAAATGCACTACGAGAGCTCAATATCTGCACAAATAGAAGATGAAACGAGAGCAACAGGAATCTCTGACGAAGTGGACTTGTCCATGAAAGCTCACATTAACAAATATATAAGTTAGTCTTTAAGGTGTCACCCCGTTTTTGTCTTTTTTCACTTTTTATTTTTATTTTGTTTTCACTTATAAGGAATCTCTGAGGTTGGGAGACCAAATTCTGAAGTTCATCAGCTGAAGGACTGCTTTTGCAACTTGATTTTTTTTCCTGTTTGACACATAACATGACCCGAAAGGCGCAAATGTTTATGTCTGAATACTACCACTGGCAATAATTTCTGGTGCTGAAAAAACCCCAGTGCATTCCCTCTGATATCTAAGTGAATTCACATTTAATTGACCACATCTAACATTGATAATCATCAAAACACAGAATAAAGCTTGAAATAAGACACAATCTGCTAAATGCAAGCCACAATCCCAAAGTGTGATATGCAATCAACACCCTGCCTTTAAATCACCTTATTCATTTTTAGTTAATTTTATGTAGTTGTCTATGTGTACCGATTTTAATTTTTATTTTTTAAAGCTATTATGTTTACTGTTTTAAATTGTTATCTATTATGTAGTGTTGTGAACCACCCACAGTGGCCTCGGCAGCCAGACTGGCAGTATAGAAGTCAAATAAATAAACAAATAGTGCTCAACAAACTTTTTTCCCCACTGAATAACCAGAGATACAACAGTTCATTAAGTCCGAAGCCCGAACTTTGCTATAAGCAGCTTGGGTTAGATTGAGGAACTGCAGAAAACGGGAAACGTGTGCATGCTGATGTGTTCCTCTGTAGCAGCACACAAAGTCCCCAAGATTAACATTACAATCACAGGTGATTTTAGATGACAAGGGCCCCTCCTTCCTTCATGCATCATCTGATTTCCACTGCTTTCATGGTTAGTAATGCAAAATTAGAGAGATGACCTTCAAGCAGCAGCATTCCATCACTAAATGGTTCTGAGGAATGTCACCTGGATTGTCAGGTTCTGAAGGGGCAGGAGCAGAAGGCAACGGTTCTTCTTCTGAGTCAGAATCAGAATTGAGAAAGACAGAAGAACTAGAAGGCTTAGTGGCAATACTGACAGAGGTAGAAGAGCGCTCGTAGGTAAAAGACATAGACTCCGAAGTGTGGGACTGAGTGATACGGACTGAGCACCCAGCATGAGGAAGGGAAATCCAGAAAGAATTAATGAAAGGTGGCGTTAAAACATGAATTATGTTACAGAATAATAAAAAGGTATTTGAAGAGAAAATATAAGCACTATAATCTATTTTTTCACATATTAAAGAGGGCTTTTTGCTAAAAGGTTAAAAGTTGGCAGGAAGAGAGAGCTTATATACTTTTCTGTGATTTCTAAAACTTGAAAGCAATCAGCTTGAACATTTTGATTCATGTAACAAAAAAAGGAAGTAATGCTAACGAAGGAGGGATCTTACCAGGGAATCCATCGTCTGCCTCTGCTTCACCATGGCCACATATACTACTGCTGTCCAAACCAAGGTGTATCGACTGCAGCTGAGAGCGAAGCTGCTCGATGTCGCTATCTTTGCTGTCCAGAGCCATCTGCAATTCAATTCTTATCTGGCTCTCTTCCGCTATTTGCTACAAAAGGAGATATAAATAGAAGAAGCAAGCCTCATATTACTATATTTACCCTTCTACAAAATCTTACCTAACAGATACTTCCTGGCATGGCTATTCTTTTAACAGCAACTGCTCAAAGATAGAAAACAGAAGACAGAAAATGTGAAAAGGCCTCTATTTTAGCACAGTTGACAAGTAAGGTTTTATACTGAGCTATGCAGTACAGGTTGACTTTTTGTTTATCTGTTTTGATTTCCACATAAATTTGCATGCACCTACTTACCGCTTGCATTTCATTGATTTCCCTCTGATACTTTATCATCATCTGAGTTAACTTTTCACGTTCAGATTTGAGTTCCATGTGTAGCTTCCTGTTCTCTTTTTCTTTTCTCCTAACATCAGTGTCAGCCCCTCGTTGGATTGGATTCTTACGATTCATTACCTCAGCCAGCTTGTTCACAGCCTGGGTGGGATAGGGTAGGGTGGAAGAGAATAAAAGAAAAACTATCACATTAGGACTGCTGACTCAGACACCATCTCATCCATCCACAGGCATGTTTTCTTCCAGTTTTCTACTCCATCAAAACTGAATATAAACTAGCTGAAGCTTGGCTTTTGGTCAATGTCAAACGTTTGAAAGAAAAATTTAGGACTACATGTAAATAGAGAATTATATGTCCCAAGATCTGATTGGGGAAAACCAAACAGAGTCCAGTTTCTCCTGGAAGCTTTGAATAGTATGAGAGGGGAAAACAAACTAGTATCGCTAGATAAATCACTACCTGAACGTTATTAGCTAGATTACTTATAAAAGAGCTACACAATTCTATACACAGGTGTTATTTCAATTATTCTGTGTGATAAAAAAAGCAGACTTTTTAAGGTTATTAGGAAATCATAAATGCACTCAAGAGTCTGGTTTGCCAACGCAAAGCTGTGTGTTCAGTAAAGAGCTCCTCCGCACCATATCATGCCGTTACTAAAGGGATCCTTCTCCAAAGAGGAGCTAAAGCCTCTTGAGAGGAAGGGCGCAGAAGAACCCACCACTCCAGTTGAGCCTGGGCCCAGCCAGGTAGTCCTGAAGCTCCAGGCCTGTGTCAGAGGACAAGACAGAGACCCTTCACATCCCAGCGAAAGCATCGGCACTTGAAAATACGGCGAGGCTTCCTGAAGGGATGCTCATCTGCAAGGGAAGATCCTCAGAGTGCAGGCCTCCTTGTAAGCAAGCCCTTGTATAGGAGGAAGAACTGTGCCTAAAGGCCTGCAAGTAAGGCTTGGGTGGAAGCTTGAGAACTCAGGTTTATAATAAGCGTGAATTTTGTTCAAGGAAGGCTGTTGAAACAACATCTTACTCTGGTTCTAGTCCTTTTAAGTCTCTTCCTTGACTCTCTGGCTTCAGTTTCTTCTAACGTGCTTGACCCTGGACTGCAAAGTGACTCTGTGTTCATACTATTCTTATCTGTAATACCTACTTTCTAACTGAGCTCTTGGACTGCCTGAACCCTAATCTCTCTCTTTCTCTCTTTTTTGGTACTGTCAAGTCGGAACTGACTTATAGCAACCCTAATTGGGCTTTCAAGGGAAGTGAGATATTTAAGGAGTGGTTTTACCAGTTCCACAAACACACCTCTGATGAGTTTCCACAGTCAAGTGGGGATTCAAACCCAGGCCTCCTGAGTCCTAGTCTGTCACTCTATCCACTACACCACCCTAGGTTTCCCAGCTATCCCTGGAACTTGGCAATATTGAATATTGCAGTGATCATCACATTCTCCTCCTCGTTACATTTCTGATTTGTACTTTACCTGGGTCTTCATGGTTCTTTCATAAGCCAGTTGTTTCTCATACTGAGTCTTAAGCTTTTCTGTATCATTTTCTTCCTCATTAATACGGGCGATTCCTGAAAAAACAGAATATTAATAAAATGAACCTTCAATAAATCGCTGATCGAATAGAAGTCACTTTAACAGAACAAAAATACTCACTTTCTTGGAGTTCTTTCAGTTTGTTATTTATCTCTTCTTTTTCATTCGCCAGGTTTGCCACATCACTGGTTAGTGTCCTATTTGCTTCTTCCAACTAAAACACAGAAATTAAAAGAGGACTGTGTTACTCATGGGCTTAAAAACTATCAAGACAAACACCTGCTCCCATAGCAGTGAAGTGTCAAGAGGCTGGAACAGAGGAAGGTGGTGTCCCTTAAAGAGGGACAAAGAGGTTACGTGGGAAGTAGGCTGAAGCACCAAGATTAGGAACACAAGTGAAAGGGAAATGTGACACCTTAACATTACTAGGTAAAAGGTGACAGACTTCAGATAGTCTCAAAGACAGTTAAAAAGTAGGTTTTAAGAGCTAGACTAAGTGACAAGACAGGAGAACCACAGGTTGGATTCAGACTCCTCTTTTCTCTGCAGCAGATACTAAACAACAGTCTGCTTATATCAGACAGAAGAGGACGAGGCATGAAACTAGAATCCCTTAAGACTTCAGTTAAAAATAGCTAACTGACAAAACTTTGGTTTATTTTTATTTTGTTTTTACCTATAATGCTTGTACAAACCAACACAGCTACCTCTTGTACAACTACAGCTCTGTTGTTGTTGTTGTTATGTGCCAACAAGTCGTCTCCGACTTATGGCGTCCCAATGAATGAGTGATCTCCAACATGCCCTGTCCTCAACCACCTTGCTCAGCTCTTGAAAACTCAAGCCTGTGTTACCAGCTTACAAGTAGTAAGTACTGCAATTAGAAGGACTCATACTTGTGCAGTGAGGTGCAGGACTGCAAACTGTGCTGTATTTTATAGCAGCAACAAAACATTTCGCCCATGAAGAATCTAAGACCCTGGTATATAATATTTTTTACTACTTTGCTTTTGCAGCCAAATTACATGCTTCTAAAAATCCAGTGCTCAATCTGTGTTTGTACCACAGTAAGGATTATACTCAGCACTTTCAGCTGGTGCTTGACTGAGTACATCTACTTCTGGGAAGACTCAGTAATGGCATTTTACCAGTCAGATGTGGAAAATATTTTAACCCTCCATTTTGGGAAACCTTTTCTCTGAGCATTTAATGCCAACTTCCCCATTTCAGAACACACTGTTCTACTCAACAACATACCACGGCATCAGTCTGTTGGAAATAAATTATAACTCCAAAGGGGTCCATGTAGTTGGAGGGATTCTACAGACGCAACAACTAACAATACAAGTTTGTTATGACTTACTCACCGATCCTATAGTAGCATCCTTTTCAGAAAGTTCTTGCTTGTGCCTAGCCATCATTTCCTTAATTTCCAACTCTTTCATGATCTTTTCTTTTTCCAAATCTGAGTACTGCTCCTCAGCGATAGAACGAGCCAACTGTTCAGAATCGGCTTTGGTTAACGTAATTTCAAGTTGGGCTGCCAGAGAATCCCTGCCGGGCAAAAGCAATCAAGTGTCATTAATAAATGACGGACCAGGATGGCTTCTGAACTTCTGATATCAAACTGCCGTGTTCTCACCTTTCATCTTGCAACTCTTGTATCTTTTGTTGCATTTCTTTACAAAGTTTGGTCTTTTCTTCACACTCCTCTTTAAGTTCCCGAACTTGTGTTTTATACAGTGTCTGCAATTTTTTACAAAGGAATATTCAGGCATTTATTGCAACAGCGATGCAGAAAACAGAAAACGAAGAAACAGAACAGAAAACAAACAGAAAAGAAGTCCCATTTGAAAGACTCATCTGCCCTAATTCTGGTTCAAGATGGGGAACATTCACAGCTTGTTTTCAGCATTTGATGTGACAATCAGAAACTAACGCTCACACTGAATGCACAATGATCACTTGCTGGCATTATCAAGAGTGAGGGATTTGAGATACCCTTTCCAATTAGAGGTCACAGTTTAGTCAGCATAAATTAAGGCAATTATATCTCTCACATAAAAGCTATATGATCCCTAGGACAGAGTGTTATCTCTGGTGTCCTTAATCTTTCAGGGTTCAGGCAATTCACATTAACTCTGGTTATTGTTATGTCCTAAGGACAACAGCCCTGATTTAGACAGTTTTAACCACAGAAACACCTAAAGTTAGTGCCCTTGATATGAAGCATATTTTGAAACTACAGAAAGTGGCAGAACCATATTATCTTACTGAAAATTACATTTATCTATGAATCTCTCTGGGAAGTCTACCACTTCCCATTGGGGAAAAGTGGTATTTGCATCAGAGCAGCATGGGCACGACAGCCATGGGACCTAATACCTAAGAAGTGGGAATAATGAAGAACAATATAGATGCCAAAGCATTACATACTGAAAAATATTGCTCTGCTTCAAGTTGGTCTTGAAGTTCTTTCATTTGTCCATCAGCCTCCTGACGTTCCCTATTAGAAAACATATATGCATTATAAAAAATACCCCTGACAAACACTAATGAATCAGATTCTAACAGACCATTTATAAATCAGATTGTCTTCTAATTAATTAGAATATGATCTAATACATTACATTCTCTTCCCCTTCCCAATCATTTACTGACTCTTGCATTCTACAATGTCATCTACGGTCCTTGTTACATAAAAGGGCAAACAAGGACATGGCTCCCCATCCTAACAATTCAGTAGGGGAGAAAAATGATGCTTAATTCATATGCACTCACAGTAATAGGGCAGTTTTTGAAAACTGCTTTCACATAGTGAATACTCTACAATGAAGTGTGTCATTCAGAAACTAAGCTACAGGCGTACCTTGGTTTACGAACGCCTCGGTTAACGTAATTTTCGGTTTACAAAAGAAAATCCATTGAAAATTATGCCTCGGTTCACGCATTTTTTCCGCAATACGAAGAAAGTTTCCCCAGGATGCATTGCGCCTGGGAGGTTTATAGCGCCGCCCCCGTGCATGCATTCCTATGGGAAACTGTGTTTTCGGTTTACGTATTTTTCACATTATGAAACGTCCCAGAGAACACATTAAATTCGTAAACTGAGGTACACCTGTACTTGCAAGGTAGAGATGCATTTGACTGGAGATGAAATTAAATAGTGAAGATCTGAATGTGAAAATACTTTCTAATGTTTCTCAGATCTGGAGGAGGATCTTCACTAGCACAAAATTCACCACACTATGCCTCCAATCCTTTTCCAGTCCTTTGTTTAGAAGAGCAGTCCAATCAACTGGGGGGGAACCAACTGCTTCCCATACAGCAGCACGCTATCTTATTCAGCACTCCACATGTATTAGCAGCTGCAATGGAATATTAAAAGGATCAACAAGGATCAACACCCTTCTTGATGAACTGACTTACTTGCGGAGTTCATTATTTTGCTTTTCCAAATTTAACTTGATCTCAATAAGATGGTTATTCTCCTGTTTTAGTTGCTTTTCTGTCATTTTCAATGCATTGACATGCTGCGTTTGCATCTTGAGGTCATTCTGTGTGAGGCAGCGCTTCTGTGTTTCCTGTTCTATTTTCAATGTCAGGTTTTCAACCTAGAAAACAAAGTGTTTCCTTTGGTACATATACTGCACATGGTAAGAACAAGGAAAATGCAACACTTACTCTGCTTTACATGGTTTTTACCAAGAATGACTCTAAGCTTGTTAGTTAGTGGTAATGGGGAAATGGGCAGAAGGTTTTACTAAAGCTCCATTTAAGGAGAAACTGCCAACCCGCCACAGGCAAAAACACCGCAAGATCAATTAGATACAACACTATCAACTCCCAGTTTTATGCCTCAGACATTATTGGATCTGTTTAGCCTGACGGAGCGCGTAAGGCATATGCACAGCTGTAAGGTCCTTATCTTGTGCACCCTTTGTTCACTGAACTACAATTTGTTTGTTCAGCATAAATAGGGACCAAAATAGTAGGAAGCAGAATAAGGCTTGATCATAAACAGTGGAATCAGAACCACCCCCTCCTGTTTCTGCTAATGGAGCAACTTCCATCAGCAAAAGTATACGGCTGGGACAAGTGGCCCAACAGCTCATCTTTAATTGTCTATTGAAAACAAAGTTCCACTGAATTATAAAATTTATTGTCATGAAGTGTGCTTAGAACTATAGTCTTTCTAGGCCAAGCCTCAAAAGCCACTCTATTCAAAGGGGCTTATACCAAGGTAAATACACATTATGCTGAAATCCTATTGCTCAGTTACACAAACAGGGTAACTTTTAGATAAGAACTGCCATAAGTTAAGAAATCTCTGTAAACATTATCTGCTGCACACCAAGTCCTGTGGCTCAGTGTGAAATCGACAGGATTTCAGCCACAGTATTGCAGCCTTAGAGCGACATCTAGTATTAGCCACTGTGATAAAGCTAAGAGCCAGACATGATCTTGGAAGCATTGGGAAACACTAGTGGGAAAGTAATGTTACTTGGAATGCTGACAGTTTCCAATAAAAATGGAAAAATAACTAAAAATAGAATGTCTTGTCTTCTGGAATATTCAGGGAGGGATCCCAAAGGATTCCCCCCACACTTTTGCAATTTGGCTTTTCTTATTCTTAAGTTTAAGGGGAAAGCATCTCTCTGTCATTTACTATTTAGTGTGTGGCTGGGAACAGCCTGTTCCTAAATCCAGCCCTTGGCTACTTGTATCGGCGATCACGAACCTTCCCAGGAGTGGTACCTTGGACCATTACACTTTGGTCTTCCTTGCAGGGCTCGTATTTGCTCTGGAAGGACAGGAGTCACCAGGGTTGCTGATTCCAAGAGACAGACAGAAACTGCTACATTGACTTAAGCTGCCAAGACTCAGCTGGGACTGGCTGGGTGTCTGCAGGCCTTAGGAGAAACCTGTGCACACGTGCAAGCCAACGCACAGAGAAACCTCCTGGTGGCAGCTCCATTTGTCAAGCTATAACCGTCAGAACCAACTCAGAAGAGACCCACTACAATAGGACTTGTTCATCACAAGTAATGCATCAATGGGGCTAAACAGGATATTGATACTTGATCTATCCCTTAGTACAGCTATAACGAAGGGCACCCAGGGTGGTATAGTGGATAGAGTTACAGACTGGGACTCAGGAGGCCTGGGTCTGAATCCTCGCTCAGCCATAGAAGCTTACTGGGGGTAAAGCTTACTGGGTCTGGAGCTGGCAAAATCTCTCACTTACCTTGAAAGCCTATCAGGGCCACTATAAGCCAGTTCCAACTTATAGCAGCACATAATGACAAGAACTGCTGTAATAGCGTAAGGCTAATTTATATTATAAACATTGGCATTATGCACTGTCAGAAGAGGCTCTTCTCGAAGTACTGTGGGTGCATTCCAGACCAGCAAGAGAGCCTTCGTTAGTTGCCACTAAACAACTACATAATGAACTCCACATGGGAATCATGACTGAAGCCAGTGTTGCATTTTTAATACAGATTGGTTTTGTCTATTGTCATATATTTACTGTTTTGTCTGTTCTTATAACAATGTGGTTTTAGTGTTTTATCACATTAAGTTTTGCCATGTAATCATATTTGTGCACTGCCCTGGAATTCATAAGGTTAAAGGTTTTATCCTTTAATACAGTGGTTCCCATCCATGGGTAACCCAGGTGGTCTTGGACTGCAATTCCCAGAAGCTTTCACCACCAACTGTGCTGGCCGGGGTTTCTGGGAGTTACAGTCCAAGAACACCTGAATTATCCAAGGTTGGGAACCACCGCTTTAATATATCAGAATAAACAGAATGTTCTAATAAATAAATTGTTTTAATCAAGAAATACAACAGCCAGAATCATGTTGCCCTACATTGCTCACACAATGGTCCACTGTGGAAGCAGTTCCACTTTTATAGAACTTGCAAGAAGAGGCATCAAGTACCTACTTGTGCAAACAGAAACGCCGGTCGTTTCACCAGGATGACTTCCCAGCTTATGCAACAGCAAGCTAGAGCCTGCAAGGCATTCTTAAATTTAAGGAAAAAGTATCGCTCTGTCATTTACTTTTTAGTGTGTGGCTGAAACCACGCTCTTGGCTACTTGTTTTGGCTATCACAAACCTGTCCAGAAGTGGTACCCTGGACAATTACACTGGAGTATTACGCTCTGCCCACATTGCAACAGAATTCTGGCCAATGTTTTAATAAATAAATACTCTAAGAGAAGGAAATGTTAATAAATAAATGAGTAAATAAATAAATATGTGAAGGGTAAACATCTGAACTTTTATGTATGGGTCATTTGTTTAAAGCTATTTCCCTTCCCTTTTAACTTCTGGGAGAATATTAGAGTTGATAATTTCTTTCTGCAGGCATTAGTATTCTGTACAGTTTTTGTGCAGTAGGCATTCTGTTGTTCCGCTATCTTTCATTGCATAATCAGGCTTAGAACTAATTACCATTATAGATATGGGGTCATTAATTAGTAATACACAAATAACATTTGCTTTGTCTTCCACTTAGTAGTTCAACATTCAATGACGTAAGAGTACAGAGCCATAAATATGAGTGGGGATCCACAATGCATGCAAGGAATAGTGCACACGATTTTTGAATCCAAGTTATATATTTGACTTGCTGGCTTTATTTCACCTTAGTTCTTGGTAAAGAAAAGAAAAGCCAAAAGCTTAGGTATGTCTGGAAATGAATTATTTTATCACAAATGTTAACAAAAAGTGTGGGAGGGGGATGCTAAGCAGACATAACCACAAGTAAGCTTCAAAAGTATTGCAATCTTCCTAGTCATACTTACATCCTCATTTAGTTTATCTTTCTGCTTAAGCAGTTCATTTATTTTCTGCTGTGATTGTTTCAGATCACAGTCCAACATAGAACACCGCTTCTCCACTTCCAACAAACAGTTTTCTACTTTTTGTTTTGAAGCTCTCTCCTCTGAAAGCTTCTTCTCCATTTCTGGGGAAAGTGTTGGGGAAGAGAACTTAGTCATTTAATATATATGCAAAATCAGCACTCATCATAAAAAACAAAAAACAAATCTTGGCACTGACGTGATTGCAATCAGGCCCACAGCTAAATATGAAGAACCAGTAGGGGGAAAGGCAGTATATTTTATGGCTTAAATTGAAAATGCAGCTATCACTAAAGAACCTGCATAACCAGAATCCTCTTAATTCAGAGAGAAAAGTATTTGAAGAACCAATCTGTGAAATGCCTTTAGATTTTGCCTAGTCAGCTTGAAGCAAATAATTATTTAAGACACGTTATATAATCCAGCCTCCACAGCTTCAAATCCACTGTCAGCTTTCCACTTTTCTACTCCCGAGACAGGTTTCATTAACTGCCTACACATATTCTTAGTACTTTCTGAAGGCGGGGTTGACCTTTTGATGCATGGGGGCCCCTAAGTTTTGTGCATCCATCATCACTGACTGTGAAGTTCTGGAAACTATTTTAAGTGCAAGTGCAAGGTCAAATTGATGCATCAGTACTGCTAATAATCTACGAAGGACAGCAAGTCAAAACAACAACAAAACAAAAAAACAAAAAACCCTCTCAAGTGATTTCATCCATAATACATCATTCTGTTTCTCTTAAAAATGTATTTGTTCTTGTGATGGAGGAAAAAAATTAAGACGTAGAAAGAATTCATAAAAAGCATTACACAGTTTTTGAGAGCAAAGGTGGGCAATGTCTTTATCAGGCCACCAAAACCCCACAAAGAGGAAATAGCTTTCCAGTCCTCCACGACTCTTCATCAGGTTGGGCATTACAGACCAGGGGCAGATACAGAAGAAAAGTCCCCCAAATCATGGATGGATCTAGCAGACTCTATTCCAAAATGGAGACTGTAGCACAGTGCAGGTAGTTTAGGGTGGCAGGATTCACTCCAGGCCACGTACCTTTCAGTATCCTTCTCAATCGTGGTAGACAAAGAGCTGTCTGTCATGTGAGGAAGCCCTGATTAATCCCCCCCCCCCCCCGGCTGCCTCTCCAACAAAAAGGGCCAAACTCAAGAGACAGTATCACTGTCAAGCTAAAATATTCCTGTGACTTTCAGGGCTGGATTCAAACAGAACACATAAGTGAGGTCATAATGCCCACCTTTCATGGCTTCAGACTTGGCTTCCTCAATCGATTTATATATTTTGTTTTTGTCTGCTAGTCTGGCTTTTGTCGCTTTATGTTCAGTTTCTTCTTGCTCCAAGTTCTGCTGCATGACTTTAAGTTTGTAAGTCATATCTATTTCCATGTTGCTCTTTTCCTGTTAAAAATTAGAAGGAGGAAAAAAGGTAACTGTTGATCACAGTCTCATCAAATGTCATAAACTAGAAGTATGTAGTTTAATTAGAATGCTCGGTAAGTATCTGGGGGTGGGGGAGAAACGAAACTGTGGGCTCTGGCTCAAGATTTTGGTCTGGTCCTTAACATTAGAACATACTAATACGATGTGATTTTGGCATAATTTGGAAACAGGCCGTACATTTCCTTCCTATTACCAACTTGAACTGAAACTTGTGCTACAACATAAATAAAACCATGCCGAGAAGAAAAGCATCAAATTCTCCATGACATTTAGCTGGATACCACGAAAGGCCAGTACCCTGAAAACCCAACCACAATTATGAAGCTCTTTGCTCATGTCACTCCATGCCTTCCCAGTTTCTCAGCTTCCATCTAATTCAAAGGGAGGGTCATACAGAGCTTCCACCTATTTTTCACCATAGACACACATCCCACCAAAAAATGAAAGATGGAAAATCATGCTCTTCAATCACTCCAGGAGAGGTGGTCCTTCTTTAAAGAAACCCACAGGGCTTCTTTCTTCTGTGTTGCCTTTTAAATTCAGAAGCGAATTTCTGGCTACTTCCAGTTTTGGGAAAAGACAAGCAAGCCTCATTCTCACTGGAAGTGCAGCTGGTCCTAGAGAGAGGGTGCCCCTCCCCGGAAATACTCAAATTTCCACCTCATTCTAATTTACAATGGCTGGCCTAGCCAATATCTAACCCTGGACATTAGTCTAGAAAATCTTACAGGGCCAGTAGTTACAGTAGGAGAAGTTAGAAGACTCCTACCCATTTTTTTTTTTAAAAAATTAAGATCCTGGGGATAGACACAATTCTACTAGAGCTGATTAAAAAATAATGTTGCTTGCTGGGAGCACTCTTTACCTGGATTGGCCAGACAGCCCAGATCCCTCCTGATTAGGGCATGTCTATCATTACACCAATATATGAAAAAGAAGTTATGTCTGACCCCCTCAAATTATTGACCCATAAGCTTGCTTAGTGTTTGTTGTAAGCAAGCTCTTTCCTAGGCACCTATGCTGAAAGTTCTGAGACTGGCTGGAACAGGAAAATACCTTCATGGATGAACAAGGCTGGTCATTTCACTCTTAATCAGTGCCTGATATTACTGCGCTTGGTAGAGAGGTATAGCACCAGGCCTCGTGGGGCACATTATGCTGCTTTTGCCGACTCCAAGTCAGTATTTGACAGTATCCCCCAGGATATGTTATGGGCCAAACTTAAAGCTTCCTCTATAGACTGGAGACTACTTGCACACATCCATACATTACCCAAAAGCAATCATCTCAAACTCAGGGGCAACCCACAGGTCTATTTATCTCACAGGGTAACGGATGTATTCTAATCCAGCAATAATTCATTTTTATATATTAATTCTATGGCTCAAAGTACTATCTCAGTGGACTATCTCAGTGACGTGGAGAGGGGGGATTTGCTGCTTGGGTAACAGCCTATCCTCCATATTATTTTACCCAGGCTTCGTGCTCTGGAGAGGACACTCCAGCTTCGCATACAGCGTCGAAACAACACGGGGAGTAGCAGTTACCGGTTATAAGTCTTTGCTCAATTGGCGTAGAGCATGACGCCAGGGGCTACTTCTGACGGTGGGAGAGGTCATTGCACCTCACTAGGTAGATACCGCCCGCCTTAAGCTGGGCAGCCCCCAGCCAGTAAGGTGCTACCTCGCCACGGTCTGTTAACCTCACGGGGTGCGTGGGGTTTAGGGTAAAAGCCGACAAGCAGATCGATAACCCTGCACCATGCAACAATCATAAGAAAACTTCTGCCCTAAAGCTGGGCACCTGGAATGTACGGACAATGACCCCTGGCTTTTCTGACCACGGCTTTTCTGACGACCTGCAGGAAATAGACGATGTGCGCAAGACAGCTGTCATCGACATGGAACTGAGTAGACTGCAGATGGACATTGTTGCCCTGCAAGAGACGAGATTGCCAGACTCGGGATCTGTCAAAGAAAAAAACTTCTCATTCTCCTGGCAGGGAAAACCATTGAATGAGACCAGGGAATATGGTGTTGGCTTTGCAGTCAGAAATACTCTTCTGAGATCCATTGTTCCACCTACTGTGGGGAGTGAAAGAATCCTGTCTCTGCAGCTCCACTCATCAGCGGGACCGGTCACCCTCATTAGTGCATATGCTCCAACACTGTCATCCACTACAGAAGTGAAAGACAAATTCTACGACGATCTGGCAGCTACTATCAAAAAAGTCCCTGAAAGAGAGGCACTGTTCATTCTTGGAGACTTTAACGCTAGAGTTGGTGCTGATCACAATTCTTGGCCCACTTGTCTAGGCCGTTTTGGCATTGGAAAGATGAACGAAAATGGCCAACGCTTGCTGGAGTTTTGCTGTTATTATGGTCTTTGCGTCAGCAACACATTCTTTAATATGAAGCCTCAACACAGAGTTTCCTGGAGACATCCAAGATCCAAGCATTGGCATCAGCTCGATTTGATCCTCACTAGACGTTCTAGCCTTCCTAGTATTACGATCACACGCAGCTACCAGAGTGCTGATTGCGATACTGATCACTCCCTGGTGTGTAGTAGAGTAAAACTGCGAACAAAGAGATTATATCACACGAAAAAGGAAGGAAGACCACGTATTGACATCAGGAAGACTTGCGATCAAAGAAAAGTGGAGGAATTTGCCCAAGCGCTCGAGGAAACCCTTCCAGGCCCGGCTGATGCAAATGCACCTGAACGATGGGAACATTTTAAGAACGCTGTGTATAACACCGCCTTGTCCACATTTGGCAAGAAGACCAAAAAGACGGCCGACTGGTTCGAAGCCCATTCGGAGGAGTTGATGCCAGCCATCGAGGAAAAGAGGAGAGCTCTAGCAGCATACAAAGCCTGTCCTAGCGAGTACAACTTGCAAGCTCTTCGAGCTGCTCGTAGCCAAGTCCAACAGGCTGCCAGGAGATGTTCCAACGATTATTGGCTTCAGCTCTGCTCTCAGATACAGATAGCAGCGGACACAGGTAACATCAAAGGAATGTATGACGGTATCAGGCAGGCTTTAGGTCCAATGCAGAAGAAATCTGCTCCCTTGAAGTCTGCTACAGGCGTGATCATCCAGGACCGAGCACAGCAGATGGACCGCTGGGTGCAACACTACTCTGAGCTGTATTCCAGAGAGAATGTAGTAACCGAAGAAGCATTAAATAACATTGAGTGCCTGCCTGTCTTGGAAGAGTTGGACAGCGAACCAACCTTAGCAGAAATAAAAGCGGCCTTGGATTCCCTCGCCTCTGGCAAGGCACCTGGAAAGGATAACATCCCTGTTGAAGTGCTGAAGTGCTGTAAAGATCACTACCGAGCTGTATGAAATCTTTTGTCTTTGCTGGAGGGAAGGTGGAGTACCACAGGACATGAAGGATGCAAACATCGTCACATTGTACAAGAACAAAGGAGACAGGGGCGACTGCAATAACTACCGTGGCATCTCTCTTCTCAGCGTTGTAGGGAAGCTGCTTGCCCGTGTTGTGCTGAAGAGGCTCCAGGTGCTCGCAGACAGAGTCTATCCAGAATCACAGTGTGGATTTCGAGCTAATAGATCCACCACTGACATGGTATTCTCCCTCAGACAGTTGCAGGAGAAATGCAGGGAACAACAACAGCCACTCTTTGTCGCCTTCATAGATCTCACAAAGGCCTTTGATTTGGTTAGCAGGGATGGCCTTTTTAAAATCCTTTCCAAGATTGGATGTCCACCTCGACTCCTTAAAATCATCAGGTCCTTCCATGAGGGAATGAAAGGCACTGTAGTTTTTGATGGTTCAACATCAGATCCCTTTGACATCCGAAGTGGAGTGAAACAGGGCTGTGTCCTCGCACCAACCCTTTTTGGGATCTTTTTTGCTGTCATGCTGAAGCACGCCTTTGGAACTGCAACAGAAGGTGTCTATCTCCGGACTAGATCAGACGGAAAGCTCTTTAATCTCTCTAGATTGAGAGCGAAGACCAAAGTCCAGCTGAAATGCATGCGGGATTTCCTCTTCGCCGATGATGCAGCCATTGTTGCCCACTCTGCTCAAGACCTCCAACAACTCATGAATTGTTTTAGCAAGGCCTGCCAAGACTTTGGACTAACAATCAGCCTGAAGAAAACACAAGTCATGGGCCAGGGCGTGGACTCACCTCCCTCTATTACCATCTCCACACAAGAATTGGAGGTTGTTCATGACTTTGTGTACCTTGGCTCAACGATCTCTGACACTCTCTCTCTAGATGTCGAGCTGGATAAACGCATTGGCAAAGCAGCTACCATGTTCTCTAGACTCACGAAGAGAGTATGGCTCAATAAGAAGCTGACGACATATACCAAGATCCAGGTATATAGAGCCTGCGTCCTGAGCACACTCCTGTACTGCAGTGAGTCCTGGACCCTTTGTGCACGGCAGGAGAGGAAGCTGAACACCTTCCATATGCGTTGCCTCCGACGCATTTTTGGTATCACCTGGCAGGACAAAGTTCCAAATAGAGTAGTCCTAGAACGAGCTGGAATCTTTAGCATGTATACATTACTGAAACAGCGACGTCTACGTTGGCTTGGGCATGTCGTGAGAATGGCTGATGGTCGGATTCCAAAAGATCTCCTGTATGGAGAATTAGTGGAGGGAAATCGCCCCAGAGGGAGACCACAGCTGCGATACAAGGACATCTGCAAGCGGGATCTGAAGGCCTTAGGAATGGACCTCAACAGATGGGAAACCCTGACATCTGAGCGTTCAGCCTGGAGGCAGGCGTTGCATCATGGCCTCTCCCATTTTGAAGAGACCCTTGTCCAGCAGACCGAGGCAAAGAGGCAGTCACGGAAGCAGCAAAATCAGGGAGCTGGACAGGGGACAGATTGTGTTTGTCTTCAGTGTGGAAGGGATTGTCACTCTCGAATTGGCCTTCTCAGCCACACTAGACGCTGTTCCAAGTCCTCCATACAGAGCACGTTACCATAGTCTTTCGAGACTGAAGGATGCCTAATACTAATACTAAATGGCTCAAACCTTAATAAACCGATTTTCACCCACCCAAACTTGTGAAGAACCCTGCTCTATGGTATGCAGATGATACAGTAATGTTATCCCACAGAAAAGTGGGGCTTAAGTAATAAACTACCAAAAGACCAAAATTCTGGTTTTCACCAAAGAGTCTGTCTGTCAAGAACAACTGGCAGATATATGGGGATGATGTTGAACAGGTCAAGACCTATAAATATTTACAGTATGTGTAGTTTTCAGACTACACATGGAGAGCCCATATCGCCCATGGCTCCGAGAGTACTTAAAGAACTATTGCTGCCATCTTGAGTTTCTTCTTCTTAAAAGGGGGCTCCTATATTAAAAATCTTTTAGAGGCAAGATACAGGCCTAACCTCTGTATGGTCCAGGCCTATGTTTGCATAAGGACTTCTACCTCCTTGAGGTGATACAGTTAAAATTCTTAAGAACTCTTTTTGGTGTACCATGCTGTATCCTTAATGCCCTACTCAGAATAAAAGCTGCAATGGTCCTGCTTGAAGCAAGTGATTGGCTTCAAATAATCAATCTTTGGCTCAAGTTAAAATGTAATCCTATCAGTTTAGCACCTCGGGCTGAGCAACTGCTGTGGACGAAAAATTGGTGTCCTATAGGTTATCCCCTCCGACACTATTACATTTGGGATTTATGAAAGCTAAAGGTACTATTAGGAAGTGCATCTAGGATACAGCCCTCCAACTTGACAAAGCATGAGTCCTATATTAGTCAGTGGCCAGGAATCATACCAAGATCTTTACCCCAGTAGATTATCTGTATAATTTAGAACTTGCGAGACACTGGGGAGCTTTTACCCTGGCCTGTTTCAATGCTCTGCCTTCAGCCATTTTAGAGGGAAGATACTTATGTATCACTTATGACCAACATTTTTGCCCCTGCCAATCTGGCAAGGTAGAAACTGTGGAACATATCCTGTTATACTTCACATTTTATAAAGATTCACACAATCTACTTATCTCTCCAATTTTAAAACATTATTCAGGTAGACTTGATAAATTTTACATCTCCTTTCTCCTCTCTGATTCCTCAAGTGAAACCACAGCCAAGGTTGCAAAATTCTATGCAAAATTCTTTACAGCTCGAAAACAGATGACTAAATCACTGTAGTAACTAGATTAGAAACTCACATTTAATTGTAATCTGAATTGCAGTATACTTAATTTTGATTGTAAGTATTATTTATATGCTTTGTTAACTGTATTTTAGTCTTGCATATCTAATATGGCTAATCTATGGTCAAAATAATAAAGTTGAAAACAGACCAGTTCATCAGTTATCCTCTTTTACACCCACTAGATTTCTTTATCTATGTACTTTCTATCGTTCACCTACTGTCTGAATAACAAAGCTGCTTGGGAAGGAAAAGACAAAAACTGCAAGAAATGACCTTGCAAGGCTGCAGAAAACAAAAGATATGGAGATAACATTAACTAGAAATCCCACTCATCACTGAAGCATGCAGAAGAGAGCACAGGCGAGAAGACAACTCTGGAGAACATTCTGAGTTAGTCACGAGCAAAGGAGGACACTGTGTCTCCAAGGTGGCTCACGACTGTTCCACAAATATCCTAATCACCCAGTTACAGAAAAGTATATTCCCTGTTTCTTAAGGCTTCAAGCTAGCACAGATACAGGATAGAGCCCCGCTGTCTGAAAAAGGATACTGTGAAGAGAAGGAGGTATATATGAATGGGAAATCATCATCATCATCATCATCATCATCATTATTATTATTATTATTACGTGCTGTTAAGTCAATGCTGGTATATTGCAATGTTTTCCAAGGCTTTCTAGGTACAGAATATTCAGAAGTAGTTTCACGTTCTCTTCTTCCGGGGGTGCCCTGGGACTGCGCAGCTTGCACAAGGCTACACAGGTTGCCACTTCTCCCAAAGTCTGGTTCTGCAGTCAAGATACCCAACTCACTGAGCTATCCAGCCAAATGCTGCTTAATTCACTTACTGTATTCCTATAAATATATGTTTATATGCTAAGGAATTACAGCATATACTGGACTTGTTTCACTGCTATATTTATTTTGCTAAATCAATAATGAAATGCTACTTTGACCTTACCTTTTCCAGATCTGTTAACTTATCCTGCAATTGTCTTTTCTCAGTCTCCATTTTGATTAATGCACTCTTCCCATTTTTCACTTCTTCTTCCAAGCTTGATATTCGTCCTAAGAAAATGTTGAAAGAGATCAACAAGGAAAACACGTCTGTTAGCAACATATGGTGTGAAAAGGGCAACACTGTATGAACTACTTTAGAAAAAGTCACTGTGTTGGTCTGTGCAAGCATTATCAGACAAACAACAAAATCAAAAAGCTGGCACAATGTTTTTCTCCTTTGTTTTTTGTCTGATACACTGTATGAGCAGTGATTTTTAAGAAAGAAATCTTCCATACATTTTGAAACAATAAGAATAACCAGCAGAAACATCAGCTATTACTTCTTGACTGATAATCAAATGAATCACATGGATTTATTAATATGAGAACATATTAATAAATTTATACTAAGCACACTACTGAAATACCAATTCAAATAAGAAAGCCATGTAACACGGCCTATTTCTAATGTCTGAATTTCCAGTACAACCGTTTTCATACCTTGTAGATCACTGATAATCTCTGAACCATGAGTCCGATCTCTTCTTTCAGATTCTAGAACTGATTGCAGATTGAGGAAGTCCTTCTCAAGTTTGAGCTTAATATTTTCCAGTGCACAATTTTTATCTTGCAGCTCTCTGTTATTCGCTTCCAGCTGCTGAATCTGCTTTGTACTTTCTGTTTGGTTCTTTCTCAACCTGGCTGCTGTATCGGACTCTGTGCGCAGCAAAGCATTGGCTTCATCCAGCTATGAAATCATGAAAAAAATGTCAGGCAGTTTATACACCAACTAAAAAAGAAAGCTTCTAAAATGGACCCTCACCCAGACTTTAATTTATCCCACAGACCATGAATTTAACTTTCAACTTGAAATAAAGCTTGCCTGTCTTTGTAGCTGCACAATTTTTTCATTTGATATTTGAGAATTGTGATTCCTTTTTTTCAAATCTTCAAGTTGGTCCTTCAAACTGTTAACTGAAATAAGAACAATATATTAATAAATTAATAATTCCATTATGTGTATAGTCTTAGTAACTTTTTACAAATGCTAGGCAGCAAGGAAATAATTTTGCCCACATACCATCATTTTCCAGATTACGTTTTTTATCTGCCTCATGTTCTGCTTTCCGCTGGTATTCTGCATTCTTATGCTGAAGCAGAGCTTTCTCCCTTTCCAGCTGTCTTAAGGCAGATTCTAGATTTTTTCTTGAAGTTACCTAGAAATATGTGTAAGAGAACAGAAGACGTATTTCGTTTTTAAGGAAAATGGCTGAAGTCTGAGGATATTTTTCTGAAGTTGTAACAAGGAGCTCATCAAATCTAATTAATGCAGCAAGTTAACTAAAATGTTTCTCATTTGGTTCGAGTAAATATACTATATAATGTTCAGCAGATGTGTTCCTTAAAAATTGCAGACAACCACAAAATTTCCAAACAGGAAAGCAGTCACACAATTCTATTTATTAGAAATCTAAAGTATGGATCCAAAAGGTGCCTTGGGCAAGCCGAAAAGAATTTCCACACTGGCAAAAAAAGCCTCTGCCACTGCAATGCCACATGTCCCTGCCATTCCAAAGGGTCCTCCGATTCTCTGGATCCAACTCCATGGAACGGTCTAAAAGTCTAGATCAGTATTGTCCAAAATGAACTGTATCATTTCACCCTGAAGTGTCCCAAGTTTAAAATGTGATTTGTATTATACTAAAATTAGCAACAAACCTTATTGTCATAGGGACCTGACCTACGTCCATGAAAGGGCCTTCACAAAATCATCTGGAGATGGATCATGATGCTAGACCCACACCTCAGGGAACATGTGTAGAGTGATGGATGTTTATACTCTTAGCCATAGGCAGTGTAATACTTATAGGCAGTGTAAACATTCCTACAACACAGGCAAGGCAACCAAACTGAAGTTACAGAGGTGGCGGGAGCAGCATGACATCATTCCCAGGGAACAGCATGAAAACAGCCATGTGTAGCTTCTGGTACAGAAGAACACATCCCACAGTCAAATGCCACCACAAAAAATGTGACATTTCTAAAACCTAAAGAACATGCTACACTTACACCTCACGTTTCTTTATAACCACTTCCGTTCCACATCAGGACTGCAGAATTAATAGTAAATGTGAGCTCAGAGGCTTCCCCTCATAATGAAATTCAGTCTAAGGCCTCAAGCAAAGCACACTCTTTCAGCCTAAGCCAGTGGCTCCCAGCCTTGAGTATCTAGGTGTTCTTTGACTACAGCTGCCAGAAATCTTGGCTAGCACCACTAGGGGTGAAGGCTTCTGTGAGTTTTCATCCAAAAACATTTGAGGACCCAAGGCTGGGAACCACTGGCCTAAGTCATCTCAGAACAATGATATGAGAATGAAATGCATGGTTTCTTAGTTCTACCAAATTCCTTGGAGGAAGAGTAGAAGGTAAATAGCAATATATATACTCTCTATTTCTGTTAGCTTTATTTATTAGTTTCAGTAATATTACAAGTGGGAAGGATGTTGGAATTGTTGCAGATCACAAGCTGAATATGAGCCAACAGTACAATGTAGATGCAAAAAAGGCAAATGCTATTTTAGGCTGCATTAACTGAAGTATAATTTCCAAATCCCATGAGGTACTAGTCCCTCAATAAAATATCATCCATCTGCTCTTATGTCAAGGAGAAGCCACTTAAAATATCTGTGACTTGGCTGCTCTCAACCAAGCAGAAAATGGTTTTTCATTCTGAATAAATCAATAATCTCTGCATTTGTAGTTTTGAAATTTTTCAGGTTTCTTACTTAGAAGTACTTTCGTAATGTGTATGTAATTTATGGACCATTTGGCTCCATAAATCCCAGGAGAGAATGTAACCCATTTGAAAACCTCCAAAAAGGGGGGGGGGGTGTTTTCCTTGTCTATATGAAATTAGCCAGGCTTCATCTCCTCAGACAGTGCAACTACACTTGCAAATTTCACCTAATTCTCTCAAGAGATTATCGGTAGTTAAAAAAAAAAAAGGGGGGGGGACAGGAAATCAAAATTAACGATGGCTCAAAAAAATACCCTGCACCAATTTGTTTAAGGTTTTCCAGGATTTATCCATTCAGATTGAACCACTATGCTGTGCAAATGTAACCCATTTCTGTCAATCAGGAACAAAGCTACAGATATTAGTTGATTTTAGATTACATTCTACAAGAAATCAGAAAACCTCTGATT
Organism: Intellagama lesueurii; assembly: GCA_037013535.1. Classification (NCBI taxonomy): domain Eukaryota; kingdom Metazoa; phylum Chordata; class Lepidosauria; order Squamata; family Agamidae; genus Intellagama; species Intellagama lesueurii. The sequence continues at coordinate 218,606,106 of JBAJHW010000001.1, read as the reverse complement.
TTGAAGGCAAGACTCTCATCCATGCTTAGTTGAATTTGACCTTCTTTCTGAATTGGAGTCTGAACTGAATCTTGTGATCACTGCACACCTCTGGTATTGATTTACTCCCCAAAAATTTACTTGTTAGACAGTTCAAACATTGGCTACACATAAAACTTTTAAATTTCTCTCACTAGTAATAATTAAAAATCACACTTTACCTCCTCATCCAATTCCTTCATTATTTTCTCTAGGCGATTATTAATTGTTCTGGATAAGGATTAAAAACAGTGTTGTAAGAAAAAAGAGCAATGTGCAAAAAGCAAATAATTGATTTCTGTACTGTAAAAATATTTCATATAGAAAAAGTGAACCACTTATAAATTTATTAGTAGCTGCCAACTTACACAAAGCATGGACAGAACAAAACATTTCCCAAATCTCCTCCCTTCTGCCATTACACACTGGATCTGTACATTATGGGACATAGCAATTACACAATAATAATGTAACTTTTTAAAAAAATACCAGGACGACTCTCTCTCCTTTTTTGGATACAGTGAGTCGAGCAGAGATGTCCAGCGCTCCGCCGTGCCCGGTGACTTTTGATTTCTTTCAGCCTGTGACGCCGGATATTGTGGACAAAGCGCTTGATCGCTGTCGGGCCACCACCTCATCCCTTGACCCTTGCCCGGCCTGGCTAATCAAAGCAGCCAGGCCTATAACAACTGAATGGGCGTAATAATTAATGGGTGTTTCCTTGAGGGCAGGGTACCTCCTGCCCTCAAGGAGACACTCATTAGGCCCATAAGGAAGAAACCCAGTTTGGTGGCGGACGAAATTGGCAATTATAGGCCCGTCGCCAATGTTTCTTTCATCAGCAAAGTGGTGGAGAGGGTGGTGGCCGATCAGCTTCAGGCTCATTTGGATGAAACAAATGCCCTGGATCCATTCCAGTTGGGTTTCAGGCCGCACCATGGTACAGAAACGGCATTGGTCGCCCTGTATGATGACCTACTGAGGGAGGCTGACAGGGTTAAAACATCTCTGTTGGTCCTCCTCGATATCTCGGCAGCCTTTGATACCGTCGACCACGGTATCCTCCTGAGGAGGCTCTCCAAGTTAGGAATTGGTGGCCTGGCGTTTGCCTGGCTCCAATCCTTCCTCAGGGACCGTCAGAGAGTACAGCTTGGGGAGAGGGTATCGGCCCCGTGGAGCCTCAATTGTGGGGTTCCGCAGGGTTCAATCATCTCCCCAATGCTGTTTAATATCTACATGAGGCCGCTGGGTGAGGTTATCAGGGGGGTGTGGAGCATCGTGCCATCAGTACGCTGATGACACTCAGCTCTACATCTCCTTTTCTCCAACTGCAGTGGATGCCGTCCTGTCCCTTCGGCGCTGCTTGGAGTCTGTGCTGCAATGGATGCAGGAAAATGGGCTGAGGCTGAACCCGGACAAAACGGAGGTCCTGAGGGTGGGTGGCCCCACCATCAGCAGTCTGGGAAACTCTCATTTGGGGGGGGTGACTCTTACCGCAAAGAGTGAGGTTCGCAGCTTGGGGATCCATCTGGACCCGGCGCTCACCATGGAAACTCAGGTGGCGTCAGTGGTCCGTACCGCCTTTTTTCATCTTTGGCGGATAGCCCAGCTGCGTCCCTATCTTGATGTTGGGGCGCTCACCACCTTGGTACATGCGCTTGTAATCTCGAGATTAGACCACTGTAATGCGCTCTACATGGGGCTACCTTTGAGGTTGATGCGGAAACTCCAAATGGTGCAGAATGCAGCGGCCAGACTCCTTAGTGGAGTGAGAAAATATCATCATATCTCCCCCACTCTGGCCGCTTTGCATTGGCTGCCCATTCGGTTCCGCGTTGACTTCAAAGTTTTAATGCTTACGTACAAAGCCCTAAACGGTTTAGGGCCTCGATACTTGGCAGAACGCCTACTCCCACCAAAATCTACCCGTATCACTCGATCGAGTCAGGAGGTGAGGCTGAGGAGCTTGACGCCAAGGGAGGTCCGGAAGGAAAAAACAAGAAACCGGGCCTTCTCGGCGGTAGCTCCTCGCCTCTGGAATAATCTCCCTCCGGAGATCCATGCGGCCCCTTCGCTGGGCATCTTTAAAAACCAACTGAAAACTTGGATGTTTAGGCAGGCCTTCCCTTCAGCTATTATTTTATTTATTTTATTTTTATTTTTTCTTTCCATCTTGAATAACCCCATTACTGATGTCTAAATGTTGTTATATTTTTATATTGTTATTATATATGTTGGAAGCCGCCCAGAGTAGTCAATTGACTAGATGGGCGGGGTATAAATGCAATAAATAAATAAATAAATAATATACTCTCATCCAGTCATTAGCCTATAAGAGTAGAAATAAGTTGTGAAGCAAAAGAAATAAGATGAACCAAAGAGAGGGGAAATGGGCTTATAGCATAATTCACTGAAAATTAGTGCTTGCTGTTAAATCTAAAGGATCGAAATGGCTGGTAAGGTCAACAGGTAGGGGGATGGATCTTGACAGGCAAGGCAGACAAGAGCCTTCCCTCCCCGTCAATGATCAGTTGCATTACACCTGAGCAGGTGAGGGAGAAATAGGCAAACACAAGAGTCAACTGAATCCTCCACACTGCACGTTAATTGAGCCCAAGAAATACTAGTCATCAGGATGTATTAATGTGAACCGATCCTGGTGCTGGGACCAACAGCAGTGATTTTTTTAACACTAAAGGCCTCACAGCCCCTATCCTGAGGCACCCCAAAGCTTGCCCAGGTTGAAAGGGATCCCTCGAGAACCTCACAACTTGAAAGATGCAGATCAGGACAGTTTAAATTAAAGTTCACAGCTGATGACATCATCAGCTTTCAATAATAATTGTGTGTTGTCAAGTCAAATCTGACTTATGGCAACCCGTTCCAGGGTTTCATAGGTAGAGAAGACTCAGACGTCTTCTGAGGACGCTCTGGAACCATGCAGTTTGCCCAAGGCGGCACAGGCTGGCTGTACTCCCAGGAGGCCCAGTGGGGAATCAAACGCCCAACCTCTGGCTCTACAGCCAGATCCAGCCAGCTATCAGCTTTTACATGGACAGAATTGCACAACAGGTTTCTAGCATTTTCCTAAAAGAGTTTTCACCACACATAGAGGAAATGATATCTTACCTCCACTTTTGTTCAATCTCATCTTTGGTTTGTATTTCATTACGAAGCTGATCTTCTAACTTGTTTATTTTTTCCTGAAATTGTGCAAACTAAAAGAAGAAACCCCCAATTTAAACGCTTATAAAAAATCAGCACATCTTGGAATGTTACTTCACACAAAGTAAATGCCATCAACCTTTTAACTCAAATCAAAAATGATTTCTTTCTTAACTTTAACCATCTCCACAGTTAAAAGTAATACAAATTTAGATATAAAAACAGGCATGCATTTTTACAGAACCCGGTAGTTCATACAATATTAAAAACGATATAATACAATGCATACAAAAATGGTAAGAGCAAATTTAACTCTCTGTGACTACACAGAACAAATTAAACAGAAACATAATAATCACTTATGTTTTTAGCCTTCCCAGATACCTTGCTTTGCACATTTATAAATGATACTTCTGAAAAACTGCAAATTTTAAAATATTGTAAGTTGCAACAACAATTTTACATACGGAAGTTACAACCTTCAGATGTAAAACTACCTTAGCAACTTATGAGAACTGTACTGGGCACAACATGAACCTTCATTAAATCCCAAAAATCCCAATGCTATCAATGTATTTCATAGATTTTTCTGTGTAAATCAAGTTCTAAACTGTGCATAATGGGTTCTTTTAAAATGCAACTCAAAGTCTGTTAAATATTGTATAAATATCTTTTAACTTAAGTCAACAAACAAGCAATACAATAAGCAATTATGGATACCCAAAACAGGGAACACAACCAGCTGTCACAAAATCGCATACTTCCTAACAACTTCAACTGTCAATGCATGAAACCAACAGGCAACTCACAGAAGTTAAACAAACATTTCCTATCAAATAGCGGTTCTCATTTACTTATTTTCCTCTTTAACCAACTACTGGATACGGTCAGCTTAAAATGTTCATGAAGTAACAGGTAGGATCATTCACACTACTGAAACATATGTTTGAAATATCACTCCATGATGACAAGGGGAAAATAATGTCATTCACTGTTTAAAATAATCTGCTTACCTCTTCATTGTCCTGTGAAAACAAACCAAAAAAATCAGATCAATGTTTTTTCCTTAACAAGTCTTCCCAACCATATTTCCTAACAAACCAAAGCACCTCATTATCTTAGTATTCCAGATTTAACACGTTACTTCTGATTCTTCAAAAACTAAAACATAAGCATTATAATGGCCAACAGTTCCTTCCAATATAGTGGAACTTCTCAGAAGTAGTTCCACATTTATGCAATTAATGCAAACTACTGAAAAAAGAACACTTATGTCTCAGTGCAAGTATTTCTCATGCATAACAATGTCTTGCATGTGCTTAGCACTTATTAAAGCGAGAGTACTTGCCTCATTTTTCCTTGGTTCATTTTTCCTTTCTCCATTGTTCTTGCAGGGTTCAACTTCCCTAGAGCACTCAGAAAAGTCACTTAGCAACCTGTTGAAAACAACTCAGGTTTTCAAAAACGCCAACAACTATGCCAATCAACTCATTTTAATCAATTCTCTCAAGACTTAATCCCCACTAGGCTGCTTTTGGAACAAAAGCATTTTATTCAGTACTAGCTCTCTTCCTGTTCTGTTTAAATGACCCAATGGCCTTTTGGTTATAAGGGGGCGGGGGGGGGGGGAGACTGAGCATGTTTCCCAAAGGAACACCAAGTTTAGAGTTTAAAAAATTCCTGTGCATGTACTGTAATCTATTAACCAAAATATTCCATATAAATATAATTTGTAATCAAATAAACACCCTGAACATTCTTCGCACTCTTCCTCTCCCCTCCCCATCAAAAGGACCTGTATTATACACTGTTGGTGGAAATTACAAAATACACTCTACAATGAAAACTAATCAAACGCATGTATTTTGATACAATCTTGATTGTACAAGGAAGAATAACTGTCATACATATGTTCACAAGTTATGTCACATACAGGTTTTCTCTAAAGTAGGTAAATCCTATGAAAGGCAACTGGTTTCCAACAAAGGCTTTCGGGACTGGAAAGGTTTCAACGTCTCCTTTATCATCTTCAATGTCATCAAAATTACTGCTATCTATATCACTACTCAGCTCAGGTACGACAGGTGCAGCCGCTGAAAAAAGAGGACATTGAACTACATTAGGACAACATCCCCACAAACCTCAGAAAACACTTCCCCCCCCCCCTTTAGCACAGAAAGATATTCATCCCACTTAATATGCCTGCTGTGTTCTGCATCACACTGGTGTTGAGATTCCTGATTTAGATGTCTTGGAAAACAGCAGTTTATATTCTGAGAACTGCATGTGTAGAACTGCCCTGTCTCTCACTCCAGAAATCCTCTCCAGAGAGCTAGAGGATGCTTATAAAGAGCACAGAGCTTTTGGAAAGAGGGAACCGTCCTCAATGAGTGGAGAATACTTGCAAAAGCCGAGCTAAGAAGAGGATTTTCAATAAGCGTTAAGGGGCTATGATGAAGGGAGCTCCCTCCTGTAGGCTTCCTTCCTTCTTTAAGGGTTTGAAGAATCCAAGGTAGGGAGATTTTAATGCAAATAAGTAAACAGTGGGCCACAGTATATGACTCCTGTACTCCACATTGGGCAAGACCAAAACAGCTCTGAAATAAGGATATTAGAATAAAACCTTCCTCTCCAAACGGAAGACTGGTAACTTGAATCTTCTGTGCTTCAGAACAATCAGTGTAACTATGTTTCCTCAGCAGAATCTGAAGCGTCATTTGAAAAGCTCCAGTGAACCAATAAAGAATTTGGGTTTCATAATAAGAACAAATGTTTGACTGAACAATTCTGACATGTTCAGTTCAACCAGGAAAAATAAGACATATACTGAAGCACAGATGAGGCACAGATGATTCTACGGTGCCCTCTTTAAAGGGATAGAGCAGCCCACTTGCAAGCTGTCTTCCCTAAGGGGTGTAACAGTCAGCACCTCTGTGCAATGCAGTGTCCCCTCCCATGCTATACCAATGAGTCATTCTGTGCAGTTTTTAACACTGCTGATGACATTCTCTCATTTTTTAGGAAAATGCTAGCACACTCCTGAAGCTACAAACTCTGGCTTGGCTAAACATCCAACTATCTATGGAGTCACCCACTACGGCCACCCATCAATTTCTCCCTCCTACCCTAAGTTCTTTGACATGTGCAGAGAACTTGGTGGGGAAGGGGCTCTCTCTTTTACCTTGCACCAAAACAGCATAAAACACATAATCTGCCTCTGAAGGCAAAAAGGAAACTTTAGATGTAAATAAAGTTGCTGAGAGCATCATACTGTGTACATGAATAACTTTTGTGCTGAAATATTTGCTGTAGTGTATGAGTGTGCATGCATCTGTAAACATACATGCACACACAAATACAAACACACACAAACACATATATTCCAGTAACAAAATAGAAAACATCAACATGTTTATTTTAGGGACATATGAACCAGTCTCGCTCTCTGCACAAGTCAGCTGAATAAGTGTAAATTTATATCTTTGCAGCTGCAGAAAAAATACAATCTAGTACAAATTAATATTGCTATCAAACTCACTTAAGAGTGTCTGCTCTTTAATTCATGCAAACCAAAACTAGTTTTTGAAAAGCAAACAAAAGTGTTTTTTTTTTTCATATTGAAAAAGTACTTACTGTCTCGAATGTTATCCCAATCCCACTGATCATTTTTAAAGAACGGATGAGATTTAATTTCTTCTACACCATTCCTTCCAAGACGCACCTCCCTAAACATAGCAAGTGAACCGAATTTTATATTAAGACTGATTGCCTTCTATTTTTAAACACTGTATGCTCATATTCTACATAAGTGCTAAAGATGCCTGAGCACTGAAAATGAGTCATCCATCACAGCAGATTTTTACATTACTTTTTTAACTGGAATCCTCCTATTGAGTGTCTTTCCTCAGCACTCGCCCAGACAGAGAACGAAAGAGCTGGAAATCACAATCTGCCATGTGTGGAGTAAAATGTATTTCAAACTGGACTGCGCAGAGAAGGAAAAGCTCTTCTTAAAATATGCAAACCTACAGAGTCTGCCAAACCACACTGCAAACATTTGGACGCAAGTGACGGAAGACCTGGCTTCCAAACACAGAGTGGTTATTCAAACCCCTCCCAAAGTAAATATTTCAAAAACTGTACCATTTACCTCTCATTCAAAGACACTTATACACATATGCATTCTTCCCTAGAAATGCATAAAGAAACTACTATGTAAGTGGCAAACTCATTTCTTTTCAGAACAGCTCTGTTTTGTTTTCATAAAAGATCTCAGAAGAATATACTTGAATACAAGAGCTAGTAAGTGATAAATATGACAGATACCTATCCCTAGCCACTTCAAGTATTTCAGTAACCACTGTGTATGTTAAAGGACGAACTGTTTTAAAGAAATCCACAGAGCATCACAAATTTCAACATAAGGGGCAGGAGGAGAGGAGAGACTCAAAGCACCCTTACAGAACTCAAAACTCTTCTTATGGATCTCTTCCCCAATCTTTTGACACTTCTTGCATACTTTGCAGTTGCTTCCACCAGATTCCTAAGAATGCAAGCTGGCTGGTCAGTGAGAAGAGATGCAACATCTCCTGAACAGCTGTGGAGCAAAGAATTTCTGACCTTCCCTCCAACCTCCCCGAATTCAATGGCCCTTAGCACTGATTTGTTATCCTGTCTTTTTTCCCCAATGAGTTCAAAGCTATGTGACTCTCCTCCTCCCTTTAAGCCTCCTTCATGATCCTGCGAGAGAAGTCACGCTGACAGATTGTGACTGGCCACAATTATTGAGGCCCTGTGCGAATTTGAACCCAGGTCTCCTAAGCCTTATCCCAACATTCTTCTTCTTCTGCTGCTGCTACTACTACTACTATTAGTAGTAGTAGTACTTCTACTATTACATTGCACTGATTTTCTGGCCTAGCTAAAATGGCAGACTGACATTCAGAAACTGAGGCTTAGGAAATGATGATCTCCCCCTACCCAAGCCCCATAACAAGTTTGGAAAGCAGGGAGAAGTTCCTGAGTGTATTTTTACTGTCCTTCCTAACCACCACCACCCACATGCTGAGCCCTTCCCCCTGCCCTATCAAGAAGTCCAGCAATGGGCTTGGGAAGCAATGGAGGGCAGCTGACTGTGGAAGCAGGGGCCAGCTGCACAAACTCATTTTATGAGCATTCCTCCATAACACATTCCCACCGACCTCTAAATAAAGAGACAGAGGTAAACAAGAGAGCCCTTTCGTCTCCTTTGGGGGCGGGGGGGGGGGGCGGGAGCTGAGATTCCCTTCCAGTGCTCTGTTCCTTCCAACAGACATGAGGGGAGAAGAAAGCCAACATTATCGGGGGGGGGGGGGCAAGGAAGAGTGTTTCCCAGTGCAATCCTTCATATGTTGTATGTGTGGACATGATATGCAATCATAGGTCATTTACTGAGGTCAGACAAGTGTTAAGAGTATAAATGAAACTACGCATAAAAATATGTGCTGGCTGCAAAATAGGCCTGCGCCATCCTTGAAAGTACTAACTTTCATCACAACTCAAGTTTCAGTTTACAGGAATTGATGTGGTGATCACCTCTCTACTCAATATTTTGCTAGGAAAGTGGCTCTTTGTCATTGGATTATTTATACACACAGTCCTCCTGAAACTGTATTTGGAAGGACAAGAAATCTATTTAATTGAGAGAGAGAAATTTATGTTTACATGCCTGTCTGTTAAAAAGGCACAGATAAGGTCCTTTGCCTGTTTTGAGATTTCCACGTCTTCTGGGAAATGCAGTGAGTTCTTGTGATCCATTATTTTACTGTATGTTCCAACCAATGAATCAGCGTAAAATGGAGTGTCTCCTAAAATTCAAAACATATAAACATTAATTAATACTAAAACTGAAATCAGATAGCTAAATGCAACTCAAGATGATATACCAACCATTCTTTGTGCAAAGGTTTAAAACAAACAAAAAGACCCATGTGCAAACAGCACAGAAATCACAACCTAGGGCATTATTTTCCTTCTTCTAGTGTACAGTAATAGGGAAGAAATTGGAAGCCTTTGTTTCTGCTTACGTAGGAAAATTCTGATTAATTTAGAGAATGATTAATTGAAACATGCCAGAATATCAAATTGGGATATATATGATGTTGATCTGCTCCCTAACCATACTTTCACAGAGTTTAGATGCAACTCTATCTAGTCTGGAAACAGAAATGTGTGGTTCCAATATTCTACTTTAAGCCATGGGGGGTGGTAGGGGGTAGGATGCCTAAAACGTATGGCAGGATTATTCATGTAAAGCCAAACCATAGTTTAATCCCATGTCCAAACAGCACAGTTAAAAAAAAATTGACAAGCAACAATTATGGGTGGTGTCCAAGGGGGTTGATCCACTGATGGAACCACTCCAATAGGTAAAAATAGGGGTACCCCCCTTCTGTACCCCCAGGAGTCAACACCTGTTCTACAAAATCACACAAGGCAGGCTTGGGGTGGCATATGGGGATGTAGGGAATAAGAGAAAACTCCCAAACAACAGAAGGTATCAATCAGCATAGTGTTGAATTGTCTCTGCCCAGACATCTACATTTATGACTGTAACAACTCCACACACTCAACCACTGTGGATGTTTCATATCTACTCATGATCCTATCAATCATTTGGTGCCATTCTCTTCAGTTATAGTGCAATTCATTTTTTCCCTTTCAGAAAGCATGGTTATATTCAACCAAAATATTATTCTTTCTACCTACCCCAAAATTAATAATAATTAAAAAGCAGAAATATTAGAATATGCAGACAAGCAGGTCTGCTAAAGAGAAAATGGCATGGGAAAAAGCACTTTGCTATGATGATGCTTTGTGTCAAATGTACAATTCAGCTATTAACATTAATATTGAGGCATTAATATCATCAGCCAACATCCCTCAAGACATGTTACAACCTGGAAGATGAATAAATGACCACACTGCTGCTCAGTGAGGAACAGGGTTCCCTTGCTTCAACCACCCTTCAAGTCCACACTTCTTGTAGCAACTTGCCAGGCATTCTTAGGGAGACCTTCTTCAATGTATGAGAACCCAGGCTTTGGTATAAAATCATAACTTTTAGATTCATTATGGGACTAATATTAACACAATTTTATTCAGACTACACGGGTGTCTTTGGAGCTCCCCAAAGGTACCCAACAGTAGTTTTAGAGCAATGCACAATCATTTGAGATCCACGACTTACCAACTAGCATCTCAAAGAGAAAAACTCCTACAGACCACCAGTCACATTCCCGTCCGTAATAACCATCACCCCCTTGTGATTTTAGTACTTCAGGTGATATGTAGTCTGGTGTCCCAACCGCTGTGTCACAACGCACCATTCCTGTCTATATAGCCACATAAAGGACAGCAATCAAAAGAAGGATCATTAGATTCTAGCAATTGATTCTAATTATGTTAGCATATTAACTTTATTTCAAAAATATTGTTTCAAACTAAGTAGTTGTGAATTTAAATCCACATGTCCGTCTCTTACATTAGTGTTGTTGCCCCTAAAGCATTTGTTCATAAGTCTTATGCTTATGAAACCTTCTTAAGGAAACTGAAGGAGTTAATTTTTCAGCCAGACAAAGTAAACAAAAGCTGAGAATGTATGCTATGTCCGATTTGTGGGCCACTGAATCTACTGGAAATATCTGCAATAAACTGCAAGCAAGATTTGGACTTGGGCCTAAAATAGCAGAAGACAATATATAGACACACCTCTGTGTAACTGACTCAGGCTGTGGTTGCTTTTTCTATACTTTGAAGAAACAGATCTTAGAAGCATACAAACTGAAATGATGAATTATATATAGAACCAATAGTATGACTTTTTGTATGTCTTAATTCTTTGGTGTCTCTGTTAAATGCTATGGCAGTGCAGTGGCTAAGAGTCTGAGCTGTGCACCAGGAGTCTCAGGTTCAGTTCTTAACACTACCATCAAAGCAGTATCAACAGAGTATCAACTGTCAAACCATTATTTCTCAACTTCAGCCTTGAATCTGCAATATAACAGTAATGCAACATTAATAATAACAAAGCCCAATGTCCTATTCAATAATTGCATGTACCCAGCTACAATTAATGAAGCTGCCACAGCAATTTGACTAGGTGCAGTATTCACATGCCTCACTGCACAACCCAGTCACACGACCGTGTATAACTACGGTAGCTCATTAGATCACTATGGCAGCTTCCACATTTGGAGCTCCACTGGTATAAATATTGAACAGGATACTCATCAGAACTTTTAAATCACAGGCAGGAATTCATGCAGAAAGTCTATAGTAAGGTACAAAGAGCAAGTTATATAGTACTCCTTGGTTTCACATTATGGTTCAGATGTAATGCTAACACACAACTTAGCACTACACAAGCAAGCCTATTCAAGCCATGGGTTCAGGTACTTCCTCCTTTCCTAGCACATCTCAGGAAGAGAATAAGTTTAAACTAATCACAATCTGTTGTTAGGATCAAATGAGAAACTATAGTCAACTTAATGAATGATTATTTGGAAAAAGCCAAGATGAAAATTTATCATGGTTTGATGTGGGCTTGTTCAAATAAACATAGTTTAAAGTAATCATAGGATGTATCAATATGCAATGGCTGACCATTAAGGCAGCAAGCCTCTGCCAAGTCTCAGAATGACATCTCACTTATCTCTTACTACAAGTAGAAAATTGGAAGAAGAAGATTCCACTTTTAACCAGCCACAGTTTACGCTTCTGTCAGAACCTGGACAAAATGTGGCTAGTGTAAACCATGGTTTACTGAAACAAGTAAATTTCAAATGTTAATTCAACTATGGTTTCTTTAATCAGGTGAGCTTCAAACCTTTTGTTTAAAAGTGGATTTTTTCAGAAAGCCAAGATTACCTTTACGACAGTGGAGCAAAGCCACGTTTCTGAACATATCAGAGTGGAGACGCCCACCTGACACTTCAGCTAAGGACTGGATGATATCATGACTATGACCATACATGGTGACATCTGATGCAGTTGGCTGTAGTCCACAAAAGCTCATGCCAAATAAAATTTGTTAGGCTTCAAGATGCTAAAAGACTCTTTGTTGTGTTAACTGCAACAGACTAACATGGTCATTTTAAAACTGGAGTTTCTGTCAAATATGCTGGTTGCATTTTTCCAGCTGATGGACACCTAACTGTGTTGTCTGCCAAGGAAACACATGTATTAAGGATACAAATATTGAAAATATACATGACACTATAAAAATAATGAACAGTGGTCAGCATTCCATTGCTTCTTTGTTTGTTTGTTTACTTACTTGATTTTTATACACTCTGGGCGGTTTACAACAAAGTAAACAATAACAATGACAGAATAAACAAAAGTATACAACAGTTACCAAATAAAATGTAAGAAATGCAAAACAAATAAAAATGAAGTGCACTGTAAAACATCATGAGATAAAATAAAATGAAAACAAACTAAAGTAAGAATAAAAACACAGTGGTAGGTTGGATGTTAAGATATTGAGGTACTATTGTATCATGTTATAAGATCTGAGAAGGCCTGTCCAAATAGCCATGTTTTAAACAGCTTTTTTAAAGTTCCCAATGAGGGGACCAGGCGGATTTCGGGTGGGAGACTGTTCCATAGTTGCAGGGCGACCGCCGAGAAGGCCCGGTTTCTGCTCGTCACTTTTCAGGCCTCTCTTGGGATCAGAACTCTCAACCGCCCTGCCTGTGACGATCTCACAGCTTATGTAAGTTGAGCATAATTGTGACAGCACAAACCACAGCGGGTAACTGCTGCTAATTAAGGAACTGACATTTGTATTCCTCATCATGCACCAGTTGCTGGACTTGGTGAGTGACAAAGAATATAAGCATCAATTCTTAACTAATGGTTATTCACTGATGTGATTCACACTGCTATGTTTACTCCATTTATGTAAGCAACAGGATTCTAGCCACCAAGAAGTATGTTTTAGGGAGAACATCTCATCAAGAGCACTATTTCCAGTTTTGATAGTCCTTTGTTGTTCTGGAAAAGTACATATAATCTAGAGGTGTTTACAATTTTTAATATTAGAGTGTCTAATTCTACATAAAAGGCTGGATTGATATTTTAATAGTTTTCTTCTAAAATACAAATAAGAATTTAATATGACACTAAAACTGTGTGTATAAATAAAATTCCTCATATTTAATTTAGTAAAAACATGGATCTGACCCCCGACCCCAAAACAAATAGCTTTAACTTGGTTAGTGGCTGAGCTGCTCTTTGGGGACAGTGCCTGCAGGCAGACTGAGGACCAGTAGTGGGATGAGCATGGTTGTAACATTTTGCCTCCCACCCCCCACAGACCTGAGCATCATATCCCCTGCCCTGCTAAACAGCTGCTCAGTGGGAATGGGGCAGTGTACACGAGGGTGGTACATCAGGACAGCTACAACCATACACTTGGCTCTCCCTCTTTCCAAAAAGCTGTCTGGTTAAATGTGGGGGAAACTACTGTGCAGGAAAGGATTTCAGGTAGAGTACTACCTGGTGCTCTCTGTGATTAGCTACCTTGGTGGTTCAAACCCCCCCCCCCCCATTATCTTTGGCACATCAGGTGCTCTTTGCAGGAAATTGAGGGGGTGGGAGTTGCCTGTATAAGCAGGAGACAAAGGGCTCGCTGTCTTTCCATCAGGTCTGTGAGTCTATACAGTTGACTGATCACATATTCAACTACACAATAAGGGGTGGCAGAAGGTAGACAAAGCCAGGCTATGTACAAGAAAAGAAGAAATGCCCTAAGATATAGGTCACCTGATATTTAACCTAATTTTACCAGGTCAATTGGAATTGTTTAATGAAAACCCTGGATTTACTTTTATTCAGAAGAAATGGCTTGCTGACTATTTTCAAGATTTTGCACAACCATTTATGAAAGCCCTGCTATAGAAATTTATTTAAGGCAGCCAATGGCTTGAAAACATCATCCGTGACAACAGTCGAACAACAAAAGTACCATGCAGTTATGATTCCAGGGAATGATTTCAGCACCTGAACTGACTGTGTTTCAACACAAGGGTAACAAAGAAGACTTTCAAACCACTTGGTTTTGTTTTGAAGACTTATTAGCTTTGTGAGAATGTAGTTGTAGAAGTCTCTTTTCATTTTACTTTTTCATATAAGGTACTACACGCTATGTATTACATGTGACATTATATTAGATGGTAAGACCATGATCCAAAGGTATATTTCCACTGGATCCAACGACTGCATCCAGGATCAGCAGTCCTCACTGCTTCTTTTCGGCCCCCACCAAACACCATAAAAACCTATTAAAACCTCTGGAGCAGGTTCTTGGCACTACGGAGGACCATAACTGGAAGAGGGGAGACAGTTCAAGTTCTATTGGTACTCAATACTGAAATACACTTGGAGTTTGGGCTACACTTGCTTTGTTGCTTATTCCAATTACTTTGTCACCTGAGCAGAATCTTTGTATTCTGTATCCTCTGAAACAAAAGTCCATTGTACCAGGCACGAGAACCTTCCAAACCTTCTTCAAGGAGGCATTCAGCACCTCCTTGCATAAGTGCAAGCACTGCCCATTTAAACAGGGTGACCTCTGGCTCATGCAAATACAACCCCAAAATCACATGGATGGCTATGCCCCCTGAAGCATTAAACGTCATGATTCCAAAGAGCATCCTTATCCTTATATTTATTAATGTAGTAAACTTGATGTATTTTTCCCCTTTCTTTTTCTGTTTTATTTCCAAGTTTTATTTAAAAAATGGTTGAGAGAAAAGACCAGGGAGTAACATGTGGCATAGTCCTTTAGCTACAAGCTGAGTAGGAATGGCCTGTGAACTGGCTGAATTGAAGACTACCTTGAAAATATATGTAAAGCACTCCTACCTCTTCTGCAGAAAAAAACAGGATTCAGATTTAAACTAGCTTTAGATGCTGTGTGCGCATGTCAACATACAACTTACTTTTGATACAGTAATTGAAGGACTATATTAAAAGAACAACTGTAGTGGAGCAGTGATCCTGCACAACATATACTCATAAATGTACTGAAATTACCAGTGCTGGCACAGTGCACAGCTCCAAATGGAAAATGATTACTTAATTTCCATGGTATAACAAAAGCAAAAAAAAAAAGTATTGTGGCATCTTGAAAACTAACAAATTTATATCAAGGTGAGCTTTGGCAGATCACAGTCCATTTCCTCAGACACAAATCTCCATCTGGATTCAAGCAACACTTCCCCCCCCCCCCCATATTACAACATCCACCACATATTCAACATTAACATGGTTTATGAACAATGTATATGCAATGCATGCAAGCAATTAGTCACCTGCCCGCTAGTAAGAGATTCTTTTTTCATGTCTATTGGCTTAAATAATGATATTAAACATTTTAAATAAATTAATAGGCATATCAGTTATGAAACACTGTAATATTCCATATGCTTAACTGCATTTTCTTCATAGAATAGGTTCAACACTTGCAAATACATATATTTTTTGTCTGAACACCCCAACCACCCACAAAGCTTTTTATGAATGCATGCTGGTCTCCAGTTAAAGAATCAGATCAATCTTGTAGTTATCTTACATGGGCCTCAGCATTCAATGAGGTCTATTCAGCCATTAAAGACTCCAACAGAGATAACACCTAGTATATTTTATCAAAATAAGTGCAAAATAAGCCTTGTGGTGTGTTACAGGCCTATTCTTATGGCACTTCTAAGTAGAATGGCACTTGTAATCACCAAGGAGATTACTGAAATATTTCCATAATGTAGAACAGCAACAATTCAAAATGAGAATGACCATGCTATCCTGTTAAGTGTATAGAATTATACCTGACTGGCATCCATCAGAACACAGTAGAGTATAAAAGTAACATGATGTATTTTAGAATAATTGTAATTACAAAATGAAAGCCTGCTTTTATTCCATAAGAGTTATGGAGTTCCAAAAGAATTATGGAGTAAACCATTAATAGCTTCTTACTGATTATTTGATCTAATTTCTAAATAAATTATCTGAAGACCACTAGGGGATGCTATGAGTGTGCTTATAAAATAGTAAATACATGCTATTATTTTCTTTAACAATAATTAATGCCAGACAGAGTTCTTTATCCTAAGCATGTTTACTTGGAAGGTCTGTTTCACTATGAAAAGTCACATGTCCAAGCAAAAAGCTGTTAAAAATTGAAGAGTAAATAGATTTTATATAATAACAAAAAGTATTTTCCATTCTGCCAGATAATGACTCTCAGCTACTGATAAACTTTCTGTCATTACCAGTAGCAACAGCTTCACTCAGTCAATTTTGTTGATATGAAACCGATAATATTTAACTCAATGAACATTTCTCCCCAATTTTCAGGCAGGACTCTTATTTTTAGCCTTTTCTGAACCTGAAACTAATAAAGCACAACAGACTGTATAGAGGTAGAAGATCAACACTTCCTGTACTCCTACTCTATTTTAGAACTTCACCTGTTTTAGAACATCATGTAACCTCTTTAGACTGCCTGCCCCCATCTGTGTTCTTTTGGGGATCTACTTTTTAAAATCATTCACCGCAGATGACTGGTAAAGCAACTGGAGAGAGAAGAGGAAAAGAGAGGAGGAAAATGTCATTTTGCCACATGCAAAATTAGAATATTCATGATGGTGTCCAACTTTCAATAATCAATGAACGACAAGAAAAACATTATCACCCAGGAGCAAAAACCTGATGAAACAACCAGGAAGCAGGTGCCAGAGTCACACATCACACAAGGAGGAGGAGGTACCACTACCTCCAGTGGTAGCAATCATTACCCTTGCAACAATTATCCTTGCCACAATTACATAGTCAATATCAAGTCAATGTTGCATATACTGCAGCAGAGGCTGAGCCACAGTTACTTGCATGACAGTGAGTTTATGGGAAGGTGAGAACTGAACTGGAGACTTCCACAGCAAATTATCTTGGCCACTGTATTAGGGTCATTATTAAATACCGTACAGTTCAAATCATCTTTTTTGCCAGTATTTAAATAAAATGTTGTTTGAGGCTCTCTACATTGTTCATATTATTTTAGAAGCACACTGAATGAATCAGATACTTACTTCGTCCATTTTCATACAAGTACCAAAATCTGCTAGCTTCAGATGTCCATATTTATCCAAAAGCATGTTGTCAGGTTTCACGTCTCTGTGTATCAAGCCCATGGAATGAATTGCATCAAGAGCAAGGACAACTTCAGCTGTGTAAAATTTGGCCCACTTTTCAGGCACATCGTAATTGCTCATGAGGTTGACAAGATCTCCACCTGGCATGTATTCCATTACCATGTATAGGTATCGGTCATCTTGAAAGGCACTAAAAAGCTGCACCCAAAGGGAAGGGCAGTTTAAAAACAGACTGCAAAACATTACATTTCAACTTCCCTCCCCCCACTGAGCCTATGTAGACCTGAAGCACCTGAACATACTTATTCTGCTTCTGCCTTTCACTAAAAATTTTGGAATGATACAGGAAGAATTATGAGTTCCAGTTTGATTAAACAACAGAGATGGGCACGAACCGCTGGTTCAGCGGTTTGTTGTGGTTCATTTCGGTTTATATCTGTGAAGATTCTCCACAATGGGTTTGTATCTGTGAAGATTCTAACAGATATGTGAGAAGGACTGCAGAAGTGGGATTATCCCTCACCCCCAGTTCTTTGTCCTTCTAGCGAACCTATTCAGACCAGGGGGAAGTGAAACCAACGTGGAGGATATATCAGGGGTCTCCTACCAACTCTCCTCAGACTGAAGAAGCTACTGAGTAGCGAAATGTTTCAACCTAAGAAGAAAGAAGTCCAATTGCCATGACTCAACGTCCGATTCATTTTGGTTTGTTTACCGACTCCACAACTGATCTGTGGTTTGGTGCCCTGCCACTTCCTGCAGGGGTGCACTAGGAGGCAGCGCCCTAGCTTCCCTACCCCACTTCCTCCAGGCGTTGCCTTTGAGTGGCCGCCTGCCAGAGGGGGCGGGGCACTGAACTGCAGCTGTGTAGCCGGTAAACGAACTGAGCAAAAACACCAAACTGGTGGTTCATGCCAATCTCTAGTTACCAATTATTCTGCCAAAATATTTTATGACATTAAATATTTCAGTAGGAAACACAGTCATGAAACAAGCAAATCTCTTCTTTCTTTTGTATCAGCAGCTATGACTAAGGAGATACACAATAAAAAAGTTTTGTATTTGTTTCATTTTGGGTTCTTGGAGGGGGGAAGCTCTTTTATTTTTCTATTTTTTTGTGCACTAATTCATTCCTTTAACGTAAAAAGGAAAGCCTCTTTTTGGTTTTCCATTTGTGTTTCCTTGAATTCCAAAAGAACTCTTAAAAACTATTCCAGAAAAGCAGAGGCAAGACAACACAAAATCAATCTACTCCAAAAGCAGGCAACAATAAATGAGAAAAACATCCAAAAACGTAATCCCAAAGATAAGTGCTGGCAGGAGCAAAATTAATTTAAAGAAATGGGCAGGGGAAAATTCCCCTTCAAATCAAGAAAAAATGGGGGAAATGATTCAGGAAGGGGGCACTGAAGGCAGACCGCAATCCAAGATAGAGGCTGCCACCAGGTCATCACACAGGAATCCATCCCTCATGGAGCAACTAAAACAAAGAGCACTCACTCCTAAATGGTTCCCACCAGGCCCTTTTACAGATTCAAAATTTCCCTTCCTCCCAGATGTTCTCATGGGCTGCCGACAGCCCTTGTGACCATTACTGGATTTTAAAAAATCAAATCATTTGACAGGTAAAGGGTGAAGGAAAAGGCACCAAAAGGTTACACAAAAGAGGGAATATGAAACGAACAAAATGTCTGTGTACCTTTCTTTCCTCAACTCAAACCATTCATATGTCAGAGTGGCTCTCTTTCAGCAATTTCTAACAGAACACAAAATATGCAAAAAAAGAGAGCCACTTTCCTGTTTTTGGTCTTTCATTTAAATTTAAGAAGCCAATCCTGAACTATGACCAGCATTATGTAGGAATGAAATTGAACACTCATGCTCACAGGCACATTATGTTAGGACTAGTAACAAGTTAACAACTCTGAGACTTACACAAAAGTTTCAACAGAGGTGTATGCTTTCTTTAACACTAGCACAAATATTACTTAACTTCTTGCCCCTGCTACTCTTTCCTATTCTTCACTCTACATTGGCAAACAAAACAGACAATCTACATAGCAGGATCGTAAATTCATCATGCCACCACCAAATTGCTATAGAAGCATGACTGCATAAATGGCTTAATCACTATTTGATCAATATTTGTCTTCACAGAAATAAAACACATTTTATAGTAATGAATATATTTAAGATCATGCAGTTACTGTACACCTGAAAGAGGCAAATACAATTTCATCTTTAGATGAAGAAAGCAAAGACAAAATAATGAAGCTCAAGATTAAAATCCGTAAATACAAGGTTTGCAAATGCTATTCCTCTACCAATATACAGCTTCAATATTCATCCATAACCCATTTTAAAGCAACACATAATTTTATGCATGCACATTGTTCTTACCTGAACCACCCATGGACTGTTGGCAAAGGCCATTATATCTCTCTCCTCCCAAAAAAAGGCTGAGTCTGACCTTTTGAGCATTTCAAATTTACTAAGCAGCTTCATGGCATAAGCCTTCTGTGTTATTTTATGGCGGACCTGTTGATGAAAATTTTTTTATCAGCTACTTTCTTGAGTAATATCTCACAAAAAGGGGTTTAATGAAGTCCTTTGCATTTTGCCTTTAGAACTCAGTAAGGATAGACATGTGCAATTCTACTTTAGTCAATAACAAATGTGACAGTATACCCTCGTCCTCATACTTATCTTAATGCAGAGTGGCAGGCCTCTGGACCAACTCTGGTGAGTAGTAGGCATGTGATCTTTTTTGTTTGGACTCTACATCCCAGAATTCTTCATTCTGGGAGTTCCACCTGCCAGACAAAGTCCTAGATTGTGCTCATCTGGAGGAAGCCTGGGCCGGACTGCCTCATGGATCAGAGCAGGCAGAGCTCAGACCTAGTTTGCGGCTAGAAAAGGAAGCTACCCCTGATGGTAGCTTCTTTTTCCAACAGGGAAGTATGGCTGAGCCCTGACTATTCTGGGCCATGAGGCCTTCCAGCCCAGTCTTCCTCGAGATGGACACAATTTTGTTAAGAAAAGATTCTAACTCATTATCACCTCATTCAAATTACTACCAAGGAATGTTATGGAAATCTTCACGAAATGGCACTAACAAGAATTATGTAATAAGCCAAAGAGATTTTATTCTAATTAATCAGACATAAGTGAACACCTAACCCAGAGCAAACACATATTCAGATCATAATCCTGTTGTCACTATAGTTTGCCTCAAATTAAATACAAAACAAAACAAAACAGAAAAAGCATAGACGTTAAACCACCAAGTGATTGAACTTTATGGGCTATTGTTAAGGAGGGGTTCACGAAGGCATTAAAAACACTACACACTGAAGCAGCTCATACATGAATGCTACTTGCTCTAAACTCACAGCGGCATTAGTAGATGTGACCACCAAAAATATCAAACATAGAAGCGATAATGAAATGTAGATGACAGGAGAAATATTAGAGCTAACAGAAGAGAGAGGATGTGGAACAATACAGATGACATCAACTACAGTGAATTTTGCAAGAACATCTAAAACAAAAATAGGGAAGGGAAAGAAAAATGAATAATATACAGAATATACAAAAACAGAAAACTTTAACAAGATCAGTGACTCTTTTAATGTGCACAACAAGCAGGTAACAGGCATGTTTTTCAAAATGGCAATATCTACTACTGATGGATAGTAACACTGCTCGGATACCAGACATCAAGGATAAAATCATATGGTAGAAGAGTGCCTTGAACAGGTGTTTGAAGACAACAAATGGGCAGAATTTATTGTATCAAAGATGTATTTTAATTAACTATGTGCTGTCAAGTTAATTCTGACTTATGGCAACCCTTTCCATGGTTCTCTATGTACAGAGTACTCTGAAGTAGTTTATCATTCTCTTCTTCCCAAGGCTACACAGAATGGTTCTTCTCTCAGAAGGCACGGTAGAGAATCAGACTCCCAACTACTGGCTCCAAAGCCAGATATCTAACTCATTGAGATATTCAGGCAGCTACCAAAGGTAGACACTAGAACAAAAATATAGAAATTTGAAATGCAATATGCTAACAAAAAAAATGGCAACATTCCTGACTGAATATTTTTTGCAGAAGTATCAACAACGACCAAGAAGGACAACTTAGATGTTTTAGTAAATCTTTTCAATCAAAACGGCACAGAAATCATTCCTGGAATTTAGCACAGATTGACCTTTATTCCATTCCTCAACAAGAAAATGCAAAAGCTTGTAGTGATAGAAGACCAGTGATTTTAATGAGCTATTTGCTTAAGTTTTTTTTTTTAAATATAATACATAGCAGAATTTTTCAGACATGGGAACAAAGGATAGGAAAAATACCATTTAGACTCAGAGGATGATTTGGAACCAGGAAAGCATTAATCTGCCTAACTGTACATTCGGAGAGAGGTTGTGACATCAATATGGATACCTATGTTTGCTTTATGGACTATGAGAAAATTTATGACTAAGTCCCAAAGAGAAAACTGATGAAGTAAACAAAGGCCTTGATTCAACTGGCAATCTGTACTGGCAGCAAACCAGTGAAAGCTGACCACTATATAACAAGGAATGTAGACGTAGAAAGAGAAGTATGACAAGGATGTGTATTTTTGACACCCTTTTTCAACGTATACACCAAGAAAATCTTCAGAGAAGCACTTGATGATTCAGCTGATGGTATCAATGGCAATGGAGAGGCTATCCACCACATAAGATATGTATGTATTACAGTAATACTAGCTGACAACTTAGTAGGGCCTCCAAAGGTTACTCAATAAAGTCAAGGAAGGAAGTAATGAATGTGGTGTAATAAAGAATTTTAAGAAAACCAAGTTCATGGTTACCAGTAAAGAGCAAAAAGTTTAAGAAATACAACTAAAATCTGAAATAATATTGCGTAGTGTGCTAAGAAATATAAGTTCCTTAAAATCTGGTTGAATGAACTGTAATATCATTGTTTACAATGGAAGTCAGAACAGAGAAGGCTTAAGTTGCTTTGGTAAAAATTAAAATGAAACGTGTAAAGAAACCTTTAAAATTGGCTTGGAGAATGTGGATTGTGCAATGCTATGTTCTCCTGCTTCTACCAAATGACATGGAATGGTGGACTTGTAACACAAGCCAGAAGAAAAAAGACAGATGCATCAGAAATAAGGATTTATAAGTGGATGCTTGACATTCTTAGATCAATAGGATGACCAAAGTAAAATAAAAGGAAAAATAGTGCAGAAAAGAAAAAAAGCTTGCAGGCATTTGCTAAGGAGCCTTGAGGGCTTGTTCAGATACAGCACTGCATCACTGTTTAGAGCTGCCACATCCAAAGGCAAAATAGCCATCAAGATATCTAACCTCAGATAGAAAAAGAAGAACCCTAGATTAAAAATCTACCACTGTTGTGAAAGGATTCTCCACCAAATGCCTCTTTTAGAACAGCTTAAGCAAGAAGAGGCTCACCCACTCCACAAGAGTTTCTGGACACAGGTTCGGAGAACAAGCAACAATTGTACCTAGAACCTTAATGAAGAACTTGGCTCTTTTAAGCTTACTGACACATAACTTCAAAGGTTCAAATGATTAATCCACTGAATTCTGCTGAGCAGGACTCTTAACACAACGGTCCTCAAAATTTAGTCTTTTACATGTTCTCATCTTCCAGAAGCCCCAGCCAGCATGGCTAATAGACAAGGATTTGAGGAGTGCAGGTCCAAAATGTACAGACTACCAGAGGCTGAAAACCACCATTTTGCAGGATGAAATAGCATCTAATAGTTAGGGATGGGATCTTTGTATTTTTTGAATTACAGCGCCCAGAAGTCTATAATACCCCTAATGCTTTGCAGTGCCACAGTGCTTAGCTCCACCCAGCAGTCCTTCTGTGTTGGAACAATAGAAATGGAGGGATTTTCTCTCATTTATGTACCAGCTGCAAGTTACATTAAATACCTAAGTGGAATGGGCGGGCGGGGGGGGGGAATGTGTCACTGTGAACCACCTCCCTCCACTACAACAGTCAGACTGGGTGTCCAGCTGGCTTTTCAGAAGACAACTCTAGATCTTTTTCAAACTGCACCTGGTCCTTTAAAAGCAAAATTACCCCAAAGCAAAGATCTCATTGGTTGTCCTCATTGAATTAATAATGTACTGGCAGAAATAAAGGCCAGGAAATATTCAATACTCATTCTTTCTGTGACTCCCCTTTCTCACTTCCTCTGGCTCCTCATACTCTCCTCCCTTCTGTCTCCCTCTCTCCTACCACCTCTCTTACTCTTTGTCTCCCTGTGGCTTCGCTCTCGCTGTCTCTGCCTCCTCTCTCTCTCCCTAGCCTATGACTGTGTGTATATTTATTTGTTCAAAGACACTTATGCCTATGGTAAGGCTAACATTCCAAATCACAATGTTGTCTAGTAGTAAGCCCCATTCACCTCAGTGAGATTCATTCATTTCCTGAGGTACCATTAAGACGTTTGGGTAATGGCAACAGAATACTTCAGAGGCCATGTGTAGCCAGAATTTATGAATTTTTTCTTATATAAAATAATCATTTTTAAGATCCTGTATTTTCTAAATGACAAGATGGATCAAATTCAAATTAAGAAAAGTTTATAAAAAGAATCATTTTCTTTTAAGGAAGCAGTGGTTGGCATTTGAAAATAACTATCAAACTCACTACAAGCTGCCAACAAAATGGTAGCAAAATGTGTAAACAGGGGAGATGGTAGGAATGGTTTTTGAAATCAGAAATTAGATCTTTAAAAGTACTTGCCCAACCTTCTCTAAATCTGGCACAAATCTTAGAACTACAGAGCTGGAAGGGACCCTGTGGATCATCGAGTCCAGACCCTGTCAAGGAGGCACCGATGGGGAACCGAACTCCCAACATCTGGTTCCACAGCGAAATAACTAAACCACTGAGCTATTCAACAGAGCAAGCCCATAATGCATTACTTTGCCAAATATGGTACTGATTCAGAAACAAATTCAAAACGAGTCACATTTTATTTGGATTGACCCCGCCTAACAGAAATGGTTTACAGGACGTTGTTCTGACTGGTCGCACAATATCGAAAGTGCACTCCTGTGCAATTTTAATGCAGACATAAGGACCTTGCTTTTTTATCAGCAGGAGAGAAAGGAAGATTGTATAACTGAAGAAGTGTCCACCATGCATGCCCGTTCAAATACTTTTATTTGGAAGAAACATGAGAAGCTAAGATCAAGCAAACTAGACAAATAAGGAAATGAACTGTGTTCCATAAACTTGCCCCCTCCCTCTACCCATACAATCTTTTACTTCCAGCAACCCTTCCTCTGACAAATTACTGGGCAATCTTGTTTTGGGGGTATGTGGGGGAATTTCACATGACATTGCTATTCCAAGAATTAATCCAGCGCTTGGCCTCCATCTGGTTCGCTGACACGTTCAAAATGGAAATTCAAAGCTTATTGCTTTGTACGGCCTTTCTTGTGCCCATAGATTTAACACCTGAATAGCTGTACTTCAGTATCTACAAGTTCTTCCCCATTATGTCTTAAAGCAGCATGCAGACTAACTGCTTTAACATTGACCCTTCTCTTCTCCATCTATTTTTTGTGACCCCCATGCATGACAAACAGATCATTTTATCTCAAAAGCCGGCAAGAAAGAGAATTCAGTGTATTTTTAGTTAGCCTAAAAAAGTACCATCCCAAACAGTGGTGTTCTGGATTCAGGATTTTCTAAATAGCAGAGACTATGACACCATCTGCTATCCCAAGCCTCCCTGCTCCCTTTTGAGCTTAGCTGTAACCCTTACACATCTGGGAGAGAAATATTGTTACACATTGTTCCAGTTGTGAAGTTGTCATCATGCGCTGCCAGGTTCCTTCTTCTCCAGCGGCACTCCAATTTGGGCAGGAGCTCAGGCTGCCTGTCCCCACCTCCTCTGGCAGCTGACCACTCTGACAAGGAAGCAGGACGGGGATTCTCCCCACACAGCCAATGAGTGGTCAGCTGACAGAGGAGGCAGGGACACTAGGAGAGAAGAAGGACCCCAGTGGCATGCGACAAAATGTGAGTGGGCCAGTGGGTGAGGAGAGGCTATGCACGGCACCTGTGGTGCTGCATGGTTTACTTCATACAAAAGACATGCTCATTTCTTGATATGGACAGACCCAGGATTTCTGATTCCCCAGAGTGGGAGTCGGCTATGCTGATTGTCATAAGAAGCATCTGTACTTCCAAATTTACCCCCACACCACTGATCAGAAAACGACGTTTGGAATTTACTTTATGGCCAATGCTGCTTCCCAAACATTTTTATATGTTCAGCTCTAGTACAATTTTCTGTATTTTTTCTGTCTATGCGTTTTTATGACGGGAAAATATATTTTGTATAAAAGGTGTTCTGATTGATTAAGCAAGTTTTTTTCCCTTTTAAGAAATATTTATTAATTTGTACACTATATAATTTCATTACAAAAATCCCAAAGTAGCTTAAAAGACACCACTTACATTAACAGAGCAATTAAATTAAACTCAAAACAAATTAAAAACAATGTTGTTACATACTGTCAAGATGGAACCAATTTATAGCTACTCTAATAGGACTTTCAAGGTAAGTGAGATGTTTAAGAAGTGTTTTTACCAGTTCCATACCTTAGTAAGTTTCCATGATCAAGCAGGAAGCTGAACCCAAGTCTCCCTGAGTACTAGTTTATATACTCTATCTACTGGACCACATTGAGTACCTCATTAAAAACACAGTAACATTTAAATCACGAGATAACATAAAAAAACCCCATATATTAGAATTGCAAGGATTTTAAGGAGAAAAAAACTTCCTTGCTCTATGACAGCGGTCCCCAACCTTTTTGGGGCTGCGGACCGGCTGGGGGGAGTGAGCTCCATGCGTGGGGGGCACCCCCGCGCTCGCACGGTGGGCATGTCGCGCCTGCGGGGGGGCGTGTCGAGCGCACACGACACGCCCACCACAGGCGCAACACGGCCACCGCAGGCGCAACACGCCGACCGTGCAAGCATGACACACACCCCCGCGCGTGCATGTGGGGGGGTGGAGATCCGTATCCGCGGCCCAGTTCCGGCAAGCCCACGGACCGGCACCGGGCCACGGACCAGGGTTTGACGACCCCTGCTCTATGGGGATACTTATGCACAATGTGCATGTATCATCGAAAAGGTCAAAACGAATATCTCCCCTTCTCAGAACTACGTAATGTTTTATTCATTTTAAAATTAAACACATTTAATCTTTTTGCTATTGGGCTCCCTTATCAAGCTTAAGTCAGCTAGGAGTTGGGCTTCATGCAAGTGATGATGAAGTAGGATAAAAAAAGTCCAGCCATTTATTTTTATTTATTTATTTATTTATTTATTTATTTATTTATTTATTTATTTATTTTATACCCTGCCCATTTAGACTACATCTACTCTGGGCGGCTTACAATAAAATAGTCAAAGCAATATAGTAAGTTAAAAACAACAATTTAAACAAAAATAATAATATCATTCAAGATGGAAAATAAAAATCAAGTGGGAACAGGAGGGAAGGCCTGCCTAAAGAGCCAGGTCTTAAGCTGGCTCTTAAAAACACCCAGCGAGGGAGCCAAGCAGATCTCAGAGGGGAGACTGTTCCAAAGGCGAGGGGCCACTGCCGAGAAGGCCCAGTTTCTTGTTCTTTCTTTCCGGGCCTCCCTCGGAGTTAGGCCCCCCAGCCGCCCCTCCTGGCTAGAGCGAGTGATTCGGGTAGATCTAGGTGGGAGGCGGCGTTCCGCTAGATATCGAGGTCCTAAACCGTTTAGGGCTTTATATGTCATCATTAACACTTTGAAATCAATGACCACTGAAAGCCTAGAAAATGAGAACTGAGACCAATAAAAGCCAGAGTCTGTGCACAAAACTAGGCTACATACTATATGCCAACTGATACTGAATAAAACTGCTTCTAAATTCTGCATTCAAAAGAAAGAAGCTTGACCCAATTGTTGCCAAAGACATTTAAGAAAAACTGTATCTGTACTTATTAAAAAAAAATTCAAAAAGTCTAGGTGACTACAAATTCTTACCAGCTGTACTTCACCAAATGCTCCTCTTCCAATCACTTTAACGACATCATAATCATCTGCTTTCATTTGAAGAGCACGGATTTTTTCCACTACTTTTTCATCTGTACAATTTTAAGGAAAGTCATTATAATTCATGAAGAAAAAGTCATTTGTTAGTCATGATTTCAAAACAAGTAACATTTCCACAAAAACTGTTCATTTTATCCACTATTACAGAAACTGCAGGCTAAAATTAGAAGCACAGGCCACTAAAAAAGTCTTAAATGTATGTTAATCAGTGTGTTATCTGTAAGGTGCAGTTTTGGTTAAAACTGAGAGTGTAGCCAAAATACTAAATTGGTAAATTAAAGCGCCGGGACTACAGTCCAAAGGACATGTAATTCTTTTGTTTTAATATTTCTGTCACGGTTTACAAAAGACAGGGTATAACCGTGTATTTCTGCTGGATCCCCCTGCTTCTGACAGAATCAGCAATTCCTCTTCCCTTCTACAGGCCATTATTCTTCCTAAAAACCTGCTCCATTTTTAATGGATCGTGAAAGTGGAAGGAAGTGAAAGAGAAAATCTTGATTCTGCTGGTGCTGGAAGTACACTACTGGATATAGTACACCACCAGATCTGGACCGCAGAAAACCACTGACCATAAAATAAGACTAAATCACAATGGGGGACGAGAATACTAAGACTGAACGTTACCTATTAAAATAAACTAGGAAAACAAAAATAAACTCTACATGATGGTGTTTCTTTAGAATGTCATTATTTCCCAGACTTTTCCTCATCCACTGAATCAGCAAAGGAGTTTCAATATGAGGACCGGAACTCTAAATAAAATAATGCTTACACTGAAAAATATATGGTTAGCATTTTGATTCATTATCAAACTGTAGAATCTTGCTTCATATGCAATATTCCAAGTATTATATCCTACAATCAATAAATAATCCATTAGACTTCAGTTGATTGCTACTACTGCATATAAAACCTCATGTTTGTAATATTACTAGTTTAAATACTCTTGAAAGATTACAAATATGACTGATAACCATTTTTTTAAATAAATGAAGGTTACATCAGTTCAAACAGGCAATAAAAAAATAAGAAACAACATCAATGGGCAGGTGCTGCAGACAAAAACTTACATCTATTTAAGAAGTTGTCTATGTTCTTGTTCTTCCTCAGTGCTGGATAATCCAGATCAAGAACTAAGGAGTTTAAACTATCCTAGAAAAAAATATTTTTAATAAAATATTAATTGTAACTATACATCACATCAATTTAAATGAATATGGCATCATATAATAGCAGCAAACAGGACTATAAATGAAACAAGTGCAAAACAATCTGTATTCCAGGGTGGATAAAAATCAATTATTTTTTAAAACCAAATCATGATTTAAATCGTGATATAAATAAAAAATTCTGGGTTTTAAAAAATTCAAATAGTCAAAAAATCTGATTTTTTAATTTAAATCATGACTTAAATTGTGATTTAAATCAAATCCATCCTGCAATATTCCAAATACCAATTTGTCAGGATAGGAATCTGTCTTCTTCCACTTTACAGAAGTCATATATAAAAATTAAAAATTAACAGTAATAATTACTTATTTTACAATTTTAAGAACAGCAAAGCATAGTGACACACACACACACACACACACACACACACAGAGGACATTGCAATTATACACATTGATTATATCCAATAAAATGCAAATGGAGTCTACATGTGCAACAGGACTTTCAGTTCATCACCTCCCCCTGCAGCCTCCCACACATATAGACTGGTCCAGACAGTTCCCAAACCCTCCAGATCAGATTTTAGAGAACTGCAGAGGGAGAAGGAATTCCCAAGAGAGGAATTCTATATCAGCTACAGCTCTCAAACAATACACAAGGGCAATCCTGCACAAAGCACAATGGAAGAGTTTGGATGGAAGCTTGCCAATGCAGAAGTAACAATAGTAAGACTTTATGTCGAGTAGGTTCAGGACCAGCAAAAGGAAGCAGTATCTACAACACTCAATTTGCATGAAATCCAGTATTACACAAGAATGCTGATTAGTAATAACTCTAACAGATTTTTAAGAATTGGAAAAATTTGGGGAGAACAGATCTCCTACTAACTGCAATAGCTAATTGGAGCCTTTATTTACACAGACAATACAGTTTCAGATTAGAGGTACTGTGTACAGGAACTCATTCCCTTTATGCCTGAGAACTTCTAGTCTAATTGACAAGAGCTGGAAAAGAATAATAGGCATGGCAGCTCTCAGTATTAACTATTCTTACATTCCAGACATTCCAATGTCAGTCATAAACTCACTGGAGTAGGACAGGAGACTGGCTGTGTCTACTCATTTATCTCCCGGATTCAAGTTCCCGAAGATAGAATGGAGTATTCAGTCTATGTACAAAACCTCTTCTACTGCCACTAGGCATATGTATATTGTTCTGATGCTTAAGCAACATGAAGCTGATCAAAGATCCTTTGATGACTTTCCTACCCTGGAATCTGGGCAAAAATAAAAAATCACACCATTCTCTACAAGATCCTCGTGAGTTCTCCGCACACATCAATGAGATTTGATACAGCAGATTTTACAAAAAACACGCAAATATTTGGTAATAAATACTGTATCTTGATCATCATTTGCCCTGTCCCCATCTCCCAAAATACCCTTCTTTCTATGCTGGGATGAATTCAATGCATATTTCCACTATAACAGAAGTTTCTATTTATTCCACCTGTCAAATCAATAGCTTTGGGCTATGCACAAAAATTAGGGAAAAACAGTTTTCCATGTTTTTGTTTATTGAGCAGACAGTTGAGGTGGAAACCTTACAATACCACAACCAGACATGCTCACTGCTCTCCATCTGGTCCATGCTTCACAAGGGCCTACCAATCAGGGCCAACCCACCTTGTGTTCTTTTGGCGGTACTCCAGCCTGACTTTATCTGTGCCTGTGACAGCATTTACATAACCATCTTCAGAATTATTTCTGGCAAAATCTCTTGCCCACCTCCAGCCCAGAGAATATACACACAAAAGACAAAAGAGAAACAGGAGACACACAAAAGAGAAGCAGGAGACAGCTAGTATGAAGTTCAACAATGATGCCCCCACACTGACATGAACCTCTATGTTTGGTCACCAGGCGTCCTTATGTTCCCACGTTGAGACTGTTGTATTAGTCTAATCCAGAGGAAACAAGGGGAAAAATGACACTGGCAAGTTTTTCCTTTTCATCAGATAATAGCTGTAGTTGGTACACAAGTCAAAGCTAGAAAAACACCTAGTTTGGGAAACCTTCCTTACAAATCCCAGTTCATAAGGGGTTTCATTAATACTTCTCTGCCATTGGAAAATAACTTTATTTATTTTGAGCTCACTGAAAGGCTGGACCACGATACACTTGTAATAATATCATTTTGTGCACAAGAGGACCCAGAATCACCTATTGCACTATCCTAAAGTCTTTATAAATCTCCAGCTACACAAATGTATATTTTGGAAGTTTATGTTTTTAAGGCTTTGCCTCCCTGCTCAAGTGCTCATTCACAACATAACTACTTGACGAGTATGTTTCCTAGAGCACTGTAAGTAGGGTTGTACACTGTCTTCAAGAAATAAAATATGGCATTCTCTCTGTTTGACCTGCCAGACACGTTCCCTTCCTCTGTTGTTTCATTTTGCTTCGTGAGATGTAATTATTGCTATTGTTTCTTTCTATGTTCACACTTTCTGTTCCTTACTGCATTTTGTGGATTTTATTTTATGAATACTTTACTGTTATTACCCACTAAGATTTTTTTGGGGGGGGGGGAAGGGATAATAAGTGAGACATAGGTTTTTCAATAAATATGCTGAGGAAACTTTTCAAAGAAACAAAGCATTTTGCATATGAAAAGTATTAAATAGAATACAATTAGAGATGGGAACGAATATAAAAAAGGATCAGTTTTTCTGACGAATATAGCCGATTCGTCATATATTCGTCGATCCGTATTTGTAAAATTTTAAATCAGGACGAATATGGCTTGACAAATATTTCCTCGGTTTTATTCGTCGATCCGTTCATATTTGTCTATTCGTTACCCCTTTTGGGGGCCTCTCTGAGCTTGCTGGCGCCAATTCGAAGCTCTGGCCAATCAGGACAGAGATCCTGGATTGGCATGTCCAGCAGCCAATAGCGCTGCTGAAAGGTGTATCTACTTTTACAGACACTTCATATAAGCTTTTCCCGTCTGGCCGTTCCCCACTTCTGCTCGTGCTCTCCGGAGTGAGAACAGTTGCTGCTCGCTGGCTTGCTGATGCTCTTGCGGTTTCGCTTTTGCAGAAGCAAAGCAAAGACTTATATTTTTCTTTTTCATCATCATTCATCAATCATCATCAACTTTACTGGGAATTTGGGGAGGGATTTCAGGTAGCTTAGGCTACTTCTTCGGAAGGGCTTAATTTTATTTCAAATTCAAATCAATCAAACCTTTTTTTTTTCCTGGAGGCTTGTGTGTGTATGTGTATTGTCCGGTGGGGGGGAACTGTCGTCGTGTGACTGTGGAATCTCTTTTCCTTTATATTCAGTTTTCAAAAGTTTATTTTAGGAGAATCATTTTTTCCTTTCCCCAAATTGGTTGTGTGTGCGTGTCTAGGTGGGAGGATTATTCAGATTTCAAAAGTTCATTTTAGAGAGGCTTGTGTCTCTCAGGGAATTTGGTGGGTGGCTGGATCCATCATTCCTTTTTCTTCTAAAACTTATTGGGGGGGTGTCTAGGTGGGAGGATTATTCAGTTTTCAAAAGTTCATTTTAGGGAGGCTTGTGTCTCTCAGGGAATTTGGTGGGTGGCTGGATCCATAATTCCTTTTTCTTCTAAAACTTTGTGTGTGTGTGTGTGTGTGTGTGTGTGTGTGTGTGTGTGTGTGTGTGTGTCTAGGTGGGAGGATTACTCAGTTTTCAAAAGTTCATTTTAGGGAGGCTTGTGTCTCTCAGGGAATTTGGTGGGTGGCTGTATCCATCATTCCTTTTTCTTCTAAAACTTTGTGTGTGTGTGTGTGTGTGTCTAGGTGGGAGGATTACTCAGTTTTCAAAAGTTCATTTTAGGGAGGCTTGTGTCTCTCAGGGAATTTGGTGGGTGGCTGGATCCATCATTCCTTTTCCTTCCAAAAATACTTATTTTTTTTGTGTGTGTGTGTGTTTGTGTGTGTGTGTGTGTGTGTGTGTGTGTGTGTGTGTGTGTGTGTGTGACTGAGACTTAGCTGGCAGGGCTTTTCTTTTTGGACTTTTTTGGCTTCTCTGCCACAGTGGGTCGGGGGGGGGGGAATTTTCCTAATTACATTATACTGAGGGGGTGCTTTGTTTAGGCAGGCAGGTCACATTTTAGTAAAAGAATTACACCACCACCATTCTAAAAATAAAATTTATACACAATCTCTATTAGTTTCCTTCCTCAATCTCCATTGCTTTATTTGTTTAGTTGGTTTTGTTAGGCAGGCAGTAGAAAATGAAGGGATTTCTTCAGGGGCAATCGAAGGGGAAGAAGGCTGTGAAGCTACGCAGGCTAGATAGCAGCACCGTCATCACGACCACCATGTGCACAACCACGTCTACGATAACCACCAGTGCTGCCACTATTCCTCGTCCGGTGGCCTTGCAGGCAGGCAGGGAAGCAAAGCTTCCAGAGGTGCCAAAAGAACTGCCGCTCCTCTTCCTAGAGGAATCTGAGGAGTTACTGGTTTCCAAAGATCCCCAGTCCAATTTGGAACCAGTAACGGCAGGGCAGGCTTCACAGCCGCCGCCCCCTGTCCCCAGAGTCATCTGTTCCCTCCTCCCAGACCAGCAGCACCCCTGGGACAGAGAGTTCTTCCCAGGCCAGCAGTCAGTGGGTCCTCGTTTGGGCAAACATGGCAGAAGGGCCATGTGGGATCATTTCACAGCGCTCAGCGATGACCCACGGCTGGCACGCTGCAATACCTGCCTTGGGGTGGTCCGGAGGGGGTCAGACCCCAGGAATCTGTCCTCCACCGCCCTCCGCCAACATCTGGAGAGGCACCACCCAAGGCTCCTGTCCAGGGAAGGCACTTCGTCCGCGCCATCTGGGAGAGGGAAAAGAGCAGCTCCAGAGGAGGC
The DNA here is from genome assembly GCA_037013535.1 of Intellagama lesueurii. Taxonomy (NCBI): domain Eukaryota; kingdom Metazoa; phylum Chordata; class Lepidosauria; order Squamata; family Agamidae; genus Intellagama; species Intellagama lesueurii. The sequence continues at coordinate 218,572,508 of JBAJHW010000001.1, read as the reverse complement.
AGAAGGGAGGCAGGAGGAGGCGCCACCTTTCAAAAGGGCAGCCACAGGGGTTTCTGGGGCCAGGAGTATGAGGCAGGCCACGCTCCACGAAATGGCCATGACCCTCAGCCGGTGGTCGAAGGGCAAGGCCCAGCAGGCGGCCACTTGTCTCGTCGCTGAGACAATCGCCCTGCTCGGACTTCCACTGTCCATCATGGAATCCCAAGCCTTCCGCCGGTTGCTGCATTTTTTTGCCCCTTGGTACGACCTCCCCTCACGGAGAACTCTCAGTTCTAGAGTGCTGCCCTCGCTCTATGACTCTGTGAGGGAGGTGGTCCGTGACCATTTTTCATGGCTACAGGGGCGCAAGGTGCACTTCACAGCGGACCTGTGGAGCGGAGGTCAGCACGGCTACCTCTCGCTCACAGCCCACTGGTGGCAGCCAGAGGACTTGAGGAGTGGCAGGGCATCGGCGACAGGGCCGCAGGGGGAGGCCCTTGTCCTGCCCCCAGGCTACAGGTCCGTTCTGCTGCAGGCGCGGCACATGGAAGCTCAGGCAACGGGGAGGAACATCGCCGATGAGTTCCTGTCCGCGCTGCAGGACTGGGCACCGGAGGGGGAGGTGACCCGTGGCCACATGGTCACAGATGCCGGGCGGAACATGTTGGCGGCATTGAACGCGGCGGGCTTTGAGGGCATCATATGCATGGCGCACAAATTACACCTTGTGGTGCGCGATGCCCTCAGCCTGGGCAGCCACGTCAAGCCCGAGTGGGACGCAGGCACCCGGGAGACGCGGGCACTCCTGGAGCAATGCCGCCAACTGGTGGGCCACTTCTCCCGCAGCCTGAAAGCCGCCCGCCGGCTGCGTGAGAGGCAGGAGGAGTTGGGTCAGGAGACCCACGTTCTCCTGACAGACCTGCCCACCAGGTGGAACTCCACCTACACCATGGTGTCCCGCCTGGTGGAGCAGAAGGCCGTTTTGGAGGACATCATGTCCTCCATGCCCATTCTGCCTGGGGGGAGAGAGGTGGTCATCAGTGCCACGGATTGGCTGGCCCTCTCCCAGATGGTGGAGGTGCTCAAGCCCTTCCTGGAAACCACGGACATCTTGTGTGGTTATATGGCAAGCCTGAGGCAGGTTATCCCCCCGATTCATGCCCTTGATCAGTCTCTGGAGACTGCTGTGGCACCAGGATCCTCCCTCCTTCCACGGACCAGGGCTTTGGTGAAGAGGTTGCAGGCAGGCGTGCAGAAGCGACTCCATCCTGTCTACAGCAACAGAGCTTACCGCATGGCCTGCCTGTGTGATCCTCGAATCAAGGGGGGCTTGGCAGCACGCACCTCAGACCTCGAGGAGTGGAGAACGGAGCTCTCCACTGAGATCCTCAGGGCGTTGGGGGCACAACGCTTGCGTGGGGCGACGGGAACGTCAGGCCACGAGGGGCAGGGTGGTTTGCCCGAACCACAGGGAAGGACTTCACCTGGTGAAGGCTCCATTCACCACCAACATTACTGGAGCTCTGTGGTGACCTTGGCACTTGCCTCAGAGGAAAGACAGCCGGCTGAGGAGGATTTGGCAGAGATAATGGTGCGGGAATATCTGGCTGAGCCCCCTCAGCCCCACCAGTCAGATCCCCTCCATTATTGGGCTAGGAAACTAGTCATATGGCTGGAGTTGTCCAATGTGGCCATGGACCTCCTTTCCATCCCCCCCACCAGTGTCCAGAGCGAGCGCGTGTTTTCCCATCTCGGAGACATACTCTGACCACGCCGCTTGCGTTTGGATCCCATTACTGTGGAGAGACTGTCCTTCATCAAGGTGAACTTTCCCTTGTTGGGCTTCCCCTCACTGAACCCAAAGAGGTAGGGTTCCAATGACAGTCTCTCCCTTAACACACCGCCTGCCTGCCTGTGCCCGCCTGCCTGCCCACCTGCCCACTCTCCAGTCCTCCTGAAAAAAAAAAGACCTGCCTACTTGCCTGCCGGCCTGTAAACCTGCCCCTCAGTCAGAAGTCCAGCTGCCGATTCCAGTCGCCTCCTTGGGCAAAGTTCCAACTGTCCTGCCTGCCTGCCTGCTGGGTCACATCAGCCCAGCAGGCCAATTTTTGTAGAACTCCTGCCTGCTGCTGTTTCCAGGCGCTTCACCGGGATAACTGCTGCCTGCTGGGTCACGTCGGCCCAGCGGGCCAATTTTTGTAGAACTCCTGCCTGCTGCTGTTTCCAAGTTTGTTCCACCTTCTGCCTCCCTGACTGCCTGCTGGGTTACATAGTCCCGGCGGGCTAAGTTTGTTCCACCTTCTGCCTCCCTGACTGCCTGCTGGGTTACGTAGTCCCGGCGGGCTACGTTTTGCAGAACTCCTGCCTGGCATGGGTTAAATCACATCAGCTCTGCAATCTGAAGCCAGGCGATATGGTGATGGGGTGACGCGCAGTCTTTGGGTGGGGCAGACCCAGGCCGGCCCTCTTGGCATCCAAGCCTAAACCTTCTCTTGGCACACCTAGAGCCTGTCCCGGCACCCCCAGATGTGACTAGAGCGCCAGCCAACCCTCTCTCGGCACAAGCAAAGCCTGTCCCCGCCAGCCAGGCCTCTTGGCAGTTGGCACACCCAAAGCCAGTCCTGGCATCCCGAACGTGCCAAGAGGGCCAGCCTGTCTCAGCCCCCCAAAACCTCCGAGGGCTATCTTTATCATATCCGGGCGGTCTCAGCAGCCAAGTTGCAATCCCCAGCTTTCTAGTTCTAAACGAGCATCTTCGTTTGTTTGAAGGTTGTCAGCAAGTCTAGTTAGACGTTGGTGGTGAGTGACAGGTGAGTTTCCTAGGCCTGTCTCAGACCCACCCAAAGCCTGTCCGGGCGTCGCCCCATCACACGGCTTCAGATTGCAGAGCATCTGTTTCCAACAGTCCCGCGGATTAACCGCCATTAGTAGCACCTTGGACCCTTTTCTCCTGTTGGTGCTACTGATTCCCCGAGAGCCGGGCTCTGCCCCCCCAAGCCTGTCCAGGCATCCCCGTACCAAGATGGACAACAACAACAACAACAACAACACCTATAACAAGCCCAGTGGCTCAGCAGCACTGCAGTTTAACCTGCAGTGCCACTGTCTACCTTGCTGCCAACTTCCTCAGTGTCCGATGGGTCCAAAAGTCTACGTTGCTGGTTACATGACAACTTTCCAAGTCCTGCAGCTCCTTCCACTTCCAAAAGGCCTGCGTGCTCATTCCAACTTCCCCAGGCTTGATTCTCAAATGCTGCTTGCTGACTTCAGCGTCCTACCCTCCACAGGCGTCCCCATGCGAAGAGGGCCAGGTTCAGCCCCACCCAAACCTGACCAATCTGCTCCCTCCTCCTGAGATGTGCTGTGTGTGACATGTCCCTCCCTATCTCCAGGATCAGTATCCGCTGATTCATTTATTCTGAAAAATCTCGGAAATGCATATTTATACGTATTTCATGATTCCAGCCTCCTTGGGTTTCATTCCAATTATTCATGCCTGTTCATTCCAGCCTCCTAGTCTTCTCTACTGCCCCAGAAGGCTGGCAGAAGCTGGGTGAAAAGCAACGGGACATAGCTCACCCCATTGCACGGATTCAAACTGCAGTGCTGATCTTCTGATGGACAAGCCTAGCGGCTCAGCGGTTTAACCCGCAGTGTCACGGTCTATATTGCTGGTATATGCAATCTGTGCAGGCGTCCCCCCCCCCCACCTCACCAGGCATCAATTCCAGCCTCTTTGGGCCATGCTGGCCCCAAATCCTGCATCCCTCTCCAGCTGCCTTGGGCCTGCCTGCTGCTGATTCTGTGCCAAGAATCGGGCCAAGGGCCTTCCAAATCTTGACTGCTGGGTGAAGTTGCCTCATCAGGCCAAGTTCTTTCCTGCCTGCTTGCCTGCTTATTCAAAGGGCTACATTAGTGCTCCAAAGTCCACTTGGGCTTCATTCCTAATTCCTGGCTGTTCATTCCAGCTTCCTACTGCCTCAGGTAGGCAGAACGTGGAACAAACTACGGGAGCTCAGCTCACCCCGTTGCATGGATTTGATCTTCCGCTCGAGAAGCCCAGTGGTCCCGTGGATTAACCACCGTTACGTTTGTAGCACCACCCTATTCATCTGTTGTTGCTGTTGTTGTGCAACCTCAGTTGCCTCCTGGGGGCAAACTTAACTATGCAGGCAAATGTGATGTTCCCAAAGAAGACAAGAGTCTGCTTTCAAGCCTGTCTGGGCATCCAAGCGCCAACCAGGCCTGTCTCAAGCCCCCCCCCCCCAAGCCTGTCCGGGTGTCCCCTGTGCCAAAGAGGGCCTGTCTCAGGCCCACCCAAAACTGGGAGACTATTCATTCCAGCTTCCTAGCTATTCTACAACCTCAGTAGGTAGGCAGAACTTGGAACAAACTACAGGAGCTCAGCTCACCAGCGGCCCCGTGGATTAACCGCCGTTACGTTAGTAGCACCTTTGACCCTATTCATCTGCTGTTGTTGCTGCAGTTGTGCAACCTCAGTTGCCTCCTGGGGGCAAACTGAACTACCTTTGCGCTGAAGAAGACAAGAGTCTTCTTTCCTTTTGCTTCCTTCCTTTTGCCTCTGCCTCTTCCTTTTCCTCTGCCCCCCCCCCCCAAGCCTGTCCGGGCATCCCCGTGCCAAGAGGGCCGGGCTCTGCCCCACCCAATGCCTGTCTGGCTGTCCCATGCCAACACGGTGCTCCAAAGTCCACTCGGGCTACTGCCTGAGTAGGTTGGCAGAATCTGGGACTAGCTACGGAAGCTCACAGATTCAAACTGCTGTGCTGACCTTCCGATCAACAAGCCTAGTGGCTCAGCAGCAGTTTAACTCAGTAGGTAGGCAGAAGCAGGAACAAGGGACAAGAGCTCAGGTCACCCCATTGCATGGATTCGAACTGCTGATCTTCCGCTCGAGAAGCCCAGCGGCCACCCTGATTAACCACCGTTAGTAGCACCTTGCAGTCGGACCCTATTCTCCTGCCATTGCTGCTGCTTTAACAACCTCAGTTGCCTCCTGGGGACAAACTCAAGTAACTTTGCAGGCAAATGTGATGTTGCAGAAGAAGACCAGAGTCTCCTGCGGCTGCCTTTTGCCTCAGTGCCCCGATGGGGCCAAAAAGCCTGCTTTCCAGCTGCGAACTTCCTCAGTGCCTGATGGGGCAAAAAAAAGTCAAGGATGTTGCTGACCATTTGAACAATTTCCTAATCCTGCAGCTCCTTCCACTACATTACAAAAGGTCTGTCTGCTCTGCCCCACCCAAAGCCTGTCCGGGCGTGGTCCCATTGCCCGGCTTCAGATGGCAGAGCTCGTCTGGATTTCAACCCTTGCCAAGGGGGCCGGCCTGTCTAAGCCCCCCCCCGCCAACCTCCGAGGGCTATCTTTATCATATCTGGGCGGTCTCAGCAGCCAAGTTGCAAGCAATCCCCAGCTTTCTAGTTCTAAACGAGCATCTTTGTCGCCCCATCGCCCGGCTTCAGATTGCAGAGCTGATCTGTTTCTGACAGCTCCACGGCCCCGTGGATTAACCGCTGTTAGTAGCACCGACCCTGTTCATCTGATGGTGCTGCTGGTGCTGTTGGAAGTTGCAAGCAACCTCAGTTGCCTCCTGGGGGGAAAAACCTTTCCTTTGCAGGCAAATCTGATGTTGCTGAAGAAGACCAGAGTCTGCTCTGCTGCCTTTTGCCTCAGTGCCCCGATGGGGCCCAAAAGCCTGCTTTCCGGCTGCCATGTGCCTGAGTGCCCGAAGGGGCAACACACTCTACTTTGCTGCTGCCAACTTACCTCAGTGCCCTGATGGGGCCAAAAAAGCCTGCTTTCCTGCTGCCTTTTCCCTCAGTGCCCGATGGGGCCAAAAGAGCCTGTTTTCCTGCTGCCAACTTCCTCAGTGCCTGATGGAGCCAAAAAGCCTGCTACGCTGCGAAATACCTCCTTGCCTCCAGTCCTCCTGAGGGCAAACTCTACTTCACTGGCAAATATAATGTTGTGCTGAGCTGAAGACAAACTCAATGCCTCATGCATGCCTCTGCCAAAGGGACCTCTCATTCTGCTGGGGCTAAATATAACTCCCTCAATGCCATGGGCTTCTGTGCCGTGTGGTAAACTCTGCTGGGGGAACCCAATTTGCAGGTGAATAACTCGGAGTTCCGGTATCCAATCTTCACCAAACTTGGCAGGCGTGTTGGGGAAAGACATAGGAAGCTCCGTTGTGATTCTGGATTCTCTAAGTACCTGGGGGGAGCTTTCCTGGGAGGGTCCTTTTTGTGACTATATAACTTGGGGGTCCGTGATCCAATGTTTACCAAACTTTCAGGGGTTGTAGAAAAGCGTCTGAGAAAGCTTCCCTGCGAATTTGGTGTCTCTAGGTCATCGGGGGCCAGTGTTATAGTCATTTAAAGTGCAGATGAATGATGGATTGATTCATTGAAGAATATTCGTATATTCGTATTCATTGATCCAGTAACCTTGACGAATAACGGATCAAAACGAATCGCCATTTTTTTATTCATCCCCATCTCTAAACACAATCATAATAATCAACAGCAGTGACATGAAGAGCTATGGGATTTATATAAGTGCTAATATCTTGTAACATTTGTAAATTTCACTAGTTAGTCTAGGTCAGTATTTCTCAAGCTTTGAGTCTCAACATGTATTTTTGTTTTTCCTTCACAGGGCTCCAAGCCTACCATTCCTCTTCTTTGGCCCCTCAAAGAGAAAGAATTATCTTCTCCTTGTATGTCACACTTCAACTGTATTCAAAAACATACTGACCATAACTTAATCTTCAAAATGAGAAGAAATTCCAAACACAAATGGTGTTGAAACTATTAAAGATCTATGGCATCTACATGCTTTTTGCTGGTAAGGAAGAAAGTAGGACTTGAAAGAAAGTCTCATTTCAAAAACATCTGTGAAAGATGGCACACAGCTTTAACTGTTGCTGAGTGATCTTCAGCTAAGAACATCAACATCCCAATCCTAAACATATTTATTTAGAAGCAAGTTCCATTGACTTGAATAATAATACATTTCAAGATTACTGCCTAAGGTCACAGATTTAAGCAGATAATTAGCAAGCAAAGGCTTTCAGGATTATGGTCTACTTCTATACTACAGTTATGACCCCTGATGAATGTGAGAGGGTCAAGAGATTATATAGTATAAGCGTCCATCCATACTAAAGATAAGTAATCCAGGAAATGACATATCCTCTGTCTAGGCCTCACAGATTTTTTTTAAAGCACACTTGAAGCAGGAAATATGTTATTAAAGTGATTTCACTGTTCACTTCCTCCCTCCCCTTCTTCGAAAAGTTTAAAGCCAACAAAATCTAAAAATAGTATTATCTAACAAAACACATCAAAAGCAACGCCAAGCATAGCACAACTGTATGTACAAGTACAGACTTAGAATAATGAAAAGTATTTTCTTTTTCCCCCCACCACAACTTCTGAACTAGCACATACAATTGCTTAGTCTTGGTGCAATTCCCCTAAGTCTGGAGGGAAGATTTGTCGGGATAATATACTAATGAAAAGGATTTATACCAACAAACTTTGATACCAACATAATGGTACCCTGTTTCCCCGAAAATAAGACAGGGTCTTATATTAATTTTTGCTCCAAAAAACGCATTAGGGCTTGTTTTCAGGGGATGTTTTATTTTTTTCATGTACAACAGTCTACATTTATTCAAATACAGTCATGTCATCTTCTGGTTGCTGCACAATGGCGGAGGGCGGGGTTTCACTTAACTGGGGCTTATTTTGGGGGCAGGGCTTATATTATGAGCATCCTGAAAAATCCTACTAGGGCTTATTTTCCGGTTAGGTCTTGTTTTCGGGGAAACAGGGTACAGAATGATGGACATCCTGGCATACCTGTCTACATATTCCCAACAGAAGCACAGCAAGTTACTGTGAGACATAGTTTATTACTCAAGTAAGGTGAGATTTCTACTTTCAATGATTTAGTTAGCTCTGCTGGTGGATACACTACATATTTTGCTTTATCTACTACAAAAATGCTGTGGTAAACAAAAGGGCAAACATTTAAAATGCTCATGTTAAAAATAATCAGAACTAATTTGTCTCTTTATTAGACTTTTCTGATATGGTGAAAGAAATTCTACAATGATTTTGCATAAATCCTAATTAGCATTAATCTATACTGCCAAGGCTGATATACAGAGCATAACAAAGCCAGCTCCAATACTCGCTTGCCTGAGTGTTCATCAGTTCTCCTCAACATGTTATCCTCTAGATCAGGGGTCCCCAACCCCCAGTCCGCAACCCGGCAGTGGTCCACGGCCTAGGCAGGACCAGGCCGCAGACACAGATATCCTGTGCCCCCCTGCGAGCGCCACTGCACCATGCGTGCAAGCACGCTTCACCCTGCAAGTGCGCTGCATGCATGCATGCAAACAAGCCCGCCGTGAGTGCCACCGGGCGCATGCTTGCCAGCGCACTCCGTCCGTGAGTGTGGTGCATGCATGCGCATGAGCACCCGTGTGCATGCATGCACCCCTGCGAGCATGCTGCATGCATATGTGCAAGCGGGCCCCTGCGAGCGCCACCTGGCGCATGCGTGCAAGCGCGCTCCACCCCCCTGCGGGCACACCACACCCCTACGAGCGCGCCGCACACCCCGCGCGAGCGTGCCACTTCCCCCCAACTGGTCCGCAGTTGGGAAAAGGTTGGGGACCACTGCTCTAGATGTTCTAGACCAGTGGTCCCCAACCTTTTTGACACCAGAGACCAGTTTAGTTGAAGACCATTCTCCCAAAGACCAGGGGGGAAGGAAGTACTTGTTATGCAGTAGGTTGTTGGAGGATAGCTTTGATTCTAGCTCATTACATGTATTGTGCCGGGACAGATGAGCAGCGAGCAGGAACAGGAGATGAGCTGCAATTGAAGCTCCGCCTCCTGTTAGATCGGCAGCGGCTTAAAACCTAACAGGAGCATGCTGATAGGAGGCAGAGCTTCGCTTGCCGCTCACCTCCTGCTTGCCACTCATGTGTCCTGGTGGCCCGGTCCTTCCAAGGCCACGGATCGGTACCAGTCAGCAGCCCAGGGTTGGGGATCCCTGTTCCAGACTATGGTTTCCACATAGCTGATTACTGACCAGACTGGTTAGGGGCTCTGAAAACTGATATTGAAATGACATGGAGGGTGCCAGGTCTCAAAGGCACTTGGAAGGTTTCAGGGACTTGCTCTGAAACAAGCATGTTGGAGCCTGTGGCTTAGGATCAGAAAGATTTCAAAGAAGGAAAATGCTTATGTGGATGACACTATTTGTTGTTGTTTAGTCGTTAAGTCATGTCCGACTCTTCGTGACCCCATGGACCAGAGCACACCAGGCCCTCCTGTCTTCCACTGCCTCCTGGAGTTGGGTCAAATTCATGTTGGTAGCTTCAGTGACACTGTCCAACCATCTCGTCCTGTCGTCCCCTTCTCTTCTTGCCTTCACACTTTCCCAACATCAGGGTCTTTTCCAGGGAGTCTTCTCTTCTCATGAGATGGCCAAAGTATTGGAGCCTCAGCTTCAGGATCTGTCACTGCCTCCATATCTTCCCCTTCTATTTGCCAGGAGGTGATGGGGCCAGTGGCCATGATCTTAGTTTTTTTGATGTTGAGCTTCAGACCATTTTTTGTGCTCTCCTCTTTCACCCTCATTAAGAGGTTCTTTAATGACACTATTATTAAACCCCAAATAATAGTATATCAGTGTATTCATTAGATTTAAATTAGGGTTCAATGACTTAAAATATTATGACAACCGTTACAACCACTGTCTTGCACAACCAGTTCCATGGAATAAAGAGGTTATAGTTCATAGTCACAGAACTAAACTGAGTAATGCCACAGCATAGTAAACAGAGGAAGATGTATGGAATAATGATACGTTCTTATACAAAGTCCAGTGTGGTCGAGTAGACACAGCACTTAATCTGAGATAGGGAGATGGAGCAAATCCTTGGCCCATGTTAATGTTCCTCAGTTGGATCTTACTTCACAAGAAAAGGATCAAAAATACCAACTACATATGAACACGAAGGACAGCTGGAACATGATGTAACATTCATGTAAATCACAGCTTTGTCCCTGTGCTACTCCACAGCAGAATATGCTAGTGCTACATGGTATAAATCAGCTCATGCCAAATAAGTGGATGTAGCTCTTAATGAATCATGCAGGATTGTCACTGGCTGCCTGAAACTTACCCCCACTGAAGAAGTCCTTTACAGTGGTGCCTCGCTAGACGATGTTAATCCGTTCCACGAAGATCGCTGTCTTGCGAAAACATCGTCTAGCGAAGCACGTTTTCCCATTGGAATGCATTGAAATCTCTTCAATGCGTTCCAAGGGAAAACTCAGTCGTCTTGCGAAAATCTCCCATAGGGAAACATCGTCTAGCGAGCGCGGTTCCCCGTCGGAATGCACTGACAGCTTTTGACCACTAGTCGGCGCATTCCTATGGGGAAACCTCATCGTCTAGCGAAAATTCCCCATAGGAGACCATCGTTTTGCGAAGCGCAGTAGCGATCGCAAAAAGCCATCGTCTAGCGATTTCCTCGTCCTGCGAGGCAATCGTCTAGCGAGGCACCACTGTATTTGGCTGCCATTGCCCCTCAGATAGTCTAGTACACTAGCAAATGAACGAAATAAGGAAATACAGCACCAAACCCATCCACTTCATGCACATCAACCCCCTAGTCAATGGCTAAAATAGAGGAAACGTTTTTTACACACATCTCAAGCTTTAAATACTAAATTGGAAGAAACCAGAGTAAACCTATGGAAAAAAACAACAACACATCTTGCCAAATGGATGCTGAAGAGTGTCTCCCACCAGGACAAGACTCTAGCTGGACCATCTGGGAGTCATTTAATAGACTTCGAAGTGAAGCAGGAAGATCAAACAATAATCAAGTAAAATGGGCCTGCTTAGATACAGGACATTTTTTGTGACTGTGGAGAAATTCAATCAGTGTAACACTTATGTGCATGCAATTTAAGCCCCACCACATGCAGAAGATCTAGCAAATGGCCAAGTTAACACTACTAAACAGTCTGCTTTCAGTCGAAAATAGTCTAATTATCTTAACATTTTACTTTCTTTTTTTAATCTATATTTCATATATGTCCATAATTTTAAATTGTGCAAAGTTCTGATAGGAAGGAAGGAAGGAAGGAAGGAAGGAAGGAAGGAAGGAAGGAAGGAAGGAAGGAAGGAAGGAAGGAAGGAAGAAGCTGATGCTGGAAGGAAGGAAGGAAGGAAGGAAGGAAGGAAGGAAGGAAGGAAGGAAGGAAGGAAGGAAGGAAGGAAGGAAGGAAGGAAGGAAGGAAGGAAGGAAGGAAGGAAGGAAGGAAGGAGAATTTTGGTTCATCAAGAATTCTACATGACCAAAGCACCCTTTATATACTTGTTCTTTCCCAAAGTTCTGCACCAAGTTTTTCTCTCACATATACAACAAACAAACGTACATGTTAGAGACCCAAATTAACTCAAATAATATATGCATTTCAACACAGCATGTAAATCTAAAATTGTTGCTCAATTACCAAGTCTACCTTTGTAGCCACAACTGCAAGTAATCTAACTTTTTCAGTTGCTCACAAACCATGATAAAACAGATTATTCCAGCTAAAGGGGCTATGAGCTCAGAACATCTTGTGACTTCTAACCTTTGTGTAAATACACACTACCTAACATTCAACGATTTTCCAAAATAATGTTCTCCCTACTCTTTGGTAGCATTCAGATAAAGTTACAGCCTAATGTATCTTTACTCAGATGTAAGCCTCACCGAATCCATTCCCATGACAGTATTCACAGCAGCCTTTCACAATCTGGTGTTCTTCAGATGTTTCATAGTGCAATTTCCAACAGTGCCTAGTACCATGGTGAATGGTCAGGAAAGAGAGTTGGATGAGACTTCCATGTCAATACAAATGGGAAAACATGAAATAGGTTCTTATTTTCATTTCCATGTTCTTTCATCACTTTTTGAAAGACAGCCATGAAAACATGAACCTTTAATTTGATGAAAGAGACAGACATTGAAGTATCATGTTTTTTTCATGATTCCTTCTTTCATTTTCCCATTCTTTCACCCTTTGTCAATTTACCTTGGAAATTTCTCCTCCAATAGCATTGCAAGGGCTGCTGTAAGAAGCCAATCAGAATGTCCGGGAAGCAGAAATGTTGATGTTGTAAAAGGGCCTGACTTAGTTGGAACTCAGAGAAGAGAATGCTTGCTTCATTTGTGTTTGTGCAATACTGTACGCTTGCCCCTGGTGCCCTCTATCTTGTACTGTGCCTGCCTGCTTCTGTTCCTTTTCCATCTTGGATCCTTTCCTTTCACCTTTTTATCTTGATGGGGGGCGGCATTTCCTTGGATTTCTTTTTCCCTGTTACTGTCTGCTGGAAAGAAGAGATCAAGTGGTCCAGTCATTTTGGGTGATTGTATTTTTTGCCTTTATATGCTTACTTGCTTTTCTCCATTTTGGGGAGAGGGAAAGGAGGCTATGTATGTTTTATTTTGCTATTTCCCCCCTCCCATATTTGTGTGTTGGGGGGGTCCTTTCCCTGATTGATTTTTTTAAATTGTCATGTAGTTAATTTACTGTGTATTTATTTTGTTAACGGTGTATATTTTGGTGGGATTTGGGAGATTGGTTTGTTTGCTTCTGTGGCGGCATCTGGGCCAGTGGGGTGAAATTGTGACTGTACCAATATGTCATTGGGCTTTCTAGATGGATGCCTGCATAGGTCTAATTTTTCTTTCTCATGTATTGTTGCTGACTATTGGAATAGATTGGGGAAGAAATACTAACTCACAAGTACTTTTACACCAGCATCTACACAGAAGATGATTTACAATGTGGTTCTTCTAGGACAGTACCACTACTTAGTAATAAACTATATCCCCAAATTTCAGCTACCCGTTATTTACAACTTTCCTCCCCTAAACAAAAAGAACAGGGACATAAAGCATCCCAAGAAATCTAACTGCTTTTTCATTTGGGTATCCCTTCATCTTGGCTTCTTCAAAAGTATACAATGCTTTTCAAACAAACAAACAAACAAAACATGATAGAGAAAAACATGCTTAAAAATCTGATGCTGTTATCTGTTGTGGGCTCTCAAGTTGCATCCAACTTAAAATGATCCTAAAGAGTTTTCAAAATATGTGAGGTATTTAAGGAGTGGTTCTACCTTTGCCCTCGTTCCATGAGATTCCATTTGCCGTGCAGGGATTCAAACTCAACTCTCCTGAGTTCTGGTAGACACATGGATTTGTTTGCTGACATTTTACCTCTCTGAGCTACCTTGGAATTTAATTTAGGTAGTAAAACATTTTTGAGAGTTTTATGGAGGTGTTAAGTATCAGATGAGCAACCCTTTAACTTTTTTTAAAAATCAAGATTCTTAGGACTATTACTAGTGAAGATTTTATCCTAATGATGTATGTGCAGAAACAATCTTCAGTTCTTTATGTATCTTCATTTTTCACTTCCTACAGTTCATCTGCTACTGCTTTTCTTCTCACAGTCAAAGAGCGTGCCATAAATCTGTCTACTTCTACCGCAGTCACGAAGACTTAATTATCTAATGTAATCTTGTTCTGAGCAGATGCCAATATTCATTTATGGATTCCTTAGCTGGAACTGATCTGAGAGTGCATGCTGTCAGAAACTGAGTTAAGAAATAAGAAAAAGAAAGCCACAACCAAAATCCTAAAAATTTAAAATCCAAAGATACTGTAGAACCTAATTTCAGCCCTTTGAGTTTCGTTCAACATCAACATCAACAATATAATGGCTTCATCATAACAATATATTGGCCAGAAGCCTTTTGGGATTTTACTCCAGAGAAAGCAAAACTGCATAAGCTGTGGCAGAAAAATGCAGTTAGTTAATGAGATACTGGTTCCAAGTCTGGTCACATGCTAGTCACACGACCGAGACTGCAACCAGTACCTTGTTAATCAGCTGAAATTTGTCACCTCAATTTATACAATTTCACTTACTCTGGAGTGAAATTCCAATGGGTTACTATGTTTGTTGACGGATAGTTGGATCTTCCAGTGATTTCCTGATTTCAAGAGATAAAATGCAAATTTCTTTTCTCTCCTACTCTAACTGAACCTTTCAAAGATTCACAGTGCTTTAATGCTTTATTTTAATAGGCAAAGGACAGTATCACAATATCTCACAAACACACCAGCATCCTCTCCTTTAATAAAGCAACAAGGAATCATCATCATAATCTTAGAACTGTAGGACTGTGGATCATTGAGTCCAACCCGTCAAGGAGACACAGTAGGGAATTGAACTTCCAACCAGTGACACTGCAGCCAGAGCCTGAAACCACTGAGCTATCCAGCAGTTCAATAAACCATGTATGTATGTATGTATGTATGTATGTATGTATGTATGGCTGCGGAGCCAGAGGTTGGGAGATTCCCCACTGTGCCTTCTTGACAGGGACTAGACTCTATAACAAACAGGATCCCTTCCAGCTCTGCAGTTCTAAGATTGTTATAAATTAAAATTATGTATGCATGTATTTTACATAGGTTCGTTGGTAGGTCCCTGCACAGTGGGACAAAAGAAAGTAGCTCTCCTCATCAACCCCAACATTCATTGACCCCTGCCAAATGTGAAGTGGAGGGTTGGGGATGTATGGTTGAAAAGTCAACGCATACTCCAGTTTAACACAACAGTTCCATCAGAGATTGTGCTCAACAAGTTTTAAGCACTTGCTATTTATTAGGTTTTGAACTGAATTCCCACAAGTTAATTCATCTGCCTTTTCTGAAAACACTTTTGAAAGCACTCTTTTTAGGTTTGCCTGCAAAATTTCCCCTATTAACTCAAATTTATTTCCATCTGCTAAATAAGCAGTGAATACCAGGAAAGATGGAACCTAATTTTGGCTCACAGAGTTTTCTTCAACATTTATTTTAGCATAGAAGAAATGCTGCTTAATAGCTTATGAGCTTCTGTTGCTGTCATTTCTATAAATACAGCACATTTATAAATCTGATGTATGCTTTGATGAGGTTATATATTCACCAAGCATTTGGAAAGAAACAACAGAACTAATAATTTTGCTCACACCCTAGACAGCTTGCAGTACAAAAAAACTGAACCCTCCTGTTCTATATTTGAGTTTCCTAGGCATGTAATGGTTTCCTCTCTCCTATCTACAGCATACGTATGCAAGCAACAAGAACAGCCATTAACTGAACCACTTTCATCAGGCAAGCACTTCACCTACATTTGGGGGAGATCAGATGATGAAATGGAATCTTTCTGATGAGTGATTTAAACTAAATCTACTATGTATTTGGTACCTTGGAAAAACAAGTCTGATTCAGCCCTGTTCAGATGCCATCCAATTCACCTTAGGTCAAAAACTACAGCTGTTGTTTTTATGTGCCGTCACGTTGCCCGTGAACCAGAGTGGTGGTTTGGAAATTAGAATGTTCATTCCCTCGTAGAGGGAAATGGAAGGTTCATATCTTATCATTGGCATACAAAAATGGGCAGAACTTTCTTTTCCTCTTTCTCAGAACTAGAGGAAATACGGAGGCGTAAGAGTCCTCTCAGAGGTGACTATACTTGCCAGATTTCACTCAAGAGTGTGTGTGATGCCCCATTCCTTTTAAAAAAAACTTGCTTCATAAAATTTGTAAGCAACAGTGAGTGGGTGCCAATACAATATTAGGCAAATGATTTTACAGCATTGTAAGTGATTTTCCAGATAACAGCAATAAAACTAGAGGTCTCCCAGTGGGAAAGAGTGAATATCTCTTGGAAGCAGATGAGTAGACAGTCACAGCATACAATGTACAGTTTGTTCTATGTGCTGAAATTAGTATGTCAACAGTTTCCAGTATTTTTCCTACTTAAAATAAAACAAACCATGCAAGGGAAACATAAAAAACAAATAACTTAATAAAAATAATTTCCTCATAACACTTTGAATGTGTTTGAATACAATATTTAAACCATATTAAATGTGCTTCATAACAATGAAATATTTTGTTTCAAATACTTGGGATATTAGAAAGTTTTGTTTAGCAAACATAAGTCAAACATGCATCCTAAATCAGATTTTTATCTTATTTAGGACACTGGAATTTTTTCCAGAAAATTTTCCAGAAAACAAATACGGTTGGTTATTGAAGAAGAAGAAGAAGAAGAATTTATTTGCAGAATTGGAAGACATTTGCAGAAATAGCTATGAGGAAATCAAGGCTGCAAAGTACATTATGTGGAGATAAAGCAAGGGTTTTTTCTCAGCTGTGCCACCCTGCTTCTGAAACACCTCTCCCGCTTGCATTCTGACATGCTAAGACATGGGCAGTGCCAAGTTAAAACTGGCTGTTCACTGCACCGTTTCCAACAACCAAAATCTGTAAGGCTGTTATACCATGTGGTCGCATACCAATAAATAATTGGACATAATGTGCTTCCATTTCCATTAATTCCACATAATGAAGCAATCATGCTGAGAAAGCTGGATTGCATTTCATTGAATGATAACATTAAAAAATTATTGTGTATAACTAAAATAACTATGTTATGCGATATATATGTTTGCCACAAAACTTTTATTCAAGAGACATGACAAGCATCTTTCACTTTTAACTGAATTGACATAATAATCCACCCCTTTTATATATATTCTGATTATAGGCAATTTAATTTTCATACAGAAACTAATTGCCACTGGTGATGGCACAATGATTAAGGCTATTGGCTTAACCATTCACTTCTCAGTACGAATAAGTCTATGATAAGCACAAATTCATTCATGCAACAGGTCTTTTTTGTCCCCTTATCTCTACTACTGTAGTATAGCCTGAAAGACAATCCTTGAGCCCTGAGGAATCTGCTGAAAAGGGCTAAGGGAATGGCAATCGGAGGGGCACTCTCAGAACTCACGAGGAGCTGTGCTGGATCAGGCCAAAGGACTATGTAGCACAGCATTCTGTCTTCCAGTCCCCAACCAGATATCCATGGAAAACTCATAAGTAGGCTGTGAAGGTAACAGCCCACTGCTGTTGTTGTTGTGAATAACAGATATTAAAGTGCACACTGTCTCTGGCTTGCACACAGGTTGCACACAGTCATCAAGGAAGATCATCTTGCAGCTACAAGAACAACATTCCTGGGAAGAGCACTTTTAAATCCAAACATATAGATCTGCTAGGAGATTATACGAATAGGCATCAGGACATGTAAAAGTCTGATACAGGATTCTCACATAAAGAGAGATTTTAATAGATGCACGCTGTAGCTCATTAACATTTATGTTGTGATTTGCATGCACCAATAGGAGTTGGTGGGGCGGAGTTAGGTGGGAGTGAAGAGAAGGAGGTAGAGAGAGAGAGAGGTAGGCGGTTGAGAGTGAAGAGAGAAGGTTGTTTAGTTGAGAGTTAATGACATTGACTGAACTGTTATTACCTGTAACAATAAACAATTTCTACTTGGTTCTTAAATGATACGTTGCTTGGTCCTCTATCATTAATAGTAAATAGCGCTGATGTAATCAACTGGTGGCAGCTGAATGACACATTGCTTGTGCCTTTGGTGAAACAACCAAGGGACAGGTGGGAACGTGACAAATTGGTGGCATAGTGGTCGGATACGAAACAATCCAGAGTGAAATTGAATCTTCTTGAGTCTGGACAGAAAAGGGGTTACGATCTGTGGCGTAAAGAAGTGATTACCCATTAGAGTCTTGTGGAAGACTTAGTTTCGGGGCTTCTGAACCCAGGTCTCGGGAATCCCAAGAAGAGATCCTTTTGGCTCTTGTGAGGAAAAAGAACCAGTCCAAGTTAATAAGAAATTGTACTGTTTATGCCACCCAATAGAAGTTAAAAGGTGGTTATGGAGGCACAAGTTGAGCTCCAGGGTGCTGAGGGAAATGGGAATCCTCAAATTCAAAGTGAAGAAGAAACTGAGGGACCAGTAATAATTGCCTCAGAAGGAGAAAATATCCAAAGCTCCCAAGATTTGGAAAAATGGAATCTAGAATAGGAATTCAAACTAAAGGAGTTAGCTATGAAAAACCAATTAGAATTGGAAAGAGAAAAAAATCTGAGAACTTGAAAGGCAAAGGGAATTTGAGCAAGAAACCAGGCAAAGAGAAATGCAGTTTCAAATTGAGATGAAGAAATTCAAAATAGCAGCCCAAAATAATAATAATAATAATTCTGGTGTGGGAAATCCCTCAAATATCGATCTAAAGAAATTTCCCCAATATAGGAAAGGAAATTGTCCTGAATCTTTCCTGATTTCCTTTGAGAGAGCTTGTTGGGACTTCGGGGTTAAAGATGATGAGAGGATGATAATTTTAAGGTCACAGATAGGGGGAGTTTTATCTGAGATCTATTCACAGATGCCTCTTGAACGAGCTAGAGATTTTGAGGCTTACAGAAAGATGGTGTATTCCCGATTCAGAGCATCTCAGGAGAATTTACAGCAGGGGTCTCAAACATGCGGCCTGGGGGCCAATTGCGGCCCACGGGATGATAGTTTGTGGCCCCCGCCTTAATATGAAAGTTTAAGGAGCGGGAGCAGCGGCGGCGGCACCTACTTGGCGAGCGCGGGGCTTCCTCCCCGCCTCGTAGGGGCTGGGTCCCGCCTCCCCCCCCGAAGAGCCCACACGTCCAGAAGGGGAGCCTTCTCCCTGCCCGGCAGTCTTCTCCCTCAGGGGTTTGGCGCCACCGGGGCTTCCGCTTTTAGGTCTCTCTCTCTCTTCCCCCCCCCCCGCTCTTCGCGGGTCACCTGGCGAGGCTGCTGCTGCTGTCGCCTCGTCCTCTCTGCGCTTCTCCTTCCCCTCGCCTGGTGCTCCTCCGCTCCCTGCCCAGACGTGCCGCAGTGTGTGTGTGTGCTGCCGAGAGAACAGCCTTCCCGTGCGCGCTCCCCTCCCCCCCGTCTCCCTGAGCCACACTGGGCAAGACCACGGCATCTTGCCAGAGTGGGAGTCAAGAAGCCCCAGGAAGCCCCATTAGCCCTTGGGTACGGGGGAGAGATTACTCTGCTGATGGGGCCAGCCTTGCAGAAGGGGTGCGTGCAGCTGCTAGGGGTGTGTGCGTGTGAATCTGTGGGCATTTAAACCCCGGCGGTTTACTGCCACCCCCTCCACGGAACCTGGGTGCCTTGTCTTCTTCTAGCATCCCTCCATTGTCCCCAACCTGTGTCTAAAGAGGGCACGCTTCTTATGTGGAGAACGGTAACACGCGGGCAAGAGCAGACCACAGGGGGAAATCTTGCTTTCTCCGGGTTGTCATCCTTGCTTGTTCGCTGCACTCATTTTACTTCTGGCTCAAAACATGCAGGTGGGAACCCTTACGAAAGCAAGTTCCCTGCAAGGAGGAGGACTTGTGCTCTTCCCTCCCACCCACCCTTTCCTGTTTCTGCTCACGGCCAGGCGAGCAACGCACAAGCCAGGCCGTCGCCAAAGACAGCCGCCTTTTCCCTTCCGCCGTGCCTCTGTCCTCGGCTTTTGAATGTTCGCCCAGATATAGTGTGTCTGAACAGGGAGGCTCTGTCTGCTGACTGGCCGTCGTTTATCCTCCCTTCCTCCTCCTCCTCCTGCCCCCAGCACCCTCCGGTGAGAGCCCTGCCCTGCAGCAGGACAAACGGGGCCGACCCAAGGAAGCGGCTCCATCACCCGCTCAGGACGACCCGCAGCCGCCGATGCAGGAGCCGTTTCCTTTGCACCCTTTTGCTGCGGAAGGGGCGCCAGGGTGACCAGCCTCTCCAGCGGATCAGGCTAGCTTGCCAAGGGAAAGTGTGCCAAAAGCAATTCGCCCCAGCTTCCCTGAGCTTTCCCGAATGTTCAAGCGGACCATGTGCCTTTTTGGGAGCGCATACTTGTGCGAAAAGCTCTTCTCCACCTTGAACTTCAATAAGTCCAAGTACAGGTCCAGACTGACTGATGATCATCTTCAAGCCATACTGAGGGTCTCAACTGCTTCCTCCCTCAAGCCAAATGTGGCTCGGCTATGCAAGAGGAAGCGCTGCCAGGTCTCTAGCAGCAAGGAGTAGGCAAGAGAAGCTATGTTCAGAAGAACAATTCATGTTCTTCAATGTTCCATTCATGTTCAGGACAATTCATGTTTAGAAGAAGATTAAAGGTTAAAGAACTGTTAATACAGACATTTGAATCTGAATACAGCAGATATAGAAGACTGAAGAAACCACATATAGTCATATAGTCGCTCACTAGAGAAATCTAATTATTATTATTATTATTATTATTATTATTATTAT
This sequence comes from Intellagama lesueurii, assembly GCA_037013535.1. Taxonomy (NCBI): domain Eukaryota; kingdom Metazoa; phylum Chordata; class Lepidosauria; order Squamata; family Agamidae; genus Intellagama; species Intellagama lesueurii. The sequence continues at coordinate 218,552,228 of JBAJHW010000001.1, read as the reverse complement.
TATTATTATTATTATTATTATTATTATTATTACTGATTGATTGATTGATTTTCTTATTACTTCTTAATTTGTTTATTTATTTTTTCATCTTATTTTGTGTTAAAAAATAAAGAGATTTGAGAAGATTGGAATTTTTTTAACAAAGCTTTTCTTGTGGAAAATCTGATGCGGCCCAGCCTCACCCAGACTCTGCCTCCAGCGGCCCCCAGGTAAATTGAGTTTGAGACCCCTGATTTAGAGCATCTCAGGAGAAAATTTCAATCAATTTCAAAGAAACCTGAGGAGTCTTTTGCTCAATTAGGGGCACGTTTAACTCAGTATCTTGATAAGTGGCTAGAACAAGAACATGTCACCTCCTTAGACCAAATGAAAAATGTGTTTGGGTTAGAACAATTTTATTTAATTTTGACAGGAGAGTTGCGTTATCTTGTCAAGGACAAGGATCTTAAAAATGTGCAACAGGCGTCTGAATATGCTGATTTTATTAGTGGGATCAAAGATCCACGATTCTCTGAGGTAAAAATTGACAGAAAAGGTTGCGACGACAGGAAGAGAGCATCCTCTTTCAGTAAAAATTACCTCAGTAATACCCAAGCTAAGAAAAACCATTTTAAAGCAAAACCTTCATTCTCAGAGCGTAGTCTACTGAGATCAAATAACCCTGAGGGAAAAACTAATACAGTGGTACCTCGCAAGACGAATGCCTCACGCCATGAAAAACTCGCAAAACGAAAGCATTATGCGATGTCCTAGGCGCTTCGCAAGACGGTTTTTCCTATGGCCGTGCTTCGCAACACGATTTTTTTCCGTCTTGCAGCGATGTTCGCAAGACGAAAAAAATGGCATTCGTCTTGCGAGGTGTTTCATAGGAATGTATTGAAGGCAATTTCAATGCATTCCTATGGGAAACCGCGCTTTGCAAGACGATCGTTTTCGCGATACGAAGGGACTCGCGGAACGAATTTTTTTCGTCTTGCGAGGCACCACTGTAAATCCCTTTACTCTGAACAGAGGGCAAATAAGTGTTGTTATGCGTGTGGTAGAGAAGGACATTTTTGGTCAAAATGTGAAACTGGTGGCAGCTGAATGACACGTTGCTTGTGCCTTTGTTTGGTGAAACAACCAAAGGACAGGCAGGAATGTGACACACTCCAACAGGTTAATTCTGCCTTTTACATTATCATGGGGAACTGCCCTATGTAGCCTTCTGAACCTACAGTCACACAAAAAAAGCACTGTAAATAATCTAGAGTAGGCCACCTAACCTCTCTGCAATGAAGAACCCACCTTTCTGTAAGTACGTAGCTTCAAGACTACCCACAAAATATTAAAAATACAGTAAGAAAGCAAATAAAATAAAATAAAATTTTAAAACCAAATCAAAAGTTACTGACAACACTTAAAAACACCATTTACACAAAGGAAGAGGATGAGGCTAGCCTAGAATATGCTGCAATCGTTTTGGAAGACTGATGATCAGCACTGATAATAATGAAATGCTGAACCTTGTTTATCATACTACTTGCCTTTGCCTAAAACATATGACCTGTGGAATGAACCTTTTGGGGGTGAAGTTTGCAAGAATATTTTGAAGTCCAGATAATCATCTCCAAGTAGTGACCGAACTTAAACTCAAGGTCTAGAAGTGTGGAGTGGCATGATAATTAACCATTAATAACAATTCAGTGTCACTGCATGTGGCAGGCAGCAGAAGTTTTAAAGACTAGTTGGTGATAATGTCAGAAGGGCTAGGAGGCTGAATATTTTTAGGGTCTTTTTGAATAAAGACTTAAATATCCTAACATGCAGGAACTCTTGCTAAACTGCCAAAAGTATTTAGACTCAGAGAATTGTGGAGATTTCTCCTTCAACACTTCAGTATAATGAGAAACAAGTTTGAAGTTCTCAGCCTTTCAATAATAAGATGTAATGGAAAATATTTTTTGAATTAGACACTGAACAAAGTTAACTCATGCTCCGAATTCCAAAAAGGAAGTTTGTCATACCAACATTTTTAACACAAGCGGTTCATTTTTTAGAAAAAGAAAGAGCAATTTAATCCTCTTCAATCATGATGTCTTTAGCAGAAACATTTGTGGTTATGGAGAGCAACTATTTAGCTTTCATAATAAAACCTATATGCATACTGTAGCCATTATTCTCAAAATTAAGCTCTTAATGATTTCACTGGGACCTCTCCTCATGCAAGTATGCTTATGAAGGGAAGTCTTAAAATTTCCTTGTATCAAACATAAACCAGTAAAATACTAAATTCTTGCTCTAGAGATAAGATGCAACCTGAGGCCTTATGCTTCACAACATGTCTAAGCACAATGTTTTACCCATAATGATTTTAATCTTTACACTTTACACAATTAATAATGCAATAAACTGTAGAGTACTTTAGGGCAGCCATTCTCAAACTCTTTTTGGCAATGGCCATAAACACAGTATGGAAGAAATCTAGGCTGAATCAGGATTGTATAAGTCACACAACAAACCTTATAAGGTGGTGTGTGAATTACTAATTAATATGGCCCCCGTTGAGAATGGCTTCTTTAGGGTACCAACTCTTTGTGCTCTATAACTTACATCTCAGCTTGGAATCATCACTGCAGTACTCCCAACATTTTTAGAAGGCTTTAGACTTTGTGAGTGAATGCAAAAACATGGAAAATAAGTGTGCTTTCTGTTTTGAGGAGGTTTTAAACATTCCAAATTCCCTTATGGCTACTGACATAGATCCAGAGGAGCACTAAATCAACTGGAAGGCACTACATCTCTTCCCAGGCACTATAGATCTCACACGGCATGAAAGACTGTTCTAAAGGGTCCCTCAACCTTTAGAAGCAGCTATTCAGGATGTGGGAAGATGTCTCAATGCGAAAATTAGCAACAGAAAAAATCCATTCTTGGTTAGAATGTATTTATTAAATGTATTTTTAAAAACAGTGAAATAAAACTTTTAGGAGTTCTTAGTGCTCAAGGCCCACAACTGTTTTCAAACATCAGATGAGAGGAATAACAAAGGAAATTATAGAAGTAATAGAATAAAAGTTCAACTACAGGTAAACATCTGCTGTGTTTATAAAAGTGATATTATTTTGAACAGTGTAGGTAAAATACACATTTCTTATGCAGGCTATATATATAGGCACCTGTGCCCAACATGCAGAGCTATTTCCCAGATTTAGTTTTAATTTACCTTTTTAGTAATTCAAACCTTCAGAAAACCTCTTGTTTATGAATATGGGATATTACTTCTGTGTCTACAATTCAAAGTACTGTACAGTGGTGCCTCGCTAGACGATGTTAATCCGTTCCACGAGGATCGCTGTCTAGCGAAAACATCGTCTAGCGAAGCACGTTTTCCCATTGGAATGCATTGAAATCGCTTCAATGCGTTCCAAGGGAAAACGCAGTCGTCTTGCGAAATTTCCCATAGGGAAACCTCGTCTAGCGAGTGAGGGTCCCCATAGGAATGCACTGACAGCTGCACTGACAGCTTTTGACCACTAGTCGGCGCACTCCTATGGGGAAACCTCATCGTCTAGCGAAATTCCCCATAGGGAAACATCGTTTTGCGAAGCGCAGTAGCGCTCGCAAAAAGGCATCGTCTAGCGATTTCCTCGTCCTGCGAGGCAATCGTCTAGCGAGGCACCACTGTACTAAGAAATAATCCAAAATTGTCTTGCAATATTGTGCCCGCATTGCCAGCAGGAAAAAAGGTGCCAGCCTTTACATCGCAAAGGCCAGCCTGACTGCTGGCAACACCAACATCAGCAATCAACATGGCTTATGAGATCCTCTCTTATGCTCACTACCATTCACAAACAGACACCAAGCAAAGAAAAAACCTCAGAATCTGGCTCCTTTTTTCATCAGTTAACTACATGTCACCCAAACATAAAGCAATTGTCAGAACTGTTTTTCAAAAGAAGTCTCTTTAGCTCAGCTTAAAATAATTTTTAGATCAGTAGCTTTGATGCAAGACTTCTTTCAGGTTGCAGGACAAGTTATAACAAAAAAAGTGGATGAACTAGTACAATTCTTATTACTAACTACTCACATGGTCTACTCATATCGGCGCTATAACGTGGAATATAAGTACTTGTGAAAGTTACAGTGACCACTAGGCATGGGCATTCATCTTGTTTGGATGCCAAATAGCAGAATTCTCTATTCTAGGAGTTCTATTTGTCAGACAGAAACACAAATTGTGCTCACCTGGAGGAAGGTTGGGCTGGAATACCTCATAACCCAGAAGTGGTCAACTTTGGACCTAATCTCCTGTTGGAAAAAGAAGATGCAACCCCTGGGGGCTTACTGGAGGTAGACCTCCCAGAATGGAGACTTCGGAGATTCAGAGTCTAAACAAAAACAAATGCATATGTCTAGTAATCACTGGTGCAAGCAAAGGCATCTGAGGATGAAGAAATCCCTGCTCAATATGTGTTCACCTATCACACAACTTATACAAACATGCCACTCACCCAAGCACTTTTTGTCACAGTCTAGATCCACTGATGACATACATTTTCTATGAAAGTTTGAATATAAAGATTTTTAAAATATTTTCAAGAAGCTAAGCTGCAATGAAAATTTATTCACACCAGAAGTAATTACTCCAGTATTCTACAGTGTCAAGCAGGACAGTGAAACAGGGTGGAGAGGTGCAGAATCCTTCATGGCATAATACTGCATTTCCTGATCAGGCTAAAACTGAAAAATGTTGCATAAATATTTGTCTTGTTTTTCAACAGTCTTACTGTCTATGACATCCACTCACCAAAAATCTGCATAAAACCACGGGATCTCTTTTTCTACAAATAAACAGAACATGCAAAACACTCTAAAATTCTACAACACAAGCATTTTTATTCCAAGTCTTGTAGTCTATATATATGCCAACTTAACTGGTGGAAGTTTAACTGTGGGATGCTGATAACATCCATACTCTCTCAAACTCACACTTCCAAGCCAAAGAATACAAACTCATACTACATGGCCTTTACTACATTAACAAAACTATGACTTGTTATTAAATGAAGAGCTACGAGCTCGTATTTAACCAAGCTTATTTTGTACAGCTATTACATTCAAGTCATCAGGGTGGTCCACCCAATAAAATATGTGTTAAGAACATTAAGAAACCACATGGAATGTGATCAGGAAAACATCTTCAGATAAAGAATGACAGAAACATGGACTGAACAGAGAACTACAGTGCTCCAGAATTGTCCTAAGATATCCAGACGGCCGATTTTTCTCTATTTCTTTGACAGTGCATTTAATTTAAAGTGCTAGTCTAAGCAAATCCTGTTGCTTAGACAAGTAAATCACACTAGAGTTGACCCACTGAATCACTGGGGATTTGGTGAGTCAATATCTCCATAAGTTCCATTGATTCAAATGGGCCTACTCTAACTGCAGCTTAATTTAGTATAGTTAAGTCACAGTCCCTGTAATTGCAAAAAGAGGTCAAAGTCAGTGTGGAGAAGGGGGGGCAGCACATTCACCTAAGTTAGACACTCAGTTGATAGTGCAATTTCAAATGAAAGGCCAAAGCACTGTACCTGTTCTACTGCTTTCATAGCAACTGCAAATTTTGAAGAGGCTGAAACTGAAAACCAGGTATGTGAGGTTTGTACGAGTGTACTGGTGATGAGACATAGATCTACTGTTATGATTCTGAGACAAAGGAACAGCCTAAGGAATGGACACACAGTGGTTCCCCCAGGCCAAAGAAGTTCCAAGTGCAAAGGTCGATGCAGAAGCAAATGGCAACAGTTTTTTGGGATAAGAAGGGAGTTCTGCTGGTGGACTACCTCCAACAGGGTTCAACCATCAATGCAAAATATTACTGTGCTTTATTGACGAAGTTGAGGCAAAACATCAAGGAAAAACGTCAAGGAAAGCTCTCCAAAGGTATCATCCTATTGCATGACAACGCCTCGTCACACACTGCAGGTGAAGCAATGGCAAAACTGACGTCCTTAGGCTTTCAAGTGATGCCCCATCCACCCTATTCTCCCAACCTGGCTCCTTCTGACTATTATCTGTTCCCCAAACTCAAAAAACACCTAAAGGGACAACGATTTGGGAGTGTTCTGGAGGCAACTAATGCTGCAAATGAGTGGTTACACCAGCAGACGGAAGAATTTTATTTGCAGGGACTTAAGAAGCTGCAGGACAGATGTCGCAAGTGCATTGACTTCCTGGGAGAATATGTAGAGTAGTGTGGCAGTTACAGCTTCCTAGCTCAATTTTTTCTGGGAAAGGCTCAATACTTATCAGCACCCTCACGTATTCTGAAAACACAAATCTACACATCTCTACTGAAAACTATATTCACCAGAATTGCCTAACTATTTCAGTACAACTCTTGTAATAATCGAAGAATACCAGAATAATTTTTTTCGGTCTCATTTTAAAAAATAGCACCAGTTGCTTTATTACTTTTAAAAAATTAATTACCTGAAAAAAGCTAGTATCAGAGACTAATACTTTAGCTTACTTAAATACAAGAGAGAATTCTTTTTCATGGGGAAGCAGACTACAAGGAGTTTATTTTTGCATTTTCCTGCTATAAGAATCAGGAACAATCACAAAAGGGAAAGACAGTCACATCCTGAAACAGAATGAACAAATAAGATTTTCTGGTCTGTTTAGACTTCCTCACACCGCAACTGGAAATAGTCCCAAACCTTGCTCTCAGAGTCATTATCTTTCTCATCCAAATACAGGGATGGCTGTCATGAATATAAATTTAATGTATACCTTCATTACTGACAAGCAATGAAAATGTATCTAAAGTCTACAAAAAATGTTTTGCATATCTCTCTGTGTGTGTGTGTGTGTGTGTGTGTGTGTGTGTGTGTGTGTGTGTGTGTGTGTGTGTGTGTGTGTGTGTGTGTGTGTGTGTGTGTGTGTGTGTTTTCCTGGACTGCAACTCCCAGAAACCCCAGCCAGCATAGCTAGTGGCAAAGACTTCTGGGACTTGCAGTCCAAAAACACCTGGGTTGTCCAAATTTTGGAACCACCGACATACACAAGTATGAGATACAGATATTACAGGTGACAGCTGACTATGATTTCTATAATCACAGTGGCACAGTTTTCAAGCTACTATAACCATGGAAATTCTTGCCACCTATTCGCATTACAGGTTGGTTATGCATTTCATTGACCACAAAACGTGTTCCTGTGAGAGTCCAGACCACTGCATGTAAGGTGAATTAACCAATCCTGCTTGATAACAAATAACCTGCTTAAGACAAAAGCAAAATAAATAGCTTGGCAGATAATTCAGTCACATCCTGGCAAAACTATGGTGAACTAAACAAAATGGGGGGGAGGGGGCTGAGACGAATGATTAACTCACTGTGTATTGTGAAACAAGGCAGTTCTTTTGTTGTGTGGCAACACCTTCTATTAGAATACAGAGCATTCCCACAATACAAGGAATGTGTTAATCTTAGGCTAATTTCATAAAAAGATACATCAGAGGGTTTGTATAAGATCTTCTATGCTTTGAATGGCACAACACTGACATTTTTGAATACTTTTTTTAAATTAAGTATTAAGTAGTGGTTTAGGTATCTGGCTGTGGAGCCAGAGGTTGGGTGTTTGATTCCCCATTGTGCCTCCATGGAGAAGAGCCAGCCTATGTGGCCTTGGGCCAGCTGCACAGTCCCAGAGCACCCACAGAAGAAGGGAAGGGTAAACCACTTCTGAGTATTCTCTACCTGGAAAACCCTGAAAAGGGTTGGCATAAGTCAGAATTGGATGAATGGTAAAAAGGTTCCCCTTGACATTTAGTCCAGTCGTGTCCGACTCTAGGGCGCGGTGCTCATCCCCGTCTCCAAGCCGTAGAGCCAGTGTTTTGTCCGTAGACAGTTTCCGTGGTCACGTGGCCAGCGCGACTAGACACGGAACGCCGTTACCTTCCCACCGTGGTGGTACCTATTTATCTACTCGCATGTTGACACGCTTTCGAACTGCTAGGTGGGCAGGAGCTGGGACAAGCGACGGGAGCTCACTCCGTTGTGTGGATTTGATCTTACGACTGCTCGTCTTCTGACCTTGCAGCACAGAGGCTTCTGCGGTTTAACCCACAGCGCCACCATGTCCCCTGGATGAATGGTAAATGATTATTATTACTACTCAAACACAGTAAAAGCTGTACAGTGGTGCCTTGACTTACGAACATTTTGAGTTACGAACAGCTCCGTTCACAAAATTTTGCTTTGACTTGCGAACGGAGCTTTGACTTACAAACGAAAAAAAGGCAGGGGAAAAGGGCAGGAAATCCAAACCGTTGGTGGCAAAGAGGCTGCTTCTTTGTAGCTCTTTCACCCCAACGGTTAGAGAAAGGGATGTGGCGGCAGCAGCGGTGTCCGAGCGCCGGGAGGCTCAGCCAGGCCGGGGTGCTCCCTCCAGCCGCTCACCTCCCGGCGGTGGTGTCAGCGGTGTCCAAGTGCCGGGAGGCTGAGCCTGGCCGGGAGGCCATTTGAATTTCCCGGGCTCCTGCCTCCCGGTGCTGGGTCCGTCTGCGCTGGTCGCTTCCTGGCCGGGCTCCGGGAGGCAGAGCCTGGCCGGGAAGCAAGCAGCGGGGACTGACCCAGCGCCGGGAGAAAGAGCCCGGCCAGGAGGCGAGGACCCATCCCGGCCAGGCAGCGGCGGCGGAGCCCGGGATGGGCAGGTCGCTGCAGCGGTGGAAGCCCTGGAGGCTGAGGAGGCTTCAGACTGGTAAGGTGCTGCTTTTTCCTTTTTAAAAAACTGTTCTGGGTGGGTTTTGGAGGGTGGGTTTGGACTGGGGGTGGTTATGTTTCTGTGCTGTGTTGTTTTGTTTTTGGATTTGTCGGGGGTTTTTTGCAGTCCCAGCGTGGGACTTGCTCTGTTTATTTTTATTTTTATTTTGGTATTTTTTTTTGAAATGCTGGAACGGATTAATCCCGTTCCCATGCATTTCAATGGGAAATGGTGCTTTGACTTACGAACGTTTTGATTTACGAACATCTTCTGGGACGGATTAAGTTCGTAAGTCAAGGCACCACTGTATCTAAAACTCAACTGGCAACACCATTGAACAGTGAAAGTCTTTGACACAACAGTTTAAAATTAAAGTTATTCTCATTGGCAATTTTTACTAAACCCTGGAGGGTTGCTTCTGTGACATTTAACTATGCAAAGTTTTAATGTGCAATCTGTGATAAAATCAGCATTCTAGAACACATACAACACACTTTCTTGTGACCTTCCTGCTAATACGGTGTGCTTTCAAGCATACAGAACATGGTTCAAAAATTAAGTTTCATAATAAACCATCACAGCTCCTAGAAAAAAGGAACTGTGTGAGCTATTTAAATAACTACATCAAGATAGGAGAACAAACTGTCAGCACCTCTCTGTTTTTCACAAGAGAAGTCGTGGAGCCGTTTTCATTTACCCATGGCTCACACAATAGGAGAAACAGCACAGTCAACAATCTACAATTGCTCACAATGTGCAAGAAAATCGCCACAGGAAGACCATATTAGCTTACTTCGATGTTAAAATAAGCAATTAACCAACAATTCCAATGTTTGGCCATTATCTAATCACAAAAAATGTTTCAGAATCAGTGTCCAGCAAAGCTTTTCTTCAAATAATTAAATAGTTGGCAACTACCTCCCCATCCAAGACTCAGAAAAAGCACCTTAAAAACTCCAAGAACAACTAAATGGACTGTCTGCAATCAAATAGTTATGTCGTGGTTATTCCATGTGCAGAACTATACTTTCTTGATTACTTTCTAACCGGATGGGGGAGGGTATAGTGGGGAGGGTACTTGCTCTATATAAAGTTATAGATGGGAAGCATTTGTTTGCATATTACAAAGTCACTGCAAAACTGTTTACCTAGTTCTTGACTGAAGGGCATAAGTGAATTACTTGAAGTTATTATCATACTATATTCCTCAATGAAAGCAAGATAATTATGATTTGCAGGATAGAGATTAAATGAATCACAGCTTTTCAAATGTTGTACCTTCACCTGCAACAAGTGATAAAAAAATTTCTATGTCACTACAGACTACAAGAGATGGTGAGGGCTTTGAATATCACCCCTATTTTTTTTAATGTACTGCATATTGAAAACTGCATATCAGAGAAAAGTCTCAAAGCTGGTCTTCTTCCCAAGCGTTCTCCGTTAGATTTCAGCCTTTTTGCTATTACTTTTAGAAACATGAGTTTGCACTAACTACCCACTGGCTGCCACTATGTCAGGCTACCACTGCTTCAGCCTTATTAAACGACCAAGTTCAACACACCTGTAGAATATACACATCTAATTCACATTTATGAACGTGGGGGGGGGGGGGGAGAGAGAGAGAGAGAGAGAGCACACTCATTGTCAGGGGAAAAAACCCTAAGTGACAGAAACACTTAATTTAGTTATAGTGACAGGCCAGACACTGAGAAATAAGGCTGTGAAAAACATAACACTGAAAAATATAGAATATAGAATAGAAAATATAGAATTCTCTAACCGAGCCTTGCTATAACCAGTTATCATCTCATCAGGACAAACACGTGTCTCCAAACAAATACTCAAACAAGGAACTGCCCTTGTTCAAGTTGTAGGAACAGAATCACATGCATAACTATCACAATACTACACAACAGAGCCTTAAAATTATGCAACTTTTCTCTGCAGTGACCCCATCACAATTCTGTAATTAGTAGAGATCCATGAAGGGTGTACATACAGGACTTTTGTGCCCCGCTTTCCCTGTGCTGTACCATTAGAATAGCTCCTAGACCTTTAATACTGGCACAAGTAATGGTGGTTTAGCAGGTGTGTTGTTGGCTTACCCCAAGATTGCTGCCTGCCTTAGCTGCAGCCTGGATGTCATGGAACAGTGAATGTCATTACAGTGGTTGAAGGTGTTATGAAGAAAGAACAAACCAGCATTTGGGCGGCACAGTCAGTTCTGGCATGGGCTACTCAGAGGAAGAAAGAGAGAAGTCTAAAATATTGGGATTTTTCACTGCTACTACTATTAGCTTAGCTTCAGAAAAAAAGCAATAAGCAAATAATGTTCATGAATATCTGACACAGCAATAAGGTTCTTTACTCATAAAGAGAACACTTTGTCTTTTTCCACAGTCAGAACAGATAGCAGAGATGGGGAATACACATCAGGATCATCCTTTAAGATGCTTTAATAATCTTTGTCTTCTATCAAGTCAATTCTGATTTATGGCAATGTTTTTCAGGGTTTCCTAGGTAGAGAGGACTCAGAAGTGGTTTACCATTCCCTTTTTTTGGGGGCATCCTGGGGCTGTGTGGTTTGCCCAACGCTACACAGGCTGGCTCTTCTAGGATGCACAGTGGCTCCCCTCAAAATCCTTTAAGAATGCTTAAATCCTTTTCTGCCACATAACAGCAGGAGACATTTAGCCTTCAGAGCCTGTATCAGCACTGAACCATGTGAACACCTCTTGCCCTTCTAGCATTAAATTTTTTTGGTTACTAATGGAAGCCAAGCAAGAAAATAAGAAAAACACTAACAGAGTGCTGTTTAGTTTTAAGGTATGGCTGGGGAAATATGTGGCTATCCAGATATTGCAGGAATGCAGCGTCCAAATTCCTTTACTACTGACTATCTTGGCTAGGGCTGATGAGAGTCACAGTCAAACAACATCTTGAGGGCCACATGTTCCCTATCCCAGTTAAAAGTCTCATGAAAGGGGGGGGGGGAAGAGGAGGTGATTTCTGAGAATACACCACAGCTTGGGTATCCTGCATTCAGATTATTAGTTACATGGTTGTCTTAACACCGCCTTACTAGCCTTCCCCACACAACTGTCATATGATCTAGCTGACTCTCATGACCCTGAAAAGTAAACAGTAAAAAATCTGTTGTAAACAGAGTGACCTGTTAAGAACATGAGTCTTTCCCTACTTCTGCGTCAACTTTGATGCTTGCAGCAGGAGACTGGAATGCAGGTTTTCTTTTCAATTCCATCAAGTAACCCGCTCAACAAATACCAAAATGTGCCAACTTCATCTGTTTCTGCACCACAAATCACACAGGCATTCTCAGTTTTCATCTCAAGTGACATCTCCAATTTTTAAATATATTCTAACCATTACTATATTGCCCTCTTTTAGTCTTGCATTTATTATTTTATTAAATATATTTATGCACTGCCATTCAACAGGAAAATGCTAGGATGGTGTGCAAAATTAAAGCAACTATTAAAATATAGTAACGTTCCTTGATCTACCACACAGAACCTTTGCACTAATTCTAAAGCTGACAGCTAAGAAGTTTGCTTCTACACAAAACATGAAAAAGCTCAGGCCACAACAGAGGGAAGGGTATGATTCGGATACCCTAATGCAGTTACATTCCATTCTCACAAGTATCAAGGGAGTTTATGAACCCTCATCTAGGACCATGCATGCCACAGATAACAAATGTAAGTATCTGTTGATTCCCAAGCAGTCCTGTCATAAAAATATATTAGCTAGTCACAAATCAAAATGTACTAATGTACCCATAATTCCTCAAACGTTTTCAGCAAAAGGCACATGAACTTCCAAAAAACGTTTTGCAGGGGGAAATTACGGATTCAGTTTTCTGATTTGGGACAACTTGTCCTCTAAGCTTCAGTTTGTCCACAAAATATACCACAAGTACTGATCTTCCTCAGAATTCTGTTCTGAAGTAAAAAATACAACAAAAACGATAAAATACTTCCCAAGGAGAAAAGCAAGTGATTGTTAACCACAGGAATGCCTGGTGCAGTGGAAAAGTACGTGTGTTTTGAACTTCATTCTGACCAACAGTAGCTCATGGCAAACATATGTCATAGGTTCATAATAGGGTTATCAACCAGCTTCTAGCAATGGTTTAAGGTATATCTTGCTCTTCTCATTTGCACTTTATTTAAATACTAAAATCTCCTGGCAGTTTCTTAGGAAATTATTTGCCATTTTTTCATGCTTAGGCTACAATCCTACATTCACTTATCTAGGAATAATTCCATCTGAATTCAATGAATCTTGCTTCTGAGAAGGCACATACAGAACTATGCTGTTAGAAGCATTTGTTAGCTTATTTACAAAAAAGTTTCAACACCTCTTTTGTCATTAGTTAAATACATGAGACCTCACCTGTTAAGACAACCTTCCCCAATCTGCTGTCCCAAGAGATTATGTGTTATAACTCAAAGTATCTTTGACCACTCATGCTGCATGAGGCAGATGGAAAACACAGTCCAACATTTCTGGAGGACATCAGGCTGGAAAATACCATCTTAAGATCTCATGCTGGATGCCATGGACAACCACACATGCCTTTCCAGCATCATCCTTACCTTTTCCTAAAAAGAGACTTCGTTGTTTCAAACTCTGGAATATCAGTGCTTTGAAATGACAGCTCCTCCACTGCAAAGATTCAATTCTTCTATTCTATGCTATTCTGCAATCTTTTTCTAGAAGAACTGGATTTACTGTCAATATGTCATTTATTTTGGTAATGACATATTGACATTATTATTTGAGCTAGGTAAAAAAAAATGAATACAGCATTTTAGTTATTTTTGTGGGTGATACAATCTTTTAAAGAGAAATCTTCAGAACTTCCAATTTCTGACAATAGGTTAACCTTCTCCAATACCAGGAATACTACTTTAGTCTTACAGTCATGTGACAATGAAAGTTTAAGATCTCATCCTCCATACAATGTCATCTGCGAAAGTCTGAAGGAGTTATTTACTCTGTTAAACAGAAGAAAAATAACAACAAGCTGATACGCAGTTAAGATGCCATCCTGACTCTGATTTCAAAAATGGCCTTGTATATAACTACTCATCTTGTAGTCACAGATGACAAGAAAATTCCATGTGAGCCAGTAAGTAGACAGAAGGAGAAAGGACATATGGTTTCCATGGTCCTCTCAGCTCTGTGCATCCTCTGCTACCCTGCTTAGTACAAGCCTTAAAAACAAAACAAAACAAACAAACAAAAAACAAGAGTTTAATTTCCCTCTTCCATGGCTAACATGGACATTCAGAACATTAGATTCTTCACAGACTACTTTTTTTTAAAAAAAAAGGAAGGCTTACGCTGCAATCCTATATTCACTTATCTAGGAATAAGTCCCACTGAATTTAACAGGGGATTCTTCTAAGAAGGCCCAGGTAGGATTGCACTGTTGGAAATACTTGTGGAATTATTTACAAGGTAGTTCTGAAATACCCTTTGATACTAGCAACATATAATAGGAACTTGAATAGGAAAAAGACGACACATCTAGAAAAAAATAGAATATGACTTTTGCAACTATACTTAGATTTCAAAGGGCAGCTTTACCTGCTTGTATCACATAGCAGTTGCACTGTCAATCTGAGTCACTAATGGAGACTTGCACCTCTGATACACAAGCTGATATGTATCACAGAATCTTATGCAGTACTTCCTATAAATACTTCTATGGAAGAAAGCTGTCACTTGCACACATATGGAGTCATACAATTTTATCAAGAATTACCTATTAACATCTTGATAATGCAAGCCTCACTCTTTTTTGCATGTGACAAGTTGTAACTTAGCTGTTTACTAAGTTCTTCAATGTCTTGACAACTATATGTCAACAAATAACATCATACACAGAAAAAAGGCTATGTAGACAAAGTGCATATACTGGTTCAAATACCTACAATATAAACAGCAATCTACTATATGAGTTTCTAGATTAAGACTGGCAATTATCTCACCACTGAAGAGCAAATGAAATCACTCTCTTTTTTGTCACTATCCTTTGGCTACTAAATAAAGGTTTTAAGTTATGTGCTGACCAGATCAAAACTCTATTACTCCAACCACAAAGCAAATCAATATTTGGATCCTGACATATCAATTGATCAATAAAACAGAAAGCTTATAGTTTACAAGTACAGTAAACAACTACTGCCCATATTGAATCTCTAATGGACAATAGGATTATCAGTTACATATTTTGTCTGAAAGGGATGATGTAGGCATAATACACACATAATGCTGGTTATTAACTAGAATAGAGGGACCTAAAATGGGCTACGTTTTTCCCAGTCTCATGCTGCTGTTGCACAATTAGGTTTGCTTATCTTTATCAGGATTTGGCATGACATCTGCCAATCATTTGTGATGGGTAAGCTATGAAGATATAAAGTCTCAGGTCTTGCATACTTCTTGCTTCTGTTTCTATTTAACCAGATTTAATAGCGCACAAAGATAATACTAGATCATGGCAAAAGGAAAGACTGGTCCCATACAAGAGAGAGAGATTTGCACAGACCCACCAGGTTCTGTCTCTTATGTTAGGATAAATTGTGTTAAGGTATAATCCAAATGTGTTTGAAGTATTTTATCTTTTAAAATGTGATATATTTACACAATACACTTTTCCCGACTTATGCCAGGCATTTGGTAATACTAATAAATGCAAAAATCCTAATGAATTTAGATCATTTACTTCATCTTCTCTTGGAAGTGCAATCAGGACCAAAATACAGAATATTAGTGTGTCCCCATAACAGTCTTATACATTTCAAAGCTGTGCTTTCCTGCTGCGTACAGAGCAATTCCCAATACAGAGCACATCTCCAACCTGTGCAATTCTTCCCCAGAAATGTCCTCCTATTGTTCACAGGAGCATGTCCTGGAAGGGGTTATACTCCCTCTGAAAATGTAGGAGCGCAGCTTGGGGCATACTCCTGGATCCGTCTCTGAGCCTGGATGCCCAGCTTTCAGGAGCGGCCAGGAGTGCATTTGCACAATTAAAACTAGTGTGTCAGCCATACCCGTTCCTGGAGATATCCAATCTGGCCACAGTGACACATGCCTCAGTTACAGTCTGTCTGGATTACTGTAATGCACTCTACATGGGGCTGCCTATGGAAAGAGT
The DNA here is from genome assembly GCA_037013535.1 of Intellagama lesueurii. Taxonomy (NCBI): domain Eukaryota; kingdom Metazoa; phylum Chordata; class Lepidosauria; order Squamata; family Agamidae; genus Intellagama; species Intellagama lesueurii. Next base: position 218,536,285 of record JBAJHW010000001.1, on the reverse strand, counting down.
CAGGAAAATGCAGGAGCCAGATTGCTAACTGGGGCTGGCCACAGGGATCAAACCACACCCCTGTTACAGCAGCTCCACTGGCTGCCGATCCATTTCTGGGCTGAGTTCAAAGTGCTGGTTCTAACTTATAAAACCCTATATGGCTTGGGCCCATGCTGTTATTCAAGAGCTGCATTACCCTTATGAGCCTGCTCAAGTGTTAAGATCATCAGGAGATGCTTTCCTCTCGGTCCCAGCACCTTCACAAATGTGTTTGGTGGGAACATGGGAGAGCACCTTCTCTTTTGCTGCTCCCAGACTTTGGAACTCCCTCCCACAGGAGGCTATGCTGGTCCCATCTCTACTGTCCTTCTGCAAGCAGGCAGTCTTTTCTCTTCAGGCAAGCTTTCCCTTAATGATTGGCAGTCTGAGTGGGCTTTTAAACGGACTCTTGTACCTTACTACTTTGAATATGTCTTGGAGTTACTTATGTTCTTAAATGGATAGTTGCCCTTTAATGCTTTTAATTTTTTGGTGCTGCTTATATATTTTAGTATGCTACTTGTTTGATCATTTTTGTATACTCACCATTGTTAGCTTTAAATACTGTCTTTTAATTATGTAAGCCACCTTGGGTCCTTCTTAAGGAGACAGGCAGGGTAAAAATATTTTAAATAAAACAAAACAAAATAAATAAATAAAACTTGGACTTAAGTTACAAAACAAAGGTATGTTACTGTTATGGCAAGTAATCTGTAGTTCATAATGCTATTTCTTTTGCAATCATACATCTACAGAATTGTACAAGTTCCTAATCCAACATGTGTTAATTTCAACTTTTCCACTTCGCATTAATAGAGTGCTTTGCAGGGTTGGCACCTCAACACTGCATAATAGAGTGGATCACTTTGTTTCTGCAGTGGGTTAAAGTGTAGACACCCGAAGGCTGATCCCCAAACTCACAGGCGGCTACACTTTAACTCACCACAGAAACAAAGAGAAGCATGCAGCATCTTTCGAAACCAAGTCACAGTTCCAGGAGGTGTGCAGGAGTACCATTCAACTTGAAAGATGTGCATTTATTTTGTCACCATTATCCCACCAACAGAAAATTCAACAGAAGAAAAACAAATGATAGCTGCCCACATGCTATATACATCACCCACCCCTGCTGTAGGCTGTGGCTGTCTAATTGCAAAGAGTCAAGAAGCCAAGCATACTAACAATTGTATAGGACCCAATTTAAAAACAATAAAAATATTTACACATTAAAATAAGTTTTTTAATGAAGAAAAATGCAGCATCTTCCATTAAAAACACCTTTCTCTGTAGTCCAAACAGCACCCAAAAGCTGAAGTGAAGAGAAAGGTCTTTGCCTACTAGCAGGAGAGGGGGCAATGTAGCTTTCCATGGAAGGGGTTTCACTGTACAGGAGTAGCCACTGCAAAGGCGCTCTGTCAAGTCCTTGCCAAACATGCTCTTGAGGCACGGAGACCAAGGGTGTCCTCTGAAAATGTGAAAACCTACAGAGGCTTCTCCCTATAGGAAGCTAAAGTTTAGGATTCAAGTCTCAAACAGCACCTTTAATTATTCAGTTGAAATCAAACCAGATTTTACAGGAAAGCAGCACCTTCAGTCTACAGTGAACAAGTTTAACAACAACAACACTAATAATGTGGCATATAGTCATTTTTTATTTATGCTGACCCTTTCCAGTGTTTTCTAGGTATCAAGTACTGAGAAGCAATTTACCATTCCCTTCTTCTAGGGCAGTGGTGGCAAACCTCTTTGGGCTCACGTGCCCAAACTGGGGGGAAAAAAACAAAAAACAGCGGGCGGCGGAACCGGAAGTGGCAGCGGCGGAACCGGAAGTGGCGGCGGAAGGGGGAACCCCAGGCACGGAGGTGCCTCGAGACCCCACTCCGGATCTGCCGCCAGCACCAGCTGCTCCGGATGCTGACCCGTCGCCTGTCCGGGCACCAGCACCGCGGTTGCAGCCGCCTGCTCAGGTTTGGCTGCAGGGGGGGAGGGGGGAGTAGCGATCCGGCGACTTATGGCTCGCATGCCGGCAGAAAGGGCTCCACGTGCCAGCTGTGGCACGCGTGCCATAGGTTCGCCATCGCTGTTCTAGGGGCATCCAGGGATTGTGCAGCTTGCCCAAGGCCCACCCAGGCTGGCTCTAACTCACCGAAATATCCAGCCTCTCACCTGAACAAATCTATTTAAAAATAATCATATCCTTTGTTAAGCAATGCAATGTTTTCACTTTCTTCTCATCTAGCAATAGATATTTATGCAGAGTAACTACTACCCATCCTTTTCTGCATACTACAAATCCACTGTAGTGAAACAATGTACTGTAGTTGCATGGCTAGTTAAGAGACTGCAATAACAAGTCCTACTTCAAATATATATATATAAAAAGTTGAAAGCCTACTGCTTAGCACAGTAAATCACAACTAGAGTAGGCCCATTAAAGCTGTGGGGATTTGGTGAGTCAATCCCTCCATAAGTTCCACTTATTCAGTGGGCCTGTTCTAGTTACAACTTATTCTGCTAAGCAATAGGATTTCAGCCAGTCTTTCAAGTATAATTTCATGTATTTCTTCTCTGATGAAACTGCAGCCCTCTGAAATAATACAATTAATCTTTTCCTCAATTTTTATTGTATTTGGTGATTACCATGCCTGTTAACAATGTACTGAATGCAAAACTATTGCTTTAAAAGTGCATATTGTTTTGTGCACACGTCTATGACTCTAACACACTTCCTTGAAACCTCCCCTAACACGAATGGGATTTGTATCCAAGTAACAGTTTACATTCAGGGTGTCAGTCATATGTTTATCCAGCAATATCAGTTATTACAAACAACAAGACTGACAGTTTTTCTGAGACAAGATGTCATGCCATGCCTTCTACTATAAAATCTCACGTTGTAAGAAAGGAGCACACTCACTATTTCTCAATATACTATTTACTCATTTGGCTAAGAAAACGCTATATAGTACAAATAAGTTGTCTGGATCTTAAGAGAAAGTTTTCTTTTAGGAAAATAAATTGACTTTATACAGATGGTACATGTAGTTATATGCCATCAAGTCAGAATTGACTTATACTGACCCAGCAGGGCTCTCACAGTAAGAGAAATATTATGTGTAGTTTTACTAACTCCACCCCCACCTCCATGACTTTTCATGGCCAAACAGGGATTCAAACACAGGACTCCTGACTGTTCTAGTCCATCACTCTGTCCTCTCTACACCACACTGGTTATCACACATTGTACAAGGTCTATTTATATATCAGCTCAATCATGTTGAGAATTTTAATAGGTAGAATTACTGAAAAGATCAATCATTCCAGTATTAACCATTTATCTGAATGCTGTATTGTCTGCAATATTACTGTAGCTACTGTTAGCCACAGTACATAGAGTAATATTGGGAATGGACACTGGAGAAAGTTATTTTATGTTGAATATAAACACAACCCACTGAAATATTCTGCAGCACTTCCATCAAGAATCATTAATGTCATTATTAAAACTGGGAACCTCTGTAATAAGCATAGATCCCAACAACCTCCAGCACGCACAGACAGACACATATACTGTTTAGTCAGTTCCTGTACTTTAGCCAAGCAGGACTGAGTCATTTTTGCAAATGACTCCAGTTGCTTCCCCCCCTCAAACCCCCCTTTCCAAATGCCTGTAGGGAGAAACTCTTGGAACAGAGACAAAAATCCCATTCCTCTTTCTCCACAAGTAGGCATGAGGTCTCTGCTATCCCAAAAAGCTATTTTCCTATACAGACAGCATGAGGATTGTTCCCTTCACTATCTCATATTTAGAACTGGGAATTTTTCAGACCCACCATTCTTCCTTCATAAGTTTGCTCACATAAAGAAGAGGTTCTTTGTATACATATATCCCCAAAGACAAGAGCTTCTACTCATATCTCTGTAGATGAAATGGCAAAGCATTCCGGCCAAACCACTATGCTTCAAGATCCCCAAATATATCCACAACGTTAAACAATCTACGATGTAAAATGCACATAAGTCTTGTAAGCAGAGAGTCAACATTGGTTTCCCATTAGGAGAAATGAAGTTCACCAATACACCAATGAGAAAGGATCAAAAACGACACTGAACAGTTACTGACACAGATTCACATCTTAATTAAAGCAGATCTGTATTGGACGATTTCCAAATCATTCTATGAAACTTCCCAGATGAATGTGTTGAGGATCAAAGTGAAGGCTGCTAGCCCAGCAACACTCAAAAGGCATGTTCTGCTGAGATCATCCTCAAATTAATATACTGAGGGATGGTGTAAAAATCTATTTGACAGCACAGACATTCTTCTCTCCTTACCAACCTAGAACCCTTATTTGCATTCTCAATGGCTTTCTTATTACTCTTCACCACGCCCCATTTCCCAATTGCACTGAACTACCTGGACACAAGTGCTGCTAGTCTTCCCCTTTTACTCCTCTCCAAGCCCACTCCCTCACTCAGAAGCAAGAGCTCTTCCTTTTTTTATTATTATGTATTTTAATTTCCACGTCCATCCAACCAATTATTGCAACCCACACCGCCTTACTGTCCAGCGTTTTCAGGAGAGGGGAAAACGCAGCGTGTGAACGGCGGTGTCCTAAGCACAAACGACCCAAAGGGAGAGCCCTTTCTCAAACCCACCGAGGCAAAAGATGCCCCAAACTCATCCCTATTCAGAAGATGCGCTGGTTCCATCCTCTCTCTCTCTCTCTCTCTCTCGGCCCAGCCCTTTCAAAGCAAAAGTGGATGCAGGCTTTCCTCCTGCCTCCCTCCCTTCCCACCCTAACGAAGGCGTCCAGCGGTCCCCTTCTTCTTCCTTCCTTTCTTCCTCTCTCTCCCCCCCCCCCCACCATCACCACTTGAAACTAGGGACCTGAACCCTCTCCAACACCGCACGCCACCCCATAGCAAGACCCCCCCATCTTCCTTCGCCCCTGTTCCCCTCCCACCCTCTGCAGCCCCTCTTCTTGCCTCCCCTTCCCCGACCGCGTCCCCCCCCCCCCGCCCCGCGGAACTCACCAACAAACTTTCCACGTTCACGGGAGACCGCGGGTCCCGGATCATGGACTCCAGCTTCCTTTGGCGCCCCCGCAGGAGCCCGTCCTCGGAGTCGGGCGGCTGCGATGCAGACATCTTCACGGCCGGAGGCGGCGGCTCCGGGGGCTTAATGCTGCCGCTCCCGGCCGGCCTCTCGCCTTCGGCTTCTTTCTCCGCTCCCTCCGCGGGCGCCGAGGCAAGCCCTGCGATGATGGCTGGCGGGCAAGAAGAGCGCGCGGGGGAGGGGGGGGAGCGGCCGGGGTAGCAAGAGCGGCGGCAGCAAGCGGAGAGCGCCTTCCGCCTCCAGCCGGGAGGGATCCGCTTCGGGGCCTAGGGGGGGGGGGAGGTCTGGCTTGGGGGGAGCAGAGCCGCCCGCTCGCCCGCCTGCCTGCCTGCCGGGGAGAAAGGGTGGCTGCGTCCCGGCCTGGGCCAGCCAGGCCTGCCTCAAGAGGAGGGACGGAGGGAAGGGGTGCAACCCGCCGCCCGCCGCCTCGTCTCCCGATGGGGGCGGGCGCTGCTGCTAACGCGGCTGCTGCTGCTCCACCCGCCGCCGCCCCCCCCCTCTTCCCAGGCATGCACAGCCCAGCAAAGGGGGGGGAGGAGGGACGGTGGGCGGCCGGAGGGAGGGAGGCGGGGAGGCTTCCCGCGGGGAGTTTGGCCCGCCCTCGGCTCCTCTTCTCCGCCGACGGAGGCGGGAAAGGGAGTCACGGCCGGGCCCCCCACGCCGCCTCGGCCATTTTGCACCAGGTCAATCCCCGGCGGGGAGAAGGCGAGAGGGAGCGGGAGGCCGGCCGGACAAGCAGGCGGCTAGCTAGGCACGGAGGAGCGCGGGGGGGGGGGGCGGACGGACGGACTCCCTCTCCTGCCGGAGGGCTGGCCTTTCCCGGGGCGCCGCGCTCACTCCGGCGCGGGGCCCGCCTCGCACACGTTCTCGCCGCTTCTCAGCGGGAGGAGGCGGCCGCCGCCGCCGCCGCCCCTTCCTTCCTTCCTTCCGCCTCAGGAGGATGGTCCCTCTGGCTGCGGCGATGGCCTCCTCGTTACCCACAAGCCCTCGCTGCTCGCCCGACCCCGCCAGCGGGCGGAGGGCACCCGGGCCGAGACGGGGGTCGCGGGGCTGGAGAGGCTTCGTCTCCCTCCCTCTTTGGCCCCCATAGCTATGCAGCCCGTCAGCGAGACGAGCCAGACCCCGCTCCGGCGGTCCAGGCTGGTGCTGGGTGCCCGGCGCATCGCTGCTTGCCTCCCTCATCCCACCGACAGCCCCCCCCCCTCCGGCAAAGCGGGTTGCTGACGGAGGCGGGAATGGCGCGGCCAAAGCCCTGAGAGGGGAGAGTAGAGAAAGAAGGAAACACACACACACACACACACCGCCGAAAGAACAGGGCGACTCCTTGGCTCGCCTTGCCCCCTCAACGGGCTGAGGTGAAAACGGACGGAGAGGAACGAGTTGGGGGGGAAGAGAGAGTAGCGCCGCCAGAAGTAACGGCGGGTAACGAGCGGCGTCGAGCGATTCGCTTCCGAGAAACCGCCCATGAGGCTGGCGTGGTGGCACGCAGACCATATAAAGCGCTCTGAGGGCGAGCGAGGGGAGGAGGAGAGCTCGTCAAACTCCCGCTTGGGTCGCTTCCGCCGGCTTCCGCGCTCGTTTTTATTTTTGGCTCCGCAGCAGCAGGCGCCGCCAGAGAAGGCGGCAGCAGGTGACCCTTTTCTTAACCCGCTGGGTCCTGGGCTGCAGACCCTCCACCTTCCCTCAGCGGCGTCCCGGCCTGTCCTGGGTTCGGTGAAGTGGGGGCCGCGATCGTCTCCAAGGCAGCCCATTTTTAGCTAATGAGTTTATCAGGATTCGATGTTTACCGTTCGGGAGAGGCGCTCTCCGCTTCTGAGATTGCAAAAGAACTTGGATCAGCCTTGGGCCATGTGCAGCTTTGCTCCCAAGGAGGTCAGGAGGAGCACCATTTGCTCTCTTGCCCCAGTAACAAAATGCATTCCTCTGGCCCTGATTTCAGTTACTCCAGGACTGCAGCCTGTTACTCTATCCACAGTCGTGAACTAGAGCACATTGCATCTGCAGGATTTCATAAACCAGTAATAATGAAGATTATGTGAAGTCACCAAGCCCTAGAATCACAGGCATCCTGGAATTGCTAATGGGGAATGGCAATTTTTCCCTATCCTTTGGTTTACTGGATTCTGACAGTGTGAAGAGAAGCGGGGTCTGATGTACAAAGAGTGCTTCATTTCTTTTTTGAAACCATACCCTAAATGCACCGCAGCAGGGGAAACCCACTTCAGTATTACACATCAAACATTCATAAGAAGAACCACACCAGATTAAAGGTGTATCTACTCCAGCTCACAAATCTGGAGCAAGCAGATAAAGACCTCATCCCAACCCTGGTTCCTCCTGATCAGACCACAGGCCAACCAATGGCAGGGCCTTCTGTTGCCTATGGAAAACCTACACAGGTTGGACCTGGGTGCAGCAGCATCCTCCCATTTGTGGTCTCCATAGCAGGTGATACACAAGAGTTACACCGCCTGGGAGGCTGCAAGCTACATCTGGCATCAAGTTTACTAGCCATGAGCAGCCTTGTGGACTACATTTTAAAACTGCTAAGATCATCTTGCTTTTTTTATCGATGGAATTGAAACGATCCCTTTGGTCAAAAAAAAAATGCAGATACAGGGTTTGAATGTTGCAGGAAATTTGCAGGTATTTAATGGAGCAAATAATCTGTCTTCACAGAAATTAACAAAAAAACCAACAGCTTTTGTGTGTGGAATGAGCAATAATACAGTGCAATTATAGAAAGAAAGGTATTTATTCGTGTTTGTTTTGCCTTACTTGAGTGTTAAAAATAGTTGTCTAACTAAGGATGGGCAACGTGTGACAGTTCGGATGTTTGGGGCCTGTAACTCCCAATGTCCCTGGGTAGGACTGCTGGAGGATGCAGACCAACATTTGGAGAGCTACACCACTTCCCAGTTCAGAGCTGAAAAGGCACTCAAAAGAAATGTTATTCTTTTAGACAAATATTCAGATGAATAGTGAACATGGAGTCTTGTAGCACCCTAACAAGTTTTATTTGGCATAAGCTTTCATGAACTGTATCCCGCTTCATACATCTGAACCCAGACTTTCATACAGGTAATTAAAGAGACAGCCTGCCAGTAAGTAAAGGTCAAATCCAGTTTTAGCCTCAACTAGAGAACACTTATTAAAATCAATTAGATTTGTATAGTACTGAGTAACGTCCTTTTTAGTTCATTGAGTCTATTTACATTAGATTTAGCTACAATATCCCATGTACTACAAAGAAGTGCAATTGGTCAACACCTACCCCTACCTGTCTCTGAAGTGCCTACACAGTACCTATCAGCTGAGCAATGCTAATATGTGAAGAAGTGTCACTTTTCTAGTGGATTTTACACGTTCATCTGTTCTAATTGCCAAAACAATCTTCAAGGCAATCTTTTATATAATAAGTGGAATATTTACACTGGTATCCTAGGACACTTCTAGGTAAGATCCAGTGAAATGAATAAAACTTACTGCCAAGCAGTTTTGTTTAAAATAGTATGCCACCATACATGGATGCCATACAGCAGAAGCTTGACCATAAACCGAAAGGAGGCAACATGGAAATTACAAATTTTCATCCTGTACGTCTGTTTTACCTGCCTTCAAGCCATACCTATCTGCTTTACTTGGTAGCAAAAGTTTTATTATTGCAAGAACTAAAAGTGTAGTAGTGGAGTAAGAATTATCAATAACATAACTTCTGGAATTAGGAGTTGCATATTCTTTCTGTTTTGCTGAGGCAAAAAAGGGAACATCTGCCAAACACCAGGAAAGATCAAAGAAGGTTTGAGATTTCCAGCAACCCTGAAGGACATCCACAGGAGTTTTTTTCATGGGGGTGGATATAATTCAGTGATGTAAACAATGCTAACATGCACAGTGCATACTGACTATGCTTGTGCATTTTCCTTGTGTTTGTTCACACATGCTTTAATCCTTAGTGTCACATTCAGTGACATTTAGAAGTAAGTCTACAGACAGTGCAGTGGAAGCAAAATCCTCAGAATTTGAAATTTCCCAAAACTAATGCAAAATACAAGGGGTGTTATGAACTGCCACATAAGTTTACGTTGAATAAAGGGCATTTTAAAAACAGATGTACAAACACAATGCTTAAGTACTTATAGTATTGATAACTTCACAAGAATTGTCAGGAACTGGGTTCTCCATATTCTATAATGATTTCCTACCTCCTGGAAACTTTGGTAAACACTCCATGGAGAGTGATGGTGGAATCTGCAGGAAATGGCTTTGACAGAGGAAGAAGCAAGGGTTACTCTTTAATCCCATTTGGGAGTTCTAGAAGAAGCTGGATGGTTTCCATTTGACAGTACGCTGTTATCAGCCTCTCTATTTCCGTTCGCATAGAAAGCTTTTTGCCTCCTTTGAATTTTGAACTTCCTACATAATCTCCTGGAATGATGTAATTGTGTATAAAGTGTTTCTCATATATCTGATAGCCTGGGCACCAGGTCTGCCAACATGGTGAGACAGCTGTACTGGTTGTACACTTCTCTGTTGTTTCTCTGCTCCTTAATAAACCCTGTTCCTTAATAACAGGGAGACATTTAAACAAATATTTGCAAGAGTGCAGTTCTATATTCAAGGACCTGTCTTTAGTTCAACAACCCAGTTCACCCACAACTTATGCGGCATGGTGTCTAGCTCAGTTTAGGTATGAGGGATATTAAAAATCTGTGTGCTCGTGGGAATGTCTCCACTGTGTGCATCTGAGTCTCTTCTCTTTTTTTCCATTTGATATCATTCCCAGCAATTTTTCCAAAAATGTCATTAAGCTGGCACTGACGAGAGAGATGCTGGTTATTTCCTGAACCCTTTTAGAAAATTATTTTTAAAATCATGTTACATTTGTCACTTTCTTTAAGAAGTCTCAGAGGGATGTCATCTGGACCAGGTGTTACATTTCTTTCAGTTTCACTCACCGTTATTTGCCTCAGTTCCTCATGGTCCAACTGTTCAGAGTGTAGATTTTTGGTAGTATTCTCTGATGGATCTCGGGGTTCTAGAGTTTTTTGTTTTTGTTGTTGTTGGTTGTTTGTTTGTTTACTTACTTGCTTGCTTTAAAAAGGAGATCTCAGAAGCCTGAAGTCTCCCCTTACCTGCTGGAGTATATGAAGACCTGGGGTTGGCCTCATGGTTAGTCAGCTAGGGGGTTTGTTAGGATAAAATGATCCTCTGTACTTACTTCAACAAACCTCAGAGACTACAAGACTGGGACACAAATGCAGTAGATCACAGTTGTTTTTTGCATTAACCAGCAATCAGATAGTTTGGGGAGCTTGGCATACACACATCTATGAGCTTGTTTTGTGTCTTTTGGATCTAGTCTAGCACAATTACACTTTAATTAATTTGCCACTCATCTAATGAGTAAAACTGCGGAACTGAAAAAGAATTTGAAATTTAATTAGTAAGCCTAACAATAGCCCTGATCAAAAGACTCGTGCACTGGTACCTAATTTACATGTCCTACGTAGGGAATCAGTTACCAATTTGTTCAAGGTCACACACAAGGCCAGTAGGTTATAACTGTATTCCAAACACTTATAAAAACAAACCTTGGCAGGAAAGTAAGAAAAAGCAATCTGACTAGTGCCCAAGCCAAATAATTGTGCCTTGAAAGCTGCCAACATAAAACTATGTGCATCACACTTGCAGGGACAAAAATATCCGCAGCCCAGTGTCTCTGTGAAGAATGTCTTTTGCCTAGGCCATCTCTGAATAGTTCTGTTCCTATGTTTTTAAAGTTCATCTGCACATCACTTTCTCCTGTTCCTAAAGTATTTGGAATAAACCATATCTAAAAAGAAAGCTTCCCTCAAACATATAAATCCAGTAGTAAAAGCAACAATAACAACAGATTAAAAAACTGAAGAACCCTGCATTAGTTTGTATAAACCCTGATCTTGCAAGTAACTACAGTAACATTCTTACTCATATAGTTACTTATCAGGCCTAATGAGTAACACCTAAATTACTTGGGTGTAAAAGCACCTACTTGCTTTCTAAAGTTACTTTTAAAGGTCATTTTGACAACATTTTTCAGGTTTTATGCCATTCTCATCAGCCATAAGTGACAAAGGAAGTGGTCTGTGGTTTTGCTTTTTATAAATAGTTAAGGTATTGTGTCAGAATTGTCCACAAAAGGAACCAGGAATATTTCTGTGTATTTTTCTGGCGTGTTGGTAATAATGCACAACACATCCAATAGCTAACTTCATCAGGGCAACGATAACAGCAATCTTGCTTCTGAGAAGGGGACATGGCAGGAACCCCCCCCCCCCCAAAAAAAAAGAACATGAACACTGTGAACACATGCAGGCATCCCCTGGGCAATGACAGCATCCTGTTGACTGATCCTTTCACTCTGGAAACATCACCAGATTGCTACTGATGTGGACAAAGAAGCAGCTGCTGAGAAGTAATGAACAGCACACAAGTTTGGTTTAACATGTGATGTAATGTCCTGCACTCTGAAAGCATCAGGCAACTTCGCTAGCACAGGCAATGCACTTCGTTCCCTGCACCACTGCCCCATCTTGGTTGTGCTGATGCCCAGAAAAAGTACTACTGTTCATCAGCTCTGCTGGACTAAATGATCAGAGGAACCAATAAGGAATTGCCGTGTCAGCCCAAGACTACCTGAGGACAGAAGTAGACAAGATGGACAGTTCTCAGTTTGAAAGTAATAAAACACTATTTGTGTAGAGAAAGTGTTTGTCAAAACTGCTTTGCTTGAGCAATCAGTATGCATAAGAAGGCTGTTATTTGACCTGCAGTGACCAGTCACTAAACAAAAGCAAACTAATTTGCAATTGATAAGAGCTGCAAAACCTTTTGGAATGATAATCAATGGTCTTTAACTTCTTAAGGCAGCTCTACTTCTAATTGCAAAGCTGCCATCTAATCTATTTCATCCCTAATTTGAAGGCCATCATTCAAATTGTTAATCCAAGTCCTGTTTTCCACCTATTCATTCCTTTACATTCTTACAAAGATTGTAATCTGATACATAGTTTTTGTTGTTGTTGTTTAGTCGTTTAGTCGTGTCCGACTCTTCGTGACCCCATGGACCAGAGCACGCCGGGCCCTCCTGTCTTCCACTGCCTCCCGGAGTTGGGTCAAATTCATGTTGGTAGCTTCAATGACACTGTCCAACCATCTCATCCTCTGTCGTCCCCTTCTCCTCTTGCTTTCACACTTTCCTAACATCAGGGTCTTTTCCAGGGAGTCTTCTCCTCAGAGTAAATCCCATTGAACATGGTTGGACTCATCTCATGGTTGGACTCTTAGTAGATCCTCATAAGACTGCTTTTCAGTATCAGCCTTTCTTCCTCCTACCAAGTCACTCACTCTCACTAAAATGACACATGGTTGAAATGGTGGGGGAGGGGAGATTAACCCCTCCCCACCCCCACAATATGAATTAAAATGGAAGAAAGGAGAAAGACCAGACATAAGAGATCAGGAAAGGAGGAAAAAATAAAAGAAGACAATGAGTGGGAGGAAAAGAAAGAAAAAAACAGAAGAATGGAGAAAACAAGTGTGAGAAAAATTAGGAGGTAAATATGCAGAGAGCAATGGAAAAGAAAAACTCCGTAGAAATCTAGAAAGACCCAACTGGAAAAAAAAAGGAGGCAAAAAAAAAAAAAAGGGAAAGCCAAGAACACAAACCAAATTGCCCAGACACCAAAGGCAGCAGACCGAATCCCACTGGCCAGGTGGCTGGTTTGCCTCTCTTGCTTTGCTTTTAACAATGGCTAAAGGCAGCATTTTACTTCCCCTTTCTGGCATGTAAAATAGTACATGAACATCTAGTTTAGTCTTATTGTTTAGCAGTGGTGTGGATTGCCCTCCTTATGACTACAGAGCCCAAATATGTCATTGAACAAAGCAATGGTGGTTGGTGGCTCTGGTTGCAGAGCTGCTGTGAACCCACTCCAGGTTTTTGCCTGTATTTTGCAGAGGTCATCCAAGGGACTGAATCTGTTTTTGGGACAAAGCTCAGCCGCTTGGACAGCTGCTCTAAAGTGCAAACTTTAGTGGCTCCTCAGCCCCTCCCAAACTGGAGTCACCACCAGGTGTCCCAGATGCAAAATAACGGAAATAATGCAAATCAGCTCTCTGCGCATAAGCTGGGCATGTTACATAACCAAGCTTGCCTTGGGCACAGAACACGAAGCATAAGGCATTTCTGTTTTTCAGGTTCACGCAGCACTGTGTGTTGCATCAAGTGGGTCAGTGGTTCTCACCCTTGGGTTCCTTTGCTATCGGACTACAACTCCCAGAATCCTTGACTCTTGGCCATGTTGGCTGGCTGGGGTTTCTGGGGTGTGTATGTGTGTGTGTCAATCCATCAGTCTCCGGGACCCAAGACTGGAAATCACAATGACAGATGTACAAGTCCTCCTTTTATCCCTGTCTCCCACACTGTGCAGACCGATGAGTCATTGCAATGAGTTCAGTTCAGGGCACATCTGAACGGCAGACACTCCTATAAAGGACATCTGATCCCACCGGACATCTTCTGTTCAGAGGCAGCCTTTGAGCTGAAGATTTATCCAAAGGGCTGTGTTAAGAAGTGGGGCTATAAGCTCTGGGGAGCTTTTGGAAAAGTGGAGTTAGAAACCCTAGCAGATTGACAGACAGTCAAATCCTAGGATCTCTGGAGCCTTGAAATATTGACTGCTATTACCACATTGTGTTGAGAAGTGATCCATATCCCAAATGAAGGATTGTGGAATAACTGATAATAGCACTGCTTTCTACTTTGATCCTGTGTGTAGGCGGATGCGTGGAAATTGTCAATGTGTCAGTTTTGTAGCTGGGTGCCATCTGACCAGATTGTGCAGGAAGATGAAAAGTTATTTTCCCTCCCCCTACTCCCTCCCTCCCTCACTCCCTCTCTTTATAGAAAGACAAGCAAATCCCACTTTAGCTCACATCACTTCAGCCTGATTTATACTTTTGAGAGAATCATCTACTCATCACTGCTGCCGAGACAGCAGAGAGAACAAAGCAAAAGAAAAAAAGAAAGAAAGGGCCTTTCAATCAAGCTACATGCAAGCCATTTTTGTTATCCTGTATTCACTTCTGAGCAGCAACATTTCCAAAAATTTGCATATATTTAGAATTCAGGGAACATGAGGGTGTTTCCATGTTTTCTTCCAGCTGTATTCTTATTGTTTTGAGATGCCTTAGCTGAAATCTCAAATCAAAACCTTCTCCATGGGGAAAAAAAGATAATGCATCATAAACTCGCAAAATACTACATTATGTCTTTCAATTGTACATTTTGCAGGATCATTTATTAACACTATTATAAATGGAGGAAATAGTAGCCAAATAGCGGTTCATTCTCAACGTCTTCTTGAATATGGAGTTGAGTTGCAGTTTCGTACATCAGCAGCCTGCCAACTATTTATAGATTTGCAGCCAAAAAATCTAAGGCCCAAATCCAACATGATGTGCATAGTAGCCCTGGGAATTATGTGTGCCTTCCCTGTGCTGTGGCCCACTCCAGTGCTGAAAATATATTCCACAGAGTTTTCCAGCCTTCTGGAGCAGGTGCTGGGTGTTCACAGGGCAGGCAGTGGCTGTAGGTGGGTCAAGGAGGCTGATACCCCAACTTACCCTGGATTCTTCTGCTCTTCTGTAGGTGGGACTCCTGAGTTGGATACAACTCTAACTTCACCCTATTTTGCCCTAACTAAAAATAGTACCCTCCTCATAGTTAGGATATCGACATGTATGGTACAGAAACTGGGTGTGTAGACTGTGCAAAGTACCTCAGTCACAACCCACTGTGTAAAATCCACCTCCTTGCTCTGCAGGCAATGGGTTTTTCATATGTTTAACCTCATGTTTTAAAACAGGCTTAGCTACAGTTCTGAGTAGTGCACTGAAATACTTGGAATGTTCCTCCGAGCAAAGAGACCCGGCTAAAATTACAGGCAACTAGCTGTGGCAAATAGCTCATTGCGTCATACAACTGTTCCTGGAAACCAAGGCCAAGGAGGAAAGGTGAAAAGAGCTGAGTAGGCCTAGCCGGCCGAAAGAACGACATGACACCTCTGTCCAAACATCCCACGTAGCGCTACCCAAGAAGATGGATCAGAGCGGCCACGTATCCTCTTTCAGGAAGGACAGCCTTCCCTTGGAGAGGGCCACCAAAAGGCAATACTCCTCCTGGAAGGAGCTCTGAAGGGCTGCCCTGGCCAAGCCTGAACCACAGAGGACAATCACGTTTTTGGTGATGCCCTAAATAGACCCATTTTAATTATTTCATTGGCTAGAATTAAAACTACCAGGTGGAAAGTGTAAGGAAGCTGAAGCAGCGTTAGAGCAAACTGTTATGACAAGAACTACCTGGGACTAACGGACTGCTCTGGAGATGCTGGTCTTTCCTTTGCTGAGGGTAACTGGGCAAGGGCAAAAAGGCCTTCTGTGCCAGGGGTGCTGTAGCCGTTTCCCTCTCTTCAACAAGACAGTCTCTGTGATCCCTTCAGACTCGGCAGATTCACAAAGGCACCACTTCAAGCTACATAAGACCGGGGGGGGGGGGGGAGGAATAGAGGAATTCACAGGACATGGGGTTGCCTATGTGCAGCCACTATGTATGCGGGTGGGTCTGTGAAGAGCTTACTTCAAGTTACTTTTTAAAAACAAATTAACTCCAGTTGGAGTTCCAAGGCTCCAGAACAGCTAGCTCATAGCTACTTTTAGAGCAGCCATGTAGAAGATCAACAATACCTTCCTCATTTCTCAAAACTAATAGGAAAAAAAATAATCATTTTTTAGTTACACGAAAATCATCTGCAGCTGAATGGAGAAGCATAAGCCAAGGGACACCTATCATTTTAAACCACGTGCCATTCCTCCTTCGCCATGTAGCAAAGTTAAAATTTGTTTCGAAGTTACAGGTATACTGCAAGAGGGGTCTCTTCTCATAACAGCAAGTAAATAAATAAATAAATAAAGTTACCCTTCATTTTCATTACAGTAGTCAAGTAAATTTATTATATATTGTATAGCAAAAATAAAACAAATATCACAATATATATAAAAGAACTGCGGTGCCCCAAAAGACTAACAGATGCATTTCAGTGTGAGCTTTTGGGATTATGGTCCACTTCTTCAGACACACAGTGTAGAGTGAGATATTTACTCACAGGTTTATATTCAGGTATGCACTGTGGGGGTAGGGGCTTAGGGAAGAAGGGCCCCCACCTCCACAAGGGGTCCTTAACATCCCATTTCTCAGCTCCTCCTTTTAATGGTGCTTTTATCTGGCAATTTTTTTATACTTGTGCTGTTGTCTTAAACTTTTTTACAGGAGAGATCTCATGACATCTGGCAGTACAGAAGCATTCAAACAAAATAAATCCCAGTCAAGTGTGTGAAGATACTCAGATTTAGAATTTATATTCCACATTCTGCCTTGAGTTAGAAAGTCTGCCTTTCTTTCTAGCTACAGCTCTGATCCTTTGAGCCCTACAGAACATTGGGAGGAAGGTTTCAGGAAGATAAGAAAGAACAAAGGTGCCTTTTCCCCACCATTGCCCATTCAATCAACACTGCAAGGCTCCAGTTTCTGGCTGCCTGGCACACACATGTGAGGGGCAGAGAGGAACACAGGAAGGTGCCATGTACGGAGTTAGACCATTGCTCCATCTAGCACAGTACGGTCAACTCGGGTTGGTGGTAGTTCTCCAAGATTTCAGGCAGGATATTTTATCTATAACAGGAGGGCACTGGTATTCTCCCATACAGGTACTAACCAGATCCGGCCCTTTTTCACTTCTAAAATCAGATGAGACCAGGTGTGTTCCGAGTGGCCTGGTACCACACACACCACAGCCTTTTGTGGTTAGTTGCCAGGTATTTGTTCTACTGTCCAACTTTGGTGACCAGCAACAGATTGAGATGAGCTCAAAAACAAGGTAGCGGTTTCTGCATACATGAGGCTTGGGAGCAAACAACATTTTTTACATGTTTTTGCAGCAGATACATGGACATTAGAAGATCAAACAGGGGCAACGTAATATTTGGGATGGGGACAGCTTCTGTTTTAACAGTAGTGGTTCTCACCCCCATCTTCTGTTCTATAGAAGCCCCTATCAAGACTCCACTGGATAGTGCCACTTTGAACTATTTTGGAGTGAAGCAAAAAGCAAAGTGTGCTGCTTATACGCCACCCCATAGTGCTTAAAACACCCTCTGGACAGTTTGCACATCACACACACACCAGTGAGCTGGGTACGCAGTGTACTGACCTCAGAAGGGTGGAAGGCTGAGTCAACCTTGAGCTGGCTAACAGAACTCGCCATGATCAAACTCTGGTCATGAACAGTCTTGACTGCACAAAGTTTAACCACTGAGCCACTGTATCTTTCATACAATAACTTCTCCATTTGAAGCAAACACCGGAAGTCCTGCCTATCTCAGCAGCAACCAGTATCCCAGCATATCACTGGCCTGCTTATTTATGATAGCCAGGAAGGAGCTCAGCTGTGCCTAGCAAAACACAAGGCACCGGTTCTTAATTCTTTATTCCAGGGACAATTTGACACTAGCTGAATTAATTCAAGCAAGAAATATTTGTATTTAGCACTTGTATGCCATTACCAGCTATTCAATGTGTTTCATGTGCATTGTCCCAGAAAGGGTGATATTCAGGGCAGGATGCAGCAGTTGGGGCTTTGGGAACTCTTGGTTTAATTGGACAAATCCCCAAGATGCCGTGAAATTAATAAGGGCTGAGACATAAATTTAAATGAGGACAGGTCCCTGAAGTTTTTTAAAGCCTTGTTTTTATCTGTTTTGGCTCCTGACTGTCAGACATTTCCCTTTCTCTCATCATACAAAGGCAATGCAATTAGAATTCAAGGAGTTAAACTACTAAGAATTCTTGATGTGGAATTCTCCTTGTTCCACCACTGGAGTTTTACATTCTACTGGGCTGCAACAGTAAGAATTGTTCTTTTGAGTCAAGCAAATAGAGCTGGCTGGCTTGGATACAGATTCTTCTTCTTTTTCTTCTTTGTTCCCATCAGGATCAATCCAGTGGTGCTTCTGGAGTGAAAAATCAGCTGACAAGGTGCTGTTCTTGCCCCGTGGGGACATCCAAATGTGTTCACAGTCCTCATGTTCTTCAGGCTCACTCTGCGTCCTTCTGAATACAGATGAAACAGATGCTTTGGATAAAAATGTAAAGTACCATTTCCAAGAAACCTTATTTCAGATTACCAGTTGTAGAATCTGCTGTTGTATCAATGGAGGAGCAATCATTCCAGTGAGAAATAATACACTGCCCAGAATCCTGTTGAGTAAAGTACACCTGCATAAGGATGGAGACATCATCCAGGAGATGGAGGCTGTTGGCAATTGAAGGAGTTCTTGCTTAGAGCTCTGGGTCACCTGACCTGCCTGCAAGTAACTTAAAATCAGTCTCACTGCCAACAAATTAGGCAATCGAACCAAGGACTGAAGCAGGAACCAGAATCCTTGACCTTACACAGGCATAATTTTGGTCTCAGAAGAGAATTTTCAATTGAGCAGCAGTGGCACTCCTCCATTTTTGGAAAGTTGCTTAACTAGCAGAATATGTCCATTCACTCCAGAGGCCCGGCTGCCTCGTGGAAAAGTGCCTCCGTCTGCACTTCTATGCAGCATACAAGAGATTTACCATCCAATTCTGTGCATGTATACTGCAAAGTAATTCAGTTCAAAGGGAGTCACTGCCAGTCAAGTACATATAGGACGTCATTATTCCTAAAATCTCGTAGCAACCTGTGTTGAATTAAGCACGTGTACCCACATTTCATAAACAAGCTGCCTTAAGATAATACTGGGTAACGTGTTCTCCAAAGTACCCTATGTGCATCTGAGTTTGTTCAGTCCCACAGGTGAGTTCAAGAAAAGATGTTCCTCTCTTCAGTGCTTTTCTCAGCTCTACACTGACCCCTGGTGTAGAGAAGCAGTCTAAAAACGTTAATTATTTTTAATCGACAACACAAAAGAAATGTGAAGAAATCAATTCCTTTGCATCCTTGTATGTCCTCATCGCATATACCATAAGAAAGGCACTTTGATGGCAGGTAATAATAATGGTACCAGTAAAGAAACAGTAGGGGCCCATAGAGATGACATCCCACCGCCCAAAGAAGAATGAACCCAATACAGTTCCATGTAAGCCGATGTGACAGCATTTCTCCACATAATGTTGACCGGGCAAAGGTACGCAGTACTCTGAATTTTTGCTCTGAAACTTGTTTCTCACACTTTGCCAACAAAATATGTAGTTCTGTTAAACCCTAACCCCTTACCTTCGAAAATAAAGGTTGAGGAAACATGCCCTCTCAGCACTTTCCCTCCCACCCCTCCTCACAACTTGCTAACCTTAACCAATATAGTAAGCCTCCTACCTTACTTTGTCATGTCTCCTGGGCAACTGAAATCCCACTCTGTCCCTCCCATTCTGAGGCTCAAGGAGAATATTCCATTCAATAAAATGGGCTAAAAAAACACAGCTTTGCAATGGCAGATTAATAAAGCTTTTAAGTCAAGAGTAAAAGGCTGCCAGGGTCAGTATTTAGTATTTACAAGTTTATTTCTCTTTTGCTGTACACGGGCAGAAGTGCAGCTCACCCCTCCCCCCAAAATTCCATTTGTGACCATTTAAACATGATACACATTACACACGATCCAAGCAATTTCAGTTTCTTCCAAGAATTGCCGCAATAGTTCCATACTGAGATTAATGACTATCCTAGGAACATCCACAGTATAGTGCATAATGTTTTTATAACCTTATTTACGGGACTCCATTCTAGTGCATGGTATCTCCTCTTCCAGATTTTAATATTCAGTAATTCCACTTAGCAACAGTGCAGTTTCAGAACTAAAGTGCATTTCTTCAAAAACTGTCCCTTGTTGAACACATTTGGCTCCAGATTCCGTTCTGAAAGCTTTTTTTTTAAGTAATAATTACAACTCATGTTTATTGCCACTTCCATTCATTAAGCTCCACGTGGCAGAGTTCACACTCACATGATACAGATTTGGGCAGCTACTATATACATTCAAGCCTGTACAGTAAGACAAACTGAAGTCACGTTTTCAAAATTTAACTTAAGGCTGTCTTTAAGTTTGGGGTGGTGGTGAGCAAAGAGCAGGGACAGCGAAAGGTCTGCAATCACAGTCTGCTCTTGGTCCTTTTAATGCAGCTGCGAGGAACACATTACATCTGCACATGCCCCTGGTGAAGTTAAATCCTGGACAGTCAAGAAAGCTGAAGCTCAGGAATCAAGATCTTTAATAATTCAGCACCTCTTCACATTTCCCATGATGTTCACTGCAGAAGTGAAAAAAGAAAAGATGCCAGTTTAAATAGCAGCATACAATGAAGCAGCAACCATATCAATACAACAGATTAAATATATTTAAATGAGAGGGGGTTCAATTCACCAGGGTGGATATGAGCCCATAAGTCTAGATTTAAATTCTGGTTTTCTATATAAAGGCTCATCCTTGCTGGTTGCTTAATCTTAACATTTACAAACCAAATGAAGATTTCATTTTTAGAATAATAACTTTTCAGGTTAGTTTTACAGTTATATAAGAACAGTAATGATTGTTTTGTTCTTTGCCATTTGAAATCGATGTGAAATCACTGTGAGGAAACTATCTCTAGTTTAATAGGTTAATAATTAATATTTGGACAAATTTTCTGCCATTCTTTATTGGAAGAAGAAAAATAATTATGAACAAGAACAATAACCATTTAAACTGTTTTATTTAATTAAAGCAATATTATACAGCCTATATATTGTTGTATTCAATTAAAATAATTTACAGGGAAACAATATGATTCAATGCTATATATTTAAATATTAGAAAGAGGCACATTCTCTCTGCAGACACAAATTCACAGTTTTGAGAACTGCAGAACCAAGCACCTGTGATGGTATCTTTTAGACAGAAAAACTACCCGACATAATCTTAAGAGAAACCTCTGGGAGAACATGACACTGGAGCCCTACTGAATGGCTAGGTTACAAGATTTTTTAAAACACTGCATTAATATAGTCTCATACTGCACAATTAAAAACTAATCCTTAGAGCATGATGAGAAGCCTCTGGACTATAATGTATCTTAAATAGAAAACTATCTTTAGATAGATTTTTCCCCTCAAAAAAAAGAAAAGCACTGTATTAAACAAAACATAATTTAAATAAAACCAGTTGAATTTAAATTTTAAAAATCTCTTTTAAAAAAATCATTGATTTTATCCACCCTGGAAATCCACTGAGAAAGTCAGGCTTTATATCCTACAAAAAATGGCTCATGTACATGAACAGAAGGAAAAGCTGAAGTTGTACTAAATACAGAGTGTCTTGTAGCACCCAGAATACTACAAGGTTTTATTTGGCATATGCTTTCATGGACTGCAACTCACTTCTTCAGTTGCAGCTGGAAAAAAAGAGTGCTACAATCCAGGTTCCCACTAAGCTGGGCGCACGCATGTGTGCACACGATTCAGCTTCTCTCCGTGCAGCTGTCTTCCTCCTCCACACAGCAATCGCGTTAGGTTCCGGTTGCGACAAAACCCAATGTGCGGGGGGGGGGGGGGTTCAGAGTCTTGCGCACACGCAGGGGCAGAGTCACACGTGTGAGAGGCGGAGCCCTGCCCAGCAGGGCTGAAAATTAGAGGGTACGCTGACGACAATCCATGAAAGCTTATGAAAAATAAAACTTGCTGGTCTTTTAAGGTCCCACAGGACACTCTTCTATCTTGCAACAGAGTAGCTACCAGACACCCACCCTTCTGGCAATTTTTACATGTTTATGTTTCATTTTTTATTAGTATTGCTAATATCATTTTAGGCACACATGGCTGATACAGGCGATACACAACAAATAAAACACATTAAGTGCACATTTAGTGAATACATTTATTTGAAAAAAAAACACAACCAGTATAAGATTAAATTTCCAGTCCTTCTCAACACTGAATTCTCTGCTCCAGAATCCTGCAAACTTTTGTGCAACCGCAGCCCATGTGCCCTTTGGAAAACACTGTTGAGGACTCACTTTCTTCCTCACATTTAACTTCAACTCTGTGCCTCTGGATTACTTCTCTTCAGCTATCGTCATTCAGCCATACCTCCTCAGTTCAATGCCCTTACTGCCATCTCTCTTTAATCACCCTCTCTTCCTCTATCATCTCACACCCACCATCTCCTCCTCCGTCTACTCTGAGTTCTCCTTCTGTTCAGCTTTCAAACCCTCAACTTGTCCAACACAATCAGAGTTTCCATATTATTCAGTGAAGAGGTACACAACTGGTGGTGTGAAACCAAAGTTAAGCCTATCCTATACTGGCTCCCACTCTGTAACTCATGGAAATTAAAAGCTAAGGCTCACACCTTACGACGTGTCCTACCATCAAAAGTTACAAACTTCCAACTTACTCTACATGCCACAACACCTTGCCCTTGGGTTTTGAGGCCCAAATCCAGAGGACAAGAAAGGAGTGCTTAAGACCACCAAAGATGCCCCATCTTGTCCTGGTCCTGGACTGTCTTAAAAAGCCTCAGTGCCTTCCTAAAGAGATCATCCTGTGGACTGATTCATGCCTGCTTGTTGCTTACATCAATAGCCAGCAGGATGGATTAAACAGCAGGGGGGGGGGGCTATTAGACCTCTTCAGTATTATTTAAAATCTTAAAGGGTTGAGCATACTCTTCTAGCATAACTTGGTTTAAAACTGCATACTCCCAATAGTACTTCACAACAGAAAAGACCAGAGGGCTATTATTTATGAAGTTAATTGTGTAACTTGATACTCCATGCAAGTTCCTGCGAGTACTTATACAGGAGAAGCAGCACTTAGGTTCACCAAAACTGAAGGAATTATACACCTGTCTAAATTCCAGAGTAAAAAGGGTGAATCTGTTAATTTTCTATGCATCTTTACTTTGCTACACCTGTTGTAATTTCCATGATTCACAGTATTTATCAAGTACCTTAAAAACATCAATGTTCACATAATTAGCTCAAAATGAATCATTTTTATAAGCAACAGAATCATTTTTTTCCAGTGCACTTTAGTGGGACATGACTATTTGGGTTTAACTAAAAAATGCCAAATCAACTGACAAGGCAGATGCACTCTGAACACTTAGGCCCTATCCAAACACTACAGGCAGAAACTGTGTAGAGCTTTAAATAGGATGGGGGACACAGGGAGGCACATCCTGCCCTAAATGCTTTGTCCACCTGGAAGTCACTCTGATGTTTGTGCGTTCAGCTCAATGCATTTACAGTGCTCCTGTGACTGTGAAACCCCATGAAGGTACCATCACCACATAAGCACTGTAAGCACACTCCTCCAAATGCACTTTACAGATGCTTCGTCAGAACTGCATGCTAAACATGAAAAAGTCTGAATGACTTCCAGATGGGTGGGTGTTGGAATGTGCACACCCCATCTGTACCATGCTTCAAGGCTATACCGTTTCATGCTATAATGTCTGAAAAGGGCTTAAATTATGGTGACCCCATGTCACACTGTATCAAGTAATAGCCTTGGTACGTATGTAGTGACTGTCACAGTTATTATGCATATATTTATTTTATCAAGTTTCCAATAGGTAAAATATCAACTTGTTGTGAGTCATGTTTACAAGAATTCACTCCATTACTATATTTACCTCCATCATCAGCTGTTGCCTATTTACTTGTGCATGAAACGTTAGCAGTATTTTTCAGAGCATCAGCGTCTGGATTATCTAATGGCACCTCACATAAATAAACATCAATTGGTCCCTTGGTGCTCCTTATATGTATTTCTATGCAGTCCTGCAAGACACAAATGTTTGTTAAGAACAGGGTCAGAAACAAGCTATAGCAAATATTGCGATTTAATCCAGAGGAGATAAGCAACGTTCTGTAGGACAAAAACAGTTTGCAGATGTTTCTCATCTACTTTGCCAGCTCTTCTCCACAAAGTCCTACCTCCCCAGCTCTCACCCACCCAAAGGGCTGCTTTTCTGAACCCTGGAAACTGCATACTCAAAGCTTCAATCACTGATCAGATCAGATTTGGTTACCAACACAGCACTGCAGAAAGGCAGCCCTTTCTGAATCCCTGAGCTAGAGTGGAGCTTCAGGGAGAGGGCAGAATCTGCCTCCTGACATCATCCAGCCCCAGGGGATGGTCCAAGGAAGCATTTTGTCCCACGGGCTGGAACAGTTCTCCAACTCTGCAATAAGTGTGGATAGGTTACAATGATAGTCTGACATTCAGATCAGAGATGGGGACAAATATAAAAACGGATTTTTTTTCGACGAATATAGCCTATTCGTCATATATTCGTTGACCCGTATTCGTCAAATTTTAAGTCCCGACGAATACGGCTTGACGAATATTTCCCCACTTTTATTTGTCCCCGTACGAAGAAGAAAAAGCCATCCTATGGCTTTTCCATTCTGCCTACCACCCCGCCGATCAGCTGATCAGTGTGCCGATAGGCAGACATCCACCCCCACAGTCTACCCCCACCCCTTCCTCTCCCTATCTTAGCCCCCCCCCGCCCCCGCCGACAACCCCTTACCGTAATCATCGTCGCTGCTACAGCCAAGGTCTCCATCAGGCCTCCGCAGCTGTAGAAAGGGTAGCCTGGATTCCCTTAGCCTGCCTTAAGGGAATCCAGGCTGCCCTTTGCAAAGATGGCAGCTGCAGTTTCCCTACCCTAAATGAAGCCGCAGCTGCCATCTTTGCAAAGGGCAGCCAGTGTCCCTTTCTACAACTGCGGAGGCCTGATGGAGACCTCAGCAGCGGCGGAGACAATTACGGTAAGGGGGTGGCGCCGTCACGGCGGTGGCAGCGGGGTGGTTTTTTTTAGTAACCCCCACGAATCGACGAATAAATTTGTTATTCGTCGGTTCATGGGGGCAACTTCGTGCTTCGTGAGTCGTCAATTTTTGACGACTCACGAAGCGGGACGACTTGCCAAAATGGTGAGTCGTCCCCATCTTTAAGTCAGATCATCACCAGACTGGCATGCTGGCGATGGTAAAGCTTCTGGACAGTCAGTAGTTCTCACACAGCAACTACAAAAAGCCCCAAACCCCATCTTCCAAAAAGACTGTTCATTTATAAGCCACTTAACTCAGGGAGTGGCAACTGAGGGAGACGATAGTGTGACGCCCAGACCATATTTGGTTCCATGACCATCATTTGCTGTCTTCTACTTTAAGCACACACTTTTAATATAGCCCAAAAAATAGTCTGTGGAACTATATTCTCTCTATAGTGTTTTTAACTTTCTTTCTATTGAGCAGATAATATATGTTTTAAATTATTGTTAAATTGCCCAGATGGGGCGGTATATGAATGAATGAATGAATGAATGAATGGATGGATGGATGGACGGATGGATGGACGGACGGAAATTCCAGATTCCCTCTCCAAACATATTTATGTACAGTGGTGCCTCGCTAGACGATGTTAATCCGTTCCACGAGGATCGCTGTCTAGCGAAAACATCGTCTAGCGAAGCACGTTTTCCCATTGGAATGCATTGAAATCGCTTCAATGCGTTCCAAGGGAAAATGCAGTCTAGTGAAAATTTCCCATAGGGAAACATCGTCTAGCGAGTGCGGGTCCCCATAGGAATGCACTGACAGCTGCACTGACAGCTTTTCACCACTAGTCGGCGCACTCCTATGGGGAAACCTCATCGTCTAGCGAAAATCGCCATAGGGAAACATCGTTTTGCGAAGCGCAGTAGCGATCGCAAAAAGGCATCGTCTAGCGATTTCCTCGTCCTGCGAGGCAATCGTCTAGCGAGGCACCACTGTACTTTATGGTTTGATTCTCATTAAGCAATCTCAAATATGTTCCTTTTAAAATGTAGATAAAGTGTTTTACAGGGCAGTATTGAGAGCACATATTTCAAAGTCTTATTGCTCTGAAGGAAAAATGTCAGCCTAAGCTGTAGTAAATATTTATTCCAAGTTCAGCCTGTATTCTGACCTATGGAAACACTTAACACATTTCCAAGAAACTGTTATTACTTCCAAATTGCCTTGATGGAAAGCTCCGTCTGAGAGAACTAGAATAATAGAAATGCTGACATAATTATTTAGAAGGAGAGCAGAGTCCTCATACACCGATCGAGCCAATCACACCCTATAAATCTGAAACATTTGTCAAGAAGCACGTACCTCTTTTGGAGCAGGTATCTCCATTTTGGTTTCTTCAGGAGCTTTGATGGCAATAATTATCTGTTCTTGGAAAGTTTGAATGCTACGGATATCTTGGTAAGTCACATAAGCTAGTGTATACAGGAGTCAAGGAGTCTGAGTAGCAGCCTTTAATAGAATGTATGCTAGTAAGAAGTAGACCCAGCTGGATGACTATGCCAATACTACATTTATCATTGGATGAGGTAAAGCTATGCAGTCGCTCAACTCCAGCAAATCAAAATGTTTGTCAACATTAAGAAAAAGGATATCTTGCATTTTCCTTGTCATCTGTTAAATCAAACAACTGGTGAGCACAATCCTCGATTAATTCATCCAGTGCTGCTTCCATGGTTGTTAAGTCATAAAGTTCATCTCTTAATTTCTGTTGCTCTGGAGTTCTCGCAGTAATCTGCTTAATATCTGATCCCCTAAGACAGAATACAAATATTTTCAGCCTTACCGCTGGAATTTTCTATAGAACAAGGAGGTATTATGTTATTACTATAGGAATAACAAAGCAAAATTGGCAGTAAATATTATTTGTCACCTCTGACAGATACAGATTTCATAAGAAACAGCCTGTTTCACAGAATGCACACCAACAGCCCAATCCAATGTTGAGTTAGGCCGGTATAAGCCCACTGTAATCTGCTCATCTTCCACCTATGCAGATCGCACACTTATTAATTATTCTGTATCCTTCTGTATAATACACAATATTTGTAAATGTACTGTAACTGCTGCTAAGTTTGCACTGCAAAAAAAGTGCTGTGCCCTTTGACTCAAAGTTCATTCAGAGTAACCACAGAATGAATTTGGTTCTAAATAAATTTAGCTCTCATGTTTAGGAATAAGACAGCTTAACAGCCATCTCTTTATACAGTACATATTACATAGTAATCATCACCAATAATCCTGTGACATAAGCTAGTATTACTGTATCCATACCAGTGGCAAAGTCATAAATTTGTTTTCAAGGCATGATCTGAAGAAGTCCTCCAAGCTCACATTTCATATTCTTAATTACCACACAACATATGTTCTGTCTGAAACCATGTTTTCTTCACAAGGTCATATTATAAAATCAACACATATGATCTTAATTGATGTTTTAAAAGCTAAATGTGAAAGCCAACTTACACCCACTGGATAAGGTTCTTGGATCTTTTCTGAATAAGATGAATTCCATCCAATACGTTTGTGATATCATACACTCTTCGTTTTCGGACTCCCAGCATACGGGACACCTCATTCAAATCAAGAACACCTTGAGGAGCCATTTTAACAAGATCCATGAATCTCCTGGTCAACTGAACCAGAGACCCATCATAACGGGGCTTTCTGCTTTTCATAGATTCTGTACAAGTTTGAATAGCAGTTTTGGTTAGCCACTGAGGAAAACACGACAAACAGTTCAGCACAGTTGTATCAAGCCCTTGGGTTTCTGAATTAAACCACTCCACCCAAACATTCATCTTTGCAACAATGAAGCAATAAAGGATTATTTGCTTTTTTCTACCTTTAATCTACTGGTAAGAATGTACCAACTGGATTTCTACTCCCAGAATTATCCATTCTAGGAGCTCCCCTGACAGACACACATGTACAAACACCAAAATGAGGCTCACCTAGAGACTCCCAGCAAACACTAGAGCAACTTCATGTTTTGGAACAGAAAGCTAGGCCATGAATCCTTTCTCCAGGTGAGCCACATTTAGGTGTCTGTAGGTGTGGGTCTATCGTGTGGAAGGTAAAAACCAAAAAACCAAAATGGCACATCCCTATCCACTGCCAATCTCCTTCTCCAGCAAGGTCCGAAATAACAGGATACTGATTTTTAGCACATGAACAAGACTACAAGAGTCTCAGCTCACTTGCTTCCTTCATATGGAGTTGCAAAACAAACCACATGTCCCTGTTACATTCAAACTCTGGGAACCATGGTTTGTTAAAACAAACCAGTATTGCTGTTGCCCTTTTAAAAACAACAACAAAAATATTTAGCTGTGCCTCACAGTTCCTATATAGGGTGCCCAATAAGTGTATCCTGATTTATGTTTCTGGATTGCAACTTCCCCCCACACAGGAGAGATCAAGTGGAAAAAGGCAGGCATGCTGACTAGAAAGGTAGGTAGGTGTACACACGGGCACTTCCATGCAGGTGCATCTGCCTTCCCTGCCTCATGCTGTTTGCCCTATGTGGCAAAGGTGTGTGGACACACACGTGAAAAGAAAAGAGAGCAGCAGGAGGTCCAGTAGCATGAAGCACTGAGGCACCCAGGAGATAAGAGATTTGTGTTTTTGGACTGCAATTCTCAAACTTCTGCCTAATAAATTCTTAAGAGGATCCTAGGAGTTGTAGTCTGGGGAATTTTGAGAGCTATGATCCAAAAACATTAATTTCCACATGCTCAGTATACACTTCTCCCTTCAAATGACATAGGGGTTAGGGGCGCTGGACACCTACGTAATTCAAAATCCGTGTATAACTCTGTATTACTCCTAAAATGTAGTTACAAAGGATAAGCAGTTGCTTTACACACCCACACCCTGACCTGCTTCAGCCTCCCACCATGCCTCAGCACCCTCCCCAGCTGCCACGTGGAGTCACTATGACAGGAGAGGGGGCCGGCCAGGCCGAAACTGGGGGCCACTACACTGGCAACAACAGGTCCCTAGGTAAGCCCAAGACCCAATTCAAGGGAGAAGTGTACCTACCTACTTTTCTTTCTAGTCTCAGAAAGAGAGAACACAGAGCATGTAAAAGGAAACTCTGTTGCTTGAGCAGTAAGGGGACATTGCTGTCATCACTCCCATGACCAATGGACAGTGGGAAGCAGCAGTATTGCCACAGACCCTGGGAACGTGGCTACCACTGCTCCTCTGTTCCACATTTTTCACAATACTTTCCTTCTTCTGTCCCAGACTGGCCAATGATAGGAAACGTAATCACTGCACTAGCATAGGAGTCGTGCCCCCCTCTCCCTATCTGTGGTTTACGTATTTTCATTTCAATTGGAAATGAAGTGGCAAGTTTACACACTAATTTTCAACTGTTTATCTTTGGTGATACATCACTTGACTTATTTCCAAAGTTAATTTAAGTTACAAGGCAACAGTTTAGTCCCAACTAGAGCAGAATTAATTAGTCATAAAGGTTGATTTAGGAAGTGCCATTCATCCAGTGTCTGACAATGGGATCACACTCTTCGTAATGCAGACCGGGACTGAAGTATATGAAAATAGTCTTGTGATTAGATGTCCACCCAGTGTTTGTAGGGAAAACAAGACAGAACTTACTTCTAACTTTCATGAAGGCTCCCCCCTCATTCACTTCTTTATGGCTAATAGACACGAACTGTACATCATCTTCATTTTCCACTTTAATGTGTGTCTATGAAGATAAAAATCTACATCAATTGAAACAATATTTATTCTTAGTGAAACTGAAAGCCAATTTCAAAACAACTGCTCAATCAGTATGCAAATTATACCAAATCCTGTTGGTGTATGATAACCTAATTGTAGGAAATTATTATCCTGTAACAAACATGGCAGTAAAAATGGGTAGAGAAATTTACAGACGAGCTGTAACAACGCTTGCTCTTGAAGTAATTATTCTAGGACAGGAGTAGACACCCATCCATAGCAGTTGCAGAGGAAGTGAAGGGCAAGTAACCCAGTGTCTCGGTGATGTGTTCCTGCCTAACTCCTTTTAAATTGTACACATTTTATTTTTCTATGAACATACACTCCAGAAAAGCAGAACATGAAAAATTAATGAAGAGAAAACTGGAGTCCCAAGAGCTCAATGAATTCACAAGGCCTCCTTTCACACTTCTATTATCTATTTTGACAGCACAAAGTAGATTGTCTCTCAGTGATCCTCGTGCAGTATCTGTGTTTTCACATGATATTTACAGTATATGCTGTGGGGCCAGAGGTTGTGTAACCCAGAAGAGCCAGCCTGTGTGGCCCTGGGCAAGCTGCACAGTCCCAAGATGTCTCCAGAAGAAGGAATAGCAAACCAGTTCTGAGTACTTTATACCTGGAAAACCCTGAAAAGAATCGCCATAAGTCAGAATTGACCTGATGGCATATAATATAAAAATAACAACCTGTTGTAGTAAACAGAACTCCTTAGCCTATGATGCTAACCCAGATATGAAACACGTGAGGAAGGGAGAGAAGACAAGGAGAAGTTACGGGCATGTTTTTTAGCATCTGATGCTGTGACTTTATTCTGCAACATTGCAAAGAAAATCTACCCAATCTGCTTTTTACTGATTTTCCTAAAACTAAGTGCACTATGTAAAATATTCCCAGCTTTCTTAATATAAAAAGCAGTCCAGCTTCTAATTTGCTTTTCACTTATTTAAAAAAAAATTATCCATTTTTGCTTATAGAGAGGTTCCAGTCAATAGCAAAATTTTATATTTTCAAAAACACAAGATCAACTTTTTGTCCCCAGTGAGCTTTATTCGAAGGTCAGCAGTTGCCGGGGACACATGAGTGAACCTAACAAATATATGTTGTTATGATGAGGAAACAGGGGTGACCGTCTGAGGAACAGGCAATGATGCCATCATGAATTTATTTATTTGATTCATAGACCACCGCACTACTTTGGGCGGTTGGCAAGCTTTAACTGAAAAATAACGAAGCAACATTTTGTAAAAGGCCCGAAGATAATGAATAAGGAAAGCGCACATGTGAGCAACAAGCACGCTAATACACTTAGTGTTCCTGAATACCTGGGAAATCACAACCCAAGGCCTTGGGGCACTTTCAAAGACTACCACATTTTATTCGACTTCAGGTTCTGTGGACGACGACGCCCTTAGAAACGCAGGATCGTGAAGTTGGAGAGGGGCCTGCGAGGCCATCCAGTCCAACCCTCTGCTCAAGGCAGGGATCCCGAGCGCAGGAGGTAGGTCTGCCCGGTGGTTGCCTCCGTTTCTCTCGTAGGCCTCCAGTGCTGGAGTGCCCGAAGACGCGAGGCGACCGTCCGCCAAAGCGCGTCCTTTGTGCCGCTGCTCGGCCTGAAAGACGCCCCGTCGTTTCCCCCCGTTCTTCCTGCCGCCGCCGCCGCCGTCGTCCCACTCCCGCCGCGGCCCCTTCGGAGATCCGCGCCCTGCCCGGTCAAGCCCGCCCTGGCGGCGGAGGCAGAGAAGGCCGCCTGGCCCTTGCGCTTCGTGCCACCCCGGCCAAAGATGCCTCCCGGGCGAGGCCCCGCGGACCGCCCGCCGGTCCCTTTCGGGAGGCGAGTCCCCCGCCAGCCGGGCCGCCTCCGCCGCCCCTCCGGGGGGTCTCGGCCTCCCCCTTCAGCCCGACACGCGTCTCCTCCGCAGCCAGTCCCCACGAGGGAAGCCCGACTCGTCTCCCCGCCGCCCTGCGTGCGTGGGTCAGTGAGGCGGGCCCCCCTCATTCCCTCCGTCCCGCCCGCTCGGCTCGCTCGCTTCTCTTCTTCTCGCCCGCCGCGGCCACTCACTTGCATCAAGCCCGCCGAGGGGGGAGGCGGCGGCGGCGGCGGCTCCAGCCCCGGGCTCTCTCCCAAAGCGGGCGCCGCCATCTTGGCGCAGCCTCTTCCTGCCAGAGGAGGAGCCGCGGCCTAGCACCAACCAGGCGCCTTTGCCGCCCGCTCGGCTCCGGTTCCCTGCCCGCCGGGCGGCCACTCCTTTTCCGGCCACCCCCGCCCGAAAGCCGCCCGGGCCGCCGGGGGGAGGGCAGGCAGCGAGGCAAGGCCGGCTCTGGTGTGGCGGAGCAAAAAAGGAGCCCCGCCGTGGCCCCTGAAAAAGCACGAAGTCGAGCTTCTGGGGGGGGGGGGGGGGGGGCTCCGCAGGAGCTTCGGAAAGCTCTGGAGATCACCTCTCCGGCAAAAGGCAAAGAAGCCAAACCAGACAAGACCAAGCAACCCTGTCGCCCTTTAAAGACTGCCGATTATAGTTTCATGGGAGCTTTTTCGTAGATCAAGTCCGCTTCGTCAGACATAGGGGCGTCTCTTCTTGTAGGGCTTTGCTGTAAAAAATTCGTAATACTGTATAATGTTTTCCCCTTTATATCTTCAGGTGCCACAAGGTTCTCCCTAGTTGCCCAGTGCCTTGAAATCGCCCTATCGCTCGACCGTGAAATACATGCTGTTCTTACAACAAAGGCCATCGTATGTGAGAAATTCGTATGTGTGTTCTTACTTGTCAAAAATAAAGCAGGCAGCCAAGAGGGAGAGATGAGCAGCTCTGCAGAATCTGCAGAAGTGGGCCCTTTGCTCAGTCTTCTGATCCAGCGTTGGAGTAGTGGAGGGATTAGATCCTGGGCTCCAGAGCAGTGCTTCCCAAACCTTTTGGCATCACGCCCTGCCTTGATCTTTGAAGAAACCCTCAAAACACTTCCTGCCTCTCCGCTGCTATCATGGGTTGTTGTTTTGGTCTCAAGCTGCTGCTAGCTTATGGCCGCTTTATTAAATACTGATGTCCAAAAGGTCCTTATGATCAAGCCTTCCAAACTCAGGTCCTCAGCTTCAATCCACTTCATATTCAGTCTTCCTCTTCCCTTGGTGCTTTATTATTACCAACACAATGCGTTTTGGTGCGTGATCAATTTCCTCAGCAACACCTGCACAAAAACTTTCATTTTCTTCAGCATCTCTGTGTATCTTATTTATATCATTGGAGCAGCATAGACTGGAATGATGGCAATGTTGGTAGGTCTTCCAGGAAGTCTGTTCCAAGAAGCGGCAGAAGTGGCTTCTGACTTGGGTGTCTCATCTGCCAGCACCATCTCTTGTTTCATATTGGATTGTTCCAGCATCATAGGGTTTTCAAGACATAAAATATTCAGCACTGGGTTATTATTGCCTTCTTTGTGCAGTACTAACAAGAATTAACTTGAGTGTCATTGCTGTTGTCTATGGAAGAACCTTTGCCAGTGTTACTTAGCACAGCTACTTATATACTCTGTAGCTGACCTTCAAAACATTTTCTGCCCTCTTCATTACTGAGTTATACAGTGGATATAAAAAGTTTACACACACCCTGTTAGAATGTCAAGTGCCTGTGATGTAAAAAAATGAGACAAAGATAAATCATTTCAGAACTTTTTTCCACCTTTAATGAGACCTATGAACTGTACAACTCAGTTGAACAACAAACTGAAATCTTTTAGATGGAGGTAAGTAAAAATAAAAAACTGAAATAATATGGTCTCATTAAAGGTGGAAAAAGTTCTGAAATGATTTATCTTTGTCTCATTTTTTTACATCACAGACACTTGACATTTTAACGGGTGTGTAAACTCTATATCCACTGTAACTTTTCTTTTGCTGATGTGATTGCTGTTGTGTTGCGTTAGAAAAAAACATAATGGCAACACTATTTTTGTTCATCCCTCCCCATCACTGTCTTCTAGGGTATTAGAAATTATATTACAACATTTTTTTAGGGTGGCACATGCGTTGCCAAGTTTTCTCTTTAGACATGTTACACCTGGATGTGAGGGCGATCTGGCTGCGACATCTGTCACCCCATTGATCGCCAGGGTTGATTCGGCTGATCTGGCTGGCTAGGCGGGTGTCCCCTTCCTCCCTCACTGCTCCATGTGCGTCCCTCCCTAAGCTGCGCGCTCGGTGGAAGAGGACGACCATCCCAGATAGAAGGAGTGTACCGTTCTTCGGTCAAGGGTATACGATAGCTGCGCTCCCTGCTAGAATCTCCAAACAAGCTCAAGGTCCATTTGTAGGAGAACATAGGGTAGTCAAGCTTTAGACATGTTCACCTAGCTCCATTTTGGTCTTTTTGAATCCAAGGTAAATCCACCCTATGCTACTTGTTCTTCTAATGGTAACTAATAGCTTTACTGTGTGTCTTATTTATATTTTATACAAAGTCTAGTTGCTGCAGCTTGTTCTGTCAAAACAATTTATTGAGAACTGCATTGAGTGGTATTGTCATTCAGAGGTCAGATTAATGTTATCACTGAAATAATGGTGGAGAGTGAAACAATATTTGCAGAGCAGGGAGCTGGTTTGGAAATAATGCTTCTTGGTTTTGTACAGTACAGTAAATGGAGTAGTAAGAATATGTGTTTGTGGGATTGGAACAAGGTACAGTATTCCTCTCAGTGAGATTAAGCCTCTGTAGTTCAGCATTCTTGTTACACATTTACCAAGCAGATGGCTGTGGGAAACCCACAATCAGGAAATGAGCACAGCAGAACCATTTCCCTCATATTTCCCAAAGAAACAGCTGTGTAAGTCTGTTGCAGCCTGTTTGCAAAAGTATAAGAAAACAAAATTGCCCCCCCCCCCCGTAATATTGTAGATCTTTAAACACTAACAGATTTATTTCAGTGTGAGTTTTTGTGGGTCAGAATCCGCTTCTTGAGACAAAGGGAGTGCTAATACATGTCACCTATATATATATTCCACTGATGGTGAGAGTAATGTGCAGGTGAGAATACAGATGATAGGCAAAATGACAATGGTTTGCTGGACACAGGAATGGAACTAGCTGGGATAGACTTGGGTGTCACAGGAATTTTAAGAGTTCATTATTGAACAGAAGTCAGAGTATGTCAAGGAAGACAACTGTTCTGTACCTGGTAAGACCTTATAGACCGAGAACTGGGTTATTAATATATATAGTGTGCTAAGAAGCCTTAATCTCTGTTTAGGCCCTTAAATATGCACTGGAACTTAGTTATTTACCAGCTTCTACCATCACCCTCATATTCTCCAGTATCAGGAATATGAAAACATGGAGGGATATATATAGTGATTATAATCAGTAACCTTTTGATAACCATTAGGCTTAATAATTTAATTCTCCATGAATTTATCTAATCTTTTCAAATTGTCCAATTTCAAACCATCCATTATGATATCTTCTATCTAGTGGTAACAAAGAGGGTAAGAAAAGAAGAAAACAAGCTGCCTGCATGTGTTCACGTCCTTTTATCTCCCCACATCATGACTGCCCCCAGCCTTCGTCAAAAAGAGTTTTCTCCAATCAAGAGAATAGATGACATCCAAATTACAAGCGTGACAAAAAAACATGTAATATAGAAATGGGATAGAGAAGATATGGAGCATGTAGGTGTTGGCTATAGTTATCTAATTCAGCTTGCATTCTTAGGAGTTTTCTTGTTGCTTATGTCAAAGGTCCATAAAAGACACAAGCCCTGGCCAGTGACTCAAAGGGATCCCAGGTTCATCCTGGGTTTTCTACCTTTGCTTAAATTAAAACAAAAGGATCTAAGAATGTAAAATTATAAGCAACTGCACAGGACTATAACAATGTGCAGAGACAAAATCTGACCATAACGCACCTTCCGAGGTAAACTAAATCTTCAACTTTGTTCAACTTAGATACAATTAAAATACATAACCAAAGAGGAAGAGAATGGGAAATTGAAGGTGAACCAAGTTAAGGGAATGATGGAAAAACAACGAAAAGATCAGAGGCTCCAGACTGCAATCAGGAGAATGGCTGGAGAGAGCCGGGCCAAAGTGAGGAGCTCAGCTGAGGACAACCAATCTAATATGACATAAAGAAGTAGGCCTGATTATTTGCTTGACAGATTTGTACAAGGCAGGTGTGAATATTACAGTGATAAATCTAGAGCAATATAATCATGGATGTCCTCAATTAGGGCATGTTATACTTTGGTTTGTCCACGCTAGCAAGCTAGGAAAAAAATACAGAGAGATACCCTCTGCTTCCATCTACTTGTCAATTCTGATATTGCTCCTTGGAAATATTTATAAAAATGTGAAAGACGAAAGGAAGGCAATAAGAAGTTCTGAGGAATATAGCTGCCATGTTCATCTTACTTTAATCTTTCATGCTTTTTATGCAATTTTTGTTACATGGGCTGTCTATATATCTTTAGTCACAGTAAACAGTATGATTCTGCTGTCAGTTAAAAAAACCTGCTTTTGAAATGAATCCAAAGTTCAAGCAGAATCCTCCCAATAAGCAAAGGTAGTGTTTCAACATTCCTCCCTCAATTCCAATTTAAAGTAATCTCATGAGGACATAATCAGACGGACCATAAGAACCACAGCTATATTGATTCTGCCTTTATTTGAATCACTTTATAAATTTCTGTTCACATGATGCACGGGTAAAATCAATTCATCGATTTTTAGAAAAAATTTGCTGGCATGGGCTTTTAAAAATGATCCTAATCCTAAATCGCTACTATCCACACCAGTTTGGTATTTGTGAATGTTGCTGTTGAGTTGTTGTTGTTGTTTAGTCGTTAAGTCGTGTCCGACTCTTCGTGACCCCATGGACCAGAGCACGCCAGGCCCTCCTGTCTTCCACTGCCTCCCGGAGTTGGGTCAAATTCATGCTGGTAGCTTTGATGACACTGTCCAACCATCTCGTCCTCTGTCATCCCCTTCTCCTCTTGCCTTCACACTTTCCCAACATCAGGGTCTTTTCCAGGGAGTCTTCTCTTCTCATGAGATGGCCAAAGTATTGGAGCCTCAGCTTCAGGATCTGTCCTTCCAGTGAGCTGTTGATTTACTTTGCACCTACCTGTGTTTTTGGCACCATGAGCACTGCATGGCCACCATGTTTGTTCCCTTTTGTTATTATTTTAAAACGCTAAGCGATGTATCGGTATTCTCTCCCCGAAGAGTTTATCTTTGCATCACTTCCTTGTAACATTTATCCCTTCTCATCCCTTCCTTTCTCAATGTGGAGAAATCCCCCACCTAGTGGCCTTTGAGAAGCAAAGCAGCGTACCCCTGAAACAGAATGGAAAATGAGTTGATTTTGTTGGGATGGCATGTGTAGCCTGCAAAACCTGTTCAAAATTCAATAAATGTATCAAAAGAAAAGACAGCCCTGTGAACACATCCAGCGATTTATGTGCCGTGTGACTATACATAAATATAGGTATAAATGAAGTAGGAAATTGAAACGATTCAAATGGCCTGTGTGATTTGGCTCTTAGATTCAGAGCCTCAGGTGGAGACCAAGAACTAGCCTTCCCAGCAAGAGTAGGATGAAATCAGAATCCGAAGAAAATACATGTGAAAGAGTAGAAAGAGAAACATGACATGCACTCACATGGCAAAAGTGCATTCAGGTGCATAATTTTCTATCTATCAATGGTATGTATGTTGGTGGGGGTGCATGGATGCATAAAGCTAGTCTGAACAAAATTTTTATCCGGTCTCTGAGGCTAACATTTCTGCTGACCCTTTGAAAAAAGCAGACGAGACATCTAAATGCAAGGGCTTATGTGGAGCCAATCACCTTTCTTCTTTCTCTCTCTGTGAGGTCATGCTTACTCAGCAGGGCTGGCAGGATCAGTGGCTGTTTTAATGTTTTCATTCCCAATGGACTGTTAGTACAGCTGGCAACTGGTTAGATAATTCAGTATGTGTGTCAATTACCTTGATTTGTTTTGCTCTTCCAAAAATCATTTAACATAGGATGTGATGTAGGGCTTGTGTTAATTTATATTAACAACTTGTGTTCCTATAATTCAGAATAGAGGGTACATGGGCAGTATGCAGAGATTACAGACTGGCATGTGAAAGGCACAGCCTTAGAAAAAGAGAAGAGAGAGGAATGGTTAAAAACAGTGTGTTGTCAGACAGCTGAGACAGGGAAGAAAAAAAGGAATTTATGGGATAGCGAGAGGCCTTGTGTTTCATTGGAAAGGAAGTGGTTGATAGTACAGTGGAAGTCTAGAACCATATTGGAATGTATAATGTAATAAATATTGCTGTGCCCTTTTATACTGCAATTACAGGAAATATCTTTGAACTTGGAGGGCTGAAAAGAAGGCTATTTCTCTGACTGATGCAGATGAGAAATCCACACATCGTGGTTTATGGCCACTACTACCTAGATTAAGACAAGAAGTCAGGTGATCAGAATGTAACTAAATACTTATTTTTTTTTCCTTTTACCCTTCTCTTTAATCTCTTTCTCTGCCCGGGTTCAGGCCACCGCTCTTGCTTCAGCATCCTCTCTGTTCTTGACCTTATTCTCTTCTGTCTTACAGCTTTCTTTATCTTATGTTTATTTTCTTTTTTCAGTTGCTTGTCTAGTTAAAAAGACAAAAACCAAAACTTTTTCCTTTTGCCATCATCTTCCCTTTTGTGTTTTCTACTTTTATCTTCTGTTGTAATGCATCTGATGGGGAAGATGGTTAACACTGACCTTCAGAAGAATATTAGATGCCTATTTCCATCTGTGGCAGATTGCCCAGCTGCGTCCCTATCTTGATGTTGGGGCACTCACCACTCTGGTCCATGCGCTTGTAGTCTCAAGATTAGACTACTGTAATGCGCTCTACGTGGGGCTACCTTTGAGATTGATGCGGAAGCTTCAAATGGTGCAGAATGCGGCGGCCAGACTTCTCAGTGGGACGAGAAAATATCAGCATATTTCCCCCACTCTGGCTGCCTTGCATTGGCTGCCCGTTCGTTTCCACATTGATTTCAAAGTGTTAATGATGACATATAAAGCCCTAAACGGTTTAGGACCTCGATATCTAGCGGAACGCCTCCTCCCACCTAGATCTACCCGAATCACTCGTTCTAGCCAGGAAGGGCGGCTGAGGGGCCTAACGCCGAGGGAGGCCTGGAGAGAAAGAACAAGAAACCGGGCCTTCTCGGCAGTGGCCCCTCGCCTTTGGAACAGTCTGCCCCCAGAGATCTGTCTGGCTCCCTCGCTGGGTGTTTTTAAGAGCAAACGTAAGACCTGGCTCTTTAGGCAGGCTTTCCCTCCCGTCATCACTTGAATATTTTTTCCCCATCTTGAACCATATTACTACTGTTTTTTATTTTATTATATGTTTTTATTATATCTATTATTGTTAGCCGCCCAGAGTAGACTTCGGTCTAGATGGGCGGGGTATAAATTTTTTTAAAAAAAGTTCCAGTAGAAGTGACTTAGTTTTTTATATATATTTTAAATTTATACCCCACCCATCTAGACTGAAGTCTACATATATATATATATGGCCAAATCAAAGTTCCAGTAGAAGTGACTTAGTTTTAATCTGTCTGGATGTCAACACTTCCTAGTTGACCACCCTAATTGCCACTGTCATGCCTGGTTTGGTACCATGGTAAGGATGGTCCTCTTTTCAGTGTTTGGGGGGGGGGGAAGGAGTGGTGAGAGTGAGGGAGAAAGTTTCCTATTCTGGATCCTCCAGAGTTTGTTCAACAAGTCTGTTTCCACAGATTTAGCAAAGGGAAGTGGGGGCTCCTCAGACTCCTTCCCCCTGAGGAAAAGCCTACCAATTTTGCTGCTTCTACAAATGCAGCTGCCATCTTGAGCTGCACATTGACTGCTACTTCTGCCTTTGCCACCATTTTGAATTATTTCTGGTGACTGCTTTTTTTCCTGCTTTGGTGCAGTGTCAGAGCCCTCCAACAAGCTGCTTGATACTTCTGTGTCAGTTACAGGCTGTTTCAAGACACCAGCCAGTTTTCTGAGGCTCTTTTGCAACACCTTTTCATGAGCAAGTCTGAGAGGAGCAACTTAGCTTTTGGGCCTAATTCAGCACACTGCCTGCTTCTCCTCTCTATGGGACCTCAGTTTCCCGTTTTTGGGATCAGTATTACCAGTTAGATGCTCAAAGTTATGTCCCTTCACTGAACCCTAAATTATAGCAGACCTTTTCATTTACAATCTACTTGCTTCTCTTATTATCAATTGTAAAGTCAGCCATTAAGGCAAACCCTATTTTCCCATTAGGCTCAAATTTAAAAAAGGGTTTGGTTCCTGGAGAATTGTCATGCCTTATGAATGAAATCTCTCTTCTCCCTCACATTTCCTCCCTCTTCCTTGCTTCCTTCACTTCCCTTTGGTGTATATTATCTTCTCTATGAAATAGCTTACCTGCTGAGTGCTCCCCTCTGACCTC
Organism: Intellagama lesueurii; assembly: GCA_037013535.1. Classification (NCBI taxonomy): domain Eukaryota; kingdom Metazoa; phylum Chordata; class Lepidosauria; order Squamata; family Agamidae; genus Intellagama; species Intellagama lesueurii. Next base: position 218,495,960 of record JBAJHW010000001.1, on the reverse strand, counting down.
TGCTGTCTCGCCTCTTCTTCTCTCAACTGGAAAGGGGCAAAGGGACGAGTCAGAAAAAGAGAGGTTACTTACCTGTAACCGTGGTTCTTCGAGTGGTAGTCTGTGAATCCACACGAATGGGTTATCTGCGCCTGTGCAGGACTCTTCGGAATATTCTAGAGCTTAAATAATGACAAATGAAACGTCTCCCTGTGTTGCACATGCTTCGCCCGCCCGCGGTACCTCAGTTCCGAATATCCGCCACTGTAATGGCTCTGAAAAATTAAATGCCAAAAGTAGTCGTGACGGATTGTGGGGAGGTTGGGTGGGACATGTGGATTCACAGAGTACCACTCGAAGAACCACGGTTACAGGTAAGTAACCTCTCTTTCTTCTTCGTGGTCTCTGTGAATGCACACGAATGGGTGACTAGCAAGCTCACTTACCGGAAGGAGGGCTGTCACGGCAGAACCGAAGTCAGCACAGCCCTTCCAAAACTTGCTTCCTTCTTGGCTCTGACATCCAGTCTGTAATGCGTAGCAAAGGTCAATGGTGTAGACCAAGTCGCAGATTTACAGATGTCAGAGATATCAATACCACGCAGCTATGCGGTGGACGTAGCCATGGCTCTGGTGGAATGCGCTTTGAGCACCTCTGGTGGAGTCTTGCCAACCAGGTCATAGGCTAAAGCGATGGTAGAAACTACCCATCTGGAAATGGATTGGGAAGAAGCTGGATGACCTTTCTGAGGTCCATGAAAACAGATGAACAATCTTGAAGATTTACGAAAGTCCTTAGTTCTCGAAACATAAAAGGCTAAAGCCCGACGAACATCAAGGAAATGGAGCATGCGCTCAACATCTGACGAAGGGTTGGGAAACAATGTTGGGAGAATCAAAGGCTGATTAACATGAAAGTCCGAGATCACCTTAGGAAGGAATGAAACATCAGGATAGAGAACAACCTTCTCTGGGTAAAACTGTATATAAGGTTCATCGACCCGTAATGCAGCCAATTCACTTGCCCCTCGAGCAGACGTGATAGCCACCAGGAACAAAGTCTTTAAGGATAACAATTTCAAAGAAGTAGTAGCCATTGGCTCAAATGGAGAACGTGTGAGCACCTTCAGAACAGTCTGCAGAGACCATTGAGGAGTTGGAGGTCGCACAGGAGGATGAATATTTTTCAGACCTCGAAGGAATCTCTTTATGGTAGGATGAGAGAACGAATGAGAAGCGTCTGAACCCACAGGTTGATATGAGACGATGGCTGAAACATAAACTTTGAGTGTGGAATGCGCCAGACGCATATCAAATAAATGGCGTAGAAAGGTAAGAAGGGTCCTCAGAAAAAAAGGAACTGTAACAAAACCTCTGAGTTCAGCAGACTTGGTAAATGAGGACCATTTCCGTGAATATAACAACTTGGTTGACGGTTTCCTAGCCTTCTCGAGCACTTCCCTTATGGTGGGGGAATCCTCCACACTGTGAGATGGAGAGACTCGACATCGGGGTGACAGACATTGCCTCCGTCCTGAGTCAGGAGAGATGGCTGGGGAGGCAATCTCAGGTACTCGGTCGCGATGGACTTGAGGGTGGTAAACCATGGCTGTCGAGGCCACCACGGCGCCACCAGGATGGCATCTGCTCTCAGTTGGCGAATTTTGATTATTGTCCGCTGGATTAGTGGTATGGGCAGAAAGAGGTAGAGAAGGACTGCGTCCCAGTGCACCATAAAGGCATCTCCTAATGATCCCATGCCTCTGCCTGCTCAGGAACAAAAATGTTCGCACTTCGCGTTGGACTGCGTGGTGAAGACGTCGATGGTCGGCGTGCCCCATCTGTCGCAGATGCGTGCGAACATCGAGTCGTCGAGGACCCATTCGTGTGTCTAAGTAGTCAGACGGCTCAGGCGATCGGCCACCTCGTTGTCCTCTGTCACCACATGGATAGCGATTGGAAATATGTGGTGGTCATAACACCACTCCCAGAGGTGGATCGACAGTTATAGAAGGGACAAAGAATGAGTGCCTCCCTGCTTGTTTATGTAGTACAAAGTGGTCATGTTGTCTGTGGCCACTTGTACTCCTCAACCGATCAATAGTGGAGAGAAAGCTCGGAAGGCTTTGATAACTGCTAACATTTCCAGATGATTGATATGTAGCAGCTTTTCCGAGCTGGACCACTTGGCGTGAATCTTGTGAACGCCACAGTGCGCGCCCCATCCTATCGTACAGTACTGGCATCGGTTGTAACTTGCACAGTCAATTGAAGGGGCTTGAAAGGTCGACCAATCAGCAGATGAGGCACAAAGGTCTACCATGTTAGTTGATGCGCCAACTCTGGAGTGACCTGAAGACGCTTGGCCGGGTTGTCCCATAGAGGATTGAACTGCGAGAGGTACCACGCCTGAAGTGAGCGCATCTTCAGCCGCACATGTGGAAGCGCAGACGTGGTGGAAGCCATCAGACCCAGGAGATGTTGAGTGTGGTGTGCTGTCACTCTGGCACCTGGCCGAAATGGACGGATAGCACGATGTAATTTGTGGATCCTCTTGGCAGGGAGGAAGATTCTGGCTCTGTTGGAGTCCAGGACTGCGCCGATGTAGTCCATGGTCTGAGAAGGTATGAGATGGGACTTCGAAATGTTGACTTGAAGGCCTAGATCTGCCAGCGTTTGCAGCGCAAAAGCCGTGTCCTCTTGAGCCTTGGCATAAGATCCAGCGACGATCAACCAGTCGTCTATGTATGGAAAAACCATGATGTTGTTGAGACGAAGGTAGGCTGCTACTGGAGCTAGGCACTTCGTGAAAGTCCTTGGGGCGGTGGCAAGGCCGAAGGGGAGAGAGCAGAATTGGTACACTGATTCCATGAAAATAAATCTGAGATATTTGCGGTGACGTTCGTGGATGGTAATGTGAAAGTAAGCATCCTGCAAGTCTATCACGACAAACCAATCACCTGGAGCAAGAAGTGGTACGATGGACTCTAAGGTGACGAAGATAAGTGTTGAGGCACCTGAGATCCAAGATAGGTCGTAGACCTCCATCCTTCTTGGGGACCGTGAAATATCGGGAGTAGAAGCCATCTAGTGCTTCCTGAGAAGTAACGCGTTGGATGGCGCGCTTCTGAAGAAGAACAGAGACTTCTTCCTCTAGAGCAGGTGAGTAAGTAGTGATCTTGAAATGACCGGTAGGAGGAAGATCTGAGAATTCTAACAGGTAACCAAAACGTATTATTATTATTATTATTATTTATTTCATTTATACCCCGCCTATCTGGTCTTGCGACCACTCTAGGCGGCTTCCAAACAACATAAAACAACAGATAAAATCACAAAATTATTACAAAAACAATTTCCATAACAATTATAAAACAAAAAATAAAGATAAATAGAAAAGGTAAAAAGATCAGGTATTGACTGGAGGGAAGGCCTGTATAAACATCCATGTTTTTAATTGATTTTTAAAGATACCCAGCGTAGGGGCGGCACGAATCTCCGGAGGAAGATTATTCCAGAGGCGAGGAGCCACCGCCGAGAAGGCCCGATTTCTTGTTCTTTCCCTACGGGCCTCCCTCGGCGTCAAGCTCCTCAGCCTCACCTCCTGACTCACACGGGTGATCCAGGTAGACCTTGGTGGGAGTAGGCGTTCCGCCAAATATCGAGGTCCTAAACCGTTTAGGGCCTTATAAGTAAGCATTAAAACTTTGAAGTCAATGCGGAACCGAATGGGCAGCCAATGCAATACGGCCAGAATAGGAGAGATATGCTGGTATTTTCTCACTCCACTAAGGAGTCTGGCCGCCGCATTCTGCACCACCTGAAGTTTCCGCATCAACCTCAAAGGCAGCCCCACGTACAGTGCGTTACAGTGGTCTAATCTTGAGATTACGAGCGCATGCACCAAGGTAGTGAGCACCCCCATATCAAGGTAGGGCCGCAGCCGGGCAATCCGCCAAAGATGGAAAAAGGCGGAGCGGACTACCGACGCCACCTGCTTATGATGGCGAGCACCCAAGTATCTGTGGTGATGGCGGACCACTTGTTGAAAAAGGGGGCTAGCCTGGGAAGGTAAGATGGATCGGATGGATGAATCAGTGGAGGACAGTCAAAGATATTGTTTGCCCTTCTTGGCAGGGCAACGGAAATTTTGGCAACGCTGATTGGAAGGTTGAGGTCTGAAGGACGTGGTAGCAGAAGATGAAGGAGGATTTGATCTGTCTTGAGGAGGCTTATGAGAACGGTAAGATTGCTGATAAGGTTGGTATGACTGTTGATATGATTGCTGGGAGGTAAATGGTCTGCGCCATTGCTGTCGTTGATATTTGGTCTGTTGAACGTAATAAGACCTAGCTGTTTTTCTAATTTTATGCAGGTTCTCCATGACTTCATCCGTTTTTTCGTTGAACAACCCGGCACCATCAAACGGAAGCTCTTCTATCCGTGACCTAGCGTCATCATTGATGCCTGCTGAACGGAGCCAGGCGTGTCTACGAAGAGCAATGGCTGATTTCATCACCTTAGATGCCGCATCAGCAGTGTGCCTTGATGCCAAGCGCTGTTGTTTGGCAAGTGTTGTCGCTTCTAAATGTGTGTTGAGGGCCGCGGCTCTTGTTTCTTCAGGGGCTGCTTGAAGAATTGGTAAGATTTTACTCCATAGCTGCCTCTGATAGGCGCCCATGGCCGCTTGATAATTAGAGACACCCTCATCACAAAGGATGCCAACGAGTACAGGCGACGGCCAAGCACATCCAATTTACGACCCTCTCTGTTAGTAGGGGTCACCTTAGATCGATTTCCCGCTCTTGAATGATTCTCGATTCTCCTTGAAATCTGCAGGGATGTCGGTGGTTGAGTCCATGATTCTTTGATTAAATCTAACATCGATGGAATAAATGCTAAACTCAAAGGTGGTGATTTCTCTTGATTTATGTCGTCAAATACTAAGTCTTGTTTGGGGGGTGGAGGTTGCTCAATGTCCAATTCCAAAGACTTAGCCATTCGTAGTATCAGTTGCGAGTATGACGTGAAATCCTCTGATGGAGACAGGGGGTGTAAGTCAGCCACGTCTGAGTCTGGTGTTGGCAGATTAGACAGTGATTCTCTCGATGCCTCAGACTGTTGATCCAAGTCAGACACTGATGATACCGACGAGCCTCTGGACTCTTTCAACAGACAGAGCGGGTGATGGTGAGCGTCTGCGTGCTCTTGACGCGGAGGCAGAGACTCTCGGTATCGGAGCCAGCAGCCCTACATCAAGTGGTTGAACTGATCTTGATGGTAGAGTCTGACGTGATGCCTGAGATCGTGGGTTGTGCTACTGGGTTGTGCTACTGAAGGCGCTGGTATCGATTGCGCTCGAGATCGCTTCTCCTTGGGAATGGAAAGCTGCTCCTGCTGAGCATATTGAGCATATCGCTTTGGGACATGCTTCACGGCGACTGGTTCGACTTTGATATAAGCTCGGTGTCGACGCTGAGGTGGCAAGGGACAAGGAGAAGATCCAGAAGAGGCGTAGATGTAGCGTACCCTCTTGGGTCGAACATACTCTCCGGCATTGAACATGGGATCGAATTCGTATTCTTGATATCAACGTCGAAACCCATGTTGGTCCGTTTCCATATATAGCAGTTCGTCGTACTCGGCAACAGCGCGACGCCGAGACGGGCGCGGGAGCACTATGACATCCCGATGTCAAGCCTGATGTCGGTCCGGAGATACATGCCGACGTTTCGCAAGGTGTTTTCGAGGAGAGGAATGTCATGGAGACATCTCCGACTCCGACACCTGAGCCACTGTTGCCCGCCCGATAGATATGGGGCTAGAATGGGCCGAGGCCGGGTTGGAAATCACCTCAGCCTCTGACAGGCCGTGGCTAGGAGACAGGCTCGGAATCGACCTCGACGCCTGTTGTTGAGACTGCACTGGGAAGTCCTCTCCATCAGACAGCGATTCGGGGTCGTGGAGCTCCCTAGACGACTCCTCCAGGATAGGAGAAGGCAACGTGATCCTCACAGGGGAAGGTTCCCTCAGTTGAACTGACTTGTGAGGCTGTTTAGCCTTCTTTTGTTTCGACACCTCCTTCTTCTTCTTCGGGTCCTTACTAGATGGTGCCTTCGGTACCGATGTCGATCCCGACATCAAAGATTTCTTAGACTTGGACACTTTAGACGACGCCTTGGAAGAAGGAGTAGCTGGTGTCAGAGAAGCAATAGGGTCGATACGAGGAGTAGGAGGAGCAGTAGATGCAGCCGGTTCCATCTCTGTCAAGCCCGAAGGTGTCAAAAACTTTTCCCAGAGATAGGAACGGAGTCTCTGCAATCGAAGCTTTAAAGCAGGTTTGGTCAGCTTCTTGCACTCCTGGCAAGAATTAGGCTGATGTCTCTCTCCTAAACAAAACAGGCAGCGGTCGTGGCCATCCGTGAAAGGGATCTTATTTGCACACGACGCGCACCATTTAAACGGGCCTGAAGAGGCCATAAAATTTGGCGGGAACCAAAGAACGATAACAATTAGGGAGAAAACTCACAGGAGACGTAATGATCGAGGTCCAGAATCAAGCCGAAATATCAATCCGATAGATAATCAAGTATAAATTCAATCCGAAATCCAAGATCAGAACGATAAACAGTCTGAGGGTCAAGCTGAATAATCACAGAATCAAATCAGGGATTAGCGCGAAATCAAAGTCAGGACAGTCCATTGTCGATAAGCCAAATAAATTTCTTAATCGGGAAAAACAGTCCGAGTCAAACCAGAGATTTTTAACAGAAGATAAGCTCTAAGCGATTCGAAGTAGTCCGATTGCAGCGGCGGCAAAAAGGAACTGAGGTACCGCGGGTGGGCGGAGCATGCGCAACACAGGGAGACGTTTCATTTGTCATTATTTAAGCTCTAGAATATTCCGAAGAGTCCTGCGCAGGCGCAGTTAACCCATTCGTGTGGATTCACAGAGACCACAAAGAAGAAGTGCCATTTCCCGCAATTTTCCATCATCTGTTGATAATCTGAATCAGCTGCCACCCTGCAAAGCAGAAAAGCTTCTACTGCTGCAAATAAATATTATACTCTGAATGAAAAAGCAATGGAATAATTGAAAGTTTAATCCAAACATCTGGGGACCCAAGGTTGGGAGCCACTGGTATAGACAAATAGGTACCGCTGCTTCATACCATCAAAGAGGCCTTACAACAGAATGGTACACGATAGACAAGACAAGCTACTACCCTGTTTCCCCGAAAATAAGACCTAACCTGAAAATAAGCCCTAGTATCATTTTTCAGGATGCTCGTAATATAAGCCCTACCCCAAAAATAAGCCCTAGTTAAGTGAAAGCCTGCCCTCCACCATTGTGCAGCAACCAGAAGATGACATGACTGTATTTGAATAAACGTAGATTGTTGTACATGAAAAAAAATAAAACAACATGCCCTGAAAATAACCCCTAATGTGTTTTTTTGGAGCAAAAATTAATATAAGACCCTGTCTTATTTTCGGGAAAACATGGTAATTGAAGACACTAAGAAAACATTTTCCAGATCTCTGACACATTTTCTGTTCAGGCCACTTCTCAGTCATGGTGGGGTGGGTACATCTCCATTTGAACAGCAAATATTTAGATACAAATTGGATCCAATAATATTCATGAATCCCTTGTTTAAAAATTTCACCTAAGAATTTATTGGCCCAAATCATGTTAATGAAAATGAGTGCAGAGGGGCAACTGCAGAGTGGGTTTTCTCCTCTAGCAAACCACCCTCCATGCCAATCTTACAACCAGTGTGGGATCAGTGGTGTGACAGGGAGCCTGTTAGAGGGGTGGGAAATTCTTGTGTGATTGCCCTTTTGTGATCATGTAAGCAAATAGAATTCCAACTAAAAGATTCTGGATAAAAATCCTTTCACATAACAGGCCCCAGGTAGTGCGTTTTAGAACAGGTGAATGTAATCAAATATTTCCATCACACTGGTAACACAATCTAGCCTGTTGTGAAGTGCTTCCTGGAGTATTGTTCCATTGCTCTAAAGAAATAAAGCCCAAAATTACACAGGTATAATGCAACTGGCATAATTTGTGTTGGCAAGCTACTGTAAGTTAAAAAAAGTAACCCTTGGCATTTTCTGTTGCATGTCAAGCAGGAGCAAATGCCTGTGTTGCTGTCTTAACTTACAGCGGTTCTCTAACAAGTTACTGGTGTCTCCAGTTTAAGTTCCCTGCAGTAGATTAATTAAATAGGGCCAGCTGGAGAAAGGAGGCATTCCATGCCAAGGACAATAAATATAGCTATCTGAGGACACGGTCACACCAGGGAAATGTTCCCCTGCTTGAATGATACTTTTCATACTTGTGTGATACTGAATTGTGGTCATGTGGTATATATACACCTGGATGACCATCCCAATGTGTTTTAACATTACTGATTCATTTTCTCCTATTTGAATAGTTATGGCTGGCTACACTGTGGTACTGATTTATTTTCTCTCTTGCCCCTTACTTTATTTTTATTTTTTTCAATTACTAGCCAATACATTGACATATTGGGTAGGGGTTCTTGCTTGGTAAAATTTCCTCTGTTGCGCGCATACCTCTAGAAAACCTGCGCTGCACTTAATGGACCGCCCCCCCCCCCGGCTGTATTGCTTGCCAGACAGTAGGTGGAGTGATGTGATTGTCCCTTAAAGCCATTGACACAAGTTTACCTATGTATCGATATTCCGGAAGCTTTTTTTTTTTTAATTAAAGCAGGGCAGCTGTGTGGAAATAATGGCGGCTGCCTTTCCTGATGACTTGGCTTTGGAAAATAATCTATAGGATTGTGCACACATCTCATACCAGTAAGAAATACTTCGAAATGCCATTGGAACAAAATAACACAAGTCTCCCGGTGAGGGGGGAAATGAACTGCAGTTACACCACTGGCCTGGTAAATGAATCGATAATGGCCATGTGTCATGTGACCGCAAATTTATGCAACAATCTAACTGGGTTGTAAGTAGAGAACATTTGCCTCATGTGATCACGCCCTGAGCTGGACCAAAATTGCTGGAGAAACAAACATATGTGGCTTTGGTGCCCACTGCAGCATTCCTTGCCATGTGTCTGCTGGAATCCCTACCGAATAATCTGGCTGTTTTTATGACTGTGCTTCTGGCTACTCCCTGTTTGATCTGTCCCCTTGGAATGTATGTGATTTAAGGACTGACTACTTCAGTCTGAATGCTGACTGCTATCACAGAACTATTTACAATTGTCTTGTGTTTTCACCTGGACTGGCCTTGAAGTCCCCCCAAATCCTTCCTGCTAATACTTTTCTGCTTCAAACATGCCAAGCTTGCCAAGAATAACAAGGTGATTCATACTGCTGTTCACAATTCAGCTTCACCAGCATCTATCACTACAAGTTCAAACTCAGACCCTCTATCTGCAGACATTCTGTACATTTGCTTGGGAAGACTTGTAGAGTCCACATACCCTTCACAGTTCTTCTGCTTAGTCACCTATGGCTGTGATGTGTTGAATTGTGAGATTTATATGCCCTACTTTTCACTCCTTCACTTTACCTAACATACCTTTCCGGAGCTGCAATAGAATCAGTTACTTCCTCTGTGAGGTGGAGAAGATATTTTGCCTTGAGAGTACTGGCACATGTGCCCTTTCAGGCAGTGGGCTACAGCTTTAGCACAGACTTGTTTGTCTGATGCTCTTTTATCTACCCCACTGTGCATGCCTTCCATCTCTGCGTAGTTACCATCCATTCTGGAACCCCGATTTTTATGTATGTACGTCCAGTGGTGAAATATAAATCAAACACTTAATCAAACACTGGCAAAGTAGTGGATGTATTTTACTGTCTGATATCTTCACTAGGGAATCCAGTGATATATTTCCATCTTGTTGACATTTATTCCCTGTTGGTGAGTCAGGTCCAGGATGGCTGATCCCTTGTCAGTTCTTAAATTTGCTGGAAGATGAAGTTGTCAGACAACTGAGGAACCTGTTGGTCTTGCATTCTTGGCAGAGTTGGATTTCTAACATAATTAGAGAGTTTGAAGTCTCTCATTACTACCATACTTCTCTCTGAATGTTTGGTAATCTGATCTAGGAGAGTCTCATACAAACTCCCCCCCCCCTGCAAAAAAAAGCGGTAGTAGCAGAGATAAATTTATTTTTATTTAATATAGATTGTTCTAAAAGAAATCTGTGTGCCTTAACACTTGATTGTCTTGATGTATTGTGGACTAGAAGCCAGGACAGAATATGTGGAAACAGAATGGTTTGGTTTCTCATAGGTAAAGGCGATAATGAGGAAATTAGAAAAGATCATCAAGTGTAAGGATGCGTTACTGGAGACCAAGACCATTCACACTCTTGTATTATTTATCATCTTGTGTGGGTATGAAAGCTAGACTGTGAAAAAATCTGGCCAAATAAAGAAGGAAAAGAAAAAAAAGATTTGTTTCAAGTATGATGCTGGAGGAGAACTTTGTGGATACCCTGCATCATCAGAAAGATAAACATGTGAGTTCTAGATCAAATCAAGACTGAACTTTCCCTAGAAGCAAGGATGACAAACTGAGGTGACTATACTTAGGGCACATTATGAGAAGACAAGTCTTGCTGGAAAAGACAATAATGCTAGGAAGAGCTGAAAGCAGCAGGAAAAAAAGGAAGACAAAAAAATGAGATGGATTGAATCCATAAAGGAAGGCACAGTCTTGAGTATACATGAGTTGAGCAGGGCAGTTGAGGGCAAGACATTCTGGAGGTCACTAATTCATAGGGTCATCGTAAGTCGGAAGTGACTTGATGGCACATAACAAGAACAATAATAGAGAAAAATATTTTTATGTTCCTAGTCCTAATGATTTAGCATTTACTAAATGTTATGTGGCTCCTGAAATATACAAAAAGCTGTAAACATGTTTGTTTGTTTTGGTCTTTTCTGCTATGACAAAACCTGCTTTAAACTGTCCGTGGGCTAGCAGTAAACTTGGTAGTTCATTTAAGAAAAAATTTAAGAATACTTTGGGGTGACTAAGAAGAAAGTTCACAAGGATAAGTGTTCCTGTTGTCCACACATCCCACCCAGATTAGTACGTCACCAGAATATCACTCACAGTTGTGCCTGCTGTCCTTTTGAAGAATGAAACAACTGATCACGTGAGGAAAAGTCTGTATGAAAAAAGGAGAAGTCCTCAGTGGCAGAGGAATAAACTCTGCACTGGGAGCAAAAAGGGCCAGACTGATTTGACTTGGCCTTTGCGTCATGTGATCAGTAAAAATGGGAATCCATTCAGCAAATCCCTAGTGTCTGACTGTGTAGTAGAAGCCTAAGGCTCCTATACTTTGGAAATATCATGAGATGAGAAGTCTTGCTGGGAAGCCGTAAGAAAAAAGGGAGGTCAAGCATGAAGTGGATTGACTCAATAAAGGAAGCTACAGCGTTAGTTTGGAGGACTTGAGCAGGGCCGTTAATGACGGGACCTTTTGGAGGTCATTCATGCATCGCATTGCTGTTAGGAGTGACTTAACAGCACCCGACAACAACCACCCGTCCCAGACGTTCTGAAACACAAAAGTCCATTAGGAGACCAGAATGGCACCCGTATAATGGCAAAATAGGAAAAATAATTCTACTCACATCCATATGACTGTCAACAGGACTTTCCATGATCATCAGGGTCCTCTGCATGGAGAGATCTACTCATCATATTCATGTGAATTAAAGAACTCCTTTTCAGGCAACTTAAAGACTACGTTTTATTCGGCAATAGCTCTTGTGAACTGCAGCCAGTCCATCGCTTCCCATTACTTTAATTCAAATGCTTGTGTCCTTATTTCCCACTAGAGGGCAATAGTTTCATTCCCTAGAAATACAGTACAATGCTGATTACCCCAAGGCTAAAAACATATCCTGAAAAAGCCTATACATGATGTCTACCTAGATGTAGGTCCCACTGAGCTCAATGGTCTTTTCTCCAGCTTGACAGTACAGGATGGCAGCCTTAGCACACCTATAAACATAACCCTGTTTCTATGCATATTTATTCAGAATTCCCATTTATTTAAATTTAGTGGGTGAACTCTCCATGAACACAAAACTGCCTGCAACATTATCTGGAATTGCAGCCTATTCCAGTGAAAATGTGCTTGCATATTTAGGAAAAACACAAGCTGCACAAATGCAGTCTCTGTGTAACAGAACCAAACAGCATGTTACTTTAAATCAATAGCTACCAGCCATGGATTTTCCATTCTCCAAAGCAACCTTCTGATGGAGCTCCAGATTGGGGTGGGTGTGGTCTTCAGAACAAAAGGGTTTTAAAAAGACACAATTGTTTACTGTGTATTTAAAGTTATATGCAGTAGACCCTGTGTGTGAGTTTCTAGGCCACCAGTTTTCAAAGTTGTTGTTTTGTGCCATCAAGAGCAGCCATTTGGGAAGGCTCACTCATGAAAACACGGCGTGATATCCAGCAAACAGTGGCTCAGCTTTTTGTGAAGATTGGGTATTTTTCTCAGGCTGGCCTTAGGAGGCATGTTGTCCCTGGAAGGTTGATCCTAAAGAATTGACACTGAAGTGGTCTTACCCCATAAGAAGACCCTTTAGGAGGCCCCAAGGAGAAGGACCGTGTTGGCTAGCCATGGGATATTCCTCCTTAAGGATAAGAAAGCTGGCTGGATAGCTCTGGAAGTTACATTTCTGGCTGCGGAGTCAGAGACCAGGAATTCAGTTCCTTCCTGTGAACCCCAGGAGAAGAACCAACCTATGTAGCCTTGGGCAAGCTGCACAGTCCCAGAGCACCCCAGAAGAAGGAATTGGTAAACCACTTCTGAGTACTTTGTACTCCTAGAAAGGATTCACATAAGTCACAATTGATTTGAAGGCACATAATAATTATTATTAAGGATGAGGATGTCTCCTTCTTACATTCTTTGTAATGTAAGAAGGGGACAGGGGAATTTTTTCTAGGGGAGAGCCAAGAGGGTAGAAGGTGGACTAGCTCTTTAGTGAGGTCTAGTGACCCTGATCTAGATCGGCACCAGAATGCACAGCTGGCCTCCATCAAGTTTTGTCTAAAAATATGCCACCTCCATGTGGGAGTTTTTAAAACAAGCAAAACCAGTAGAGACACATCTTTCTCTCCCCCCCCCCCCCCAAGTTTGTATGATGGTTATTTGAAAATGCTGAACCCGTGTCAGAAAATGCTAGGATTTACTTTGACAGAGACAAACTGGTAAGGAGTTTGCACACTCTTTCGGCATCCCAGAAGTCTCTTTTTGACTTCCTGAAAAGCTGACGGAGTGCATATTTTCCTTTTTGGATGTTTGTCCCAAGAAGGGAATCGCAACATTTCCCAAAAGGTTTTAAACATTTTCCAGTAAGAAGGGTACTTTGAAAGATGTATTTCATTCTTGTTTTTCGCTTGTTTTCAGCACCTTGTCCCTCTTTCCCCCTCTGGTTAGACACAGAGAGAGAGAGAGAGAGAAAGAGAGAGAGGGAGGGAGAGGGGGAGAGAGAGAGGGAGGAACAATGATGCCCAAAGGAATTAATTCTGACATAGAAACAGACTGGGTGACATTTGAGGCACGTCCTAAGCTCTGCTGGCCCCATTCTGGATCTGAATAGAGTTTAACCCTCAGCAAGACAGTACTTCAGCAGATCTAAGAGCAGCCTTTTCAGTGACCAGCATCTTCAGCTGGATCTGCATCTAGGCACATGCAGCTGGGTTGGGGAAAGGGGACCTCTCCATCTATTGTCCAGAGCAGTCCCCTCTAGCCCTCTGAAAATGCTACACTTGGGCCAGGGGATCTGCTGGATCACACCCCAAACAAGGTGGGTGTCCCTTCCATCCAGAGCTCTCTTCCATCAGTATGGTGTTGCGTTTAGGATGTTGGATTATTATGCCTTTGGACATCTGGGTTTCAATCCCCACAGGGCAGTTCCACAGGTGTGTTGTGTGACATTCACTCCGCTAATTGCACAACCAGTCGCACAATCAAATTGCACAATGCAGACTCCCTGGATACAGTGTCCTGCACACTTCTGCGGACATCACTTTATATTACACCATCTTCAACAGTATCTTACCCACTGTATTTTAATGCTATTGTTTTCAAACTGTATTATAAACCACCTTGGGTCCCTCGTTTGGGGAGAAAGGCAACATAAAATAAATATAAGTGGAAGGTGAATCCTTGATCGACCCCTTATTTACTGATGACTTGACTAATCTAAAATTTGATTGACTGCATGGTACTGCGCTGTATTGCAAATTTTGTTTCTTATTCCATTTTCTCTCTCACTTTAATTAGCTTCATTTTTATACTGACTGTAACCCATGTTGGTTTGGTAGGGTTGTCCCTTTGGAGCCTAGATAATAGTACCTGATGCCATTAAGCCAACAGGATTTGGCTTGTGCCAACAACCACCCCCCTGGCCTCCAATGTGCTGGTTGTTAATGGTAGGTCAGTTTAGGTTAAAAAAGCTCTCATCCATGATCTGATTGCTGATGAAGGGACTGACCTGACCTGACCTGTGTCACCGAGACTGTCTTCCATGAACCAGTTCATGCGTCTTTGTCCCAGCTTTGCCTTCTTTGCTACCTACTGCACCAGCTGGTGGTGGGATTACTCCCAAGGACTTACTCTCCCTTACCAGGAGACCATTTGCTTAGCATTCAGATTGGGGCGTTTCCACCTGGTGTTGGGCAAAAGAGGCCATGCAAAGATTCTGCATGTGTACCAATCACTTCATTAGCAAGGCATTCTCTCCACCTGAGTTTGCTGAGGTGGTTTCTGTTGTGATGTCAGAGAACCCCAGAACATAGTCGTGGCCAAACCACTTTCTCATGAACCTTAGATTGTCAGTGGCCTTGCTTCCCTGTGCGAGGGGTAAATAAAAGAAAGGCACTCTATTCTCAGAGATTAATGGAGTTCCAAGGATTCTGGAATGATGACAATGAATTTCTTGTCAATATGGCTGACACTGTCAGGAACTGCAGGCTAGGAAATAGTATGGAAGATAATTAGGAGGCCAACAGTGTAAATCTCATAGTCCATATGACTAAATACAAGTGAGAACACACAATCATGCCTCTTTTGTGGGGGTGCTGCTAGCAAAGTCTTTGTATCTCTCTGCGTCCATGCAGAGGATCTAGAAGCGAGGTCAATGGACTCTCAATATCTCCCTGTATTAGAATATTAATGGAAACATCAGACATTTCTAGGGCAGTCATTCTTATTATTTTGAACTTGGTACTACCCTGGATTAATGTAGAACTGTGAAAAAACAGAAACTATGAGAAACAGAAACTACTCGTATTCTAGTTTCGTAGGATCAATTGATGCAGCCCAAGGATGTGCATAAAGTGTTCAGAGGGGTGAGACTGATTAAACCTTGCCCACCTTGGCTATTAACAACTAGCTGGGAGAGTGATTAGACTAGATAGATTTTTTTTAAAAAAGAATCAATGCCTCTTTACGAAAGGGAGTGCTCCCAGCTACTTTGGAAGAAGCAGTTGTAGTTTGTTTTTTGAAAACACAATACTTTGGGGTGACTAAGGATAAAGATCTTGGGAGCAGGTGTTCCCACTGTCCAAAATATCATACCCAGCTTTGTAGGTCACCAGGGTACCACCCACAGTCACTCTCCCTCACCCCACCCCATTCTTTTGGAGAACAAAACAGCTAATAACACAGGGAATAGTCCATTCATATCATTCCAGCTTGGAAAAAAATAGAAGCCTCCGGCAGCAGAGAAAAAAAGCCCTCTGTGCTGGAAACAAAATGGCCAGATAGATTTGAATTGGCCTTTGGGTTGTGTAAGTTAAAAAGAGAGACACAGAGAGAGAGAGAGAGAGTTCTCTGCATCTCCATCTCAGTTTGCTAGAACTGGGATTTCCATAATCTTTCCAATATTATTTCTCTAACAAATATTAAGGCCAAAATCCTATTTAGGATTTCTGCACACATAAAGGCAATCACATTTTCTCCCACTCTTGCATGCTTCTCTTTGCACAACTGGTTGTGTGATGGTCATTGCTTGCCCATTCATCTGAAGGGGAAAGCAGCTTACATGACTGCCCTTATGCAGTCACCTAAGAGGTATGGGTGGAAATCCATTCCAAAGAGAGATGGGCTCTCTGGTAAAATAATCAGTCTGATTTGCAAGGGCTGAAGCCGCAAAGTAATTTAGCAGCTGCTGCTGCTCTCTTGACAGATTATGGGCCCAAATCCTAGAAAACTAAGAGATCATTGAGTAGCAGAAGTTAACAGGTAACTTGTATTTGAGCAGCCCACAACACCTGAAACCAAAGGGAAAGATCCAGTTAAGAAAGAAAGAGATTAGGAATCCTGGTAGAGCATCTAAAACTGCTGCTGATCCAGCCAACAATTAAAACATTGTGGGCTTTTCATGTGCAATCACGCCTCAGATGAGAAAAAGCCCTTGATGTCACAATGAGGGACCCTCCTACTAACACAGCAAAAGCTGAATTTGAAGAAGAAAAAATCCTGCCAAAGACATCGTAATTTCTCTGGTGAGTGATAGCCAGACTGTGCATATACAGATGTGTAAATTCCATGTAAAGAGATGTGGGAGGCATTAAAATTAGCCCATCAAGAGAAGGGTGTGTGTGCCACGTCTTATCATTGCATGGATCTATTGAAAGAGGGAAAATAGTTCCAAGACCACTTAATTCTTGGAACCCAAGTAGAGCTCAAGAAAAGTAAGAAGAGTTTTGAGCAATACTCAGACAAGAACAGCTTTCATTGGTTCACTTGCAAAATCCTAAGAAATAATCATTTCCATCACAGAATGCGCAGAAAAAATGACAGAATTTCAATCCAGTTGTAGCTGGTGTGGCAGAAGAAATTTCAAAGAGGCAAGCTGAATTTGGTAGTCCATATGCAGATACAAGTTTTGCTTTTGCCTCTGCTAGCTGCTAAGAGAAAGCCAGCCAGTTCCCACTGAAGCTCTGAAGAAAGAATACAAAGCTCAGAAGCAAAGACAAGCAAATGTTAAACCTAAAAATAGCCAACGCTTCATTTGTGGGGATGTTTTACACTGGAAAAGGGATTGCTCAGATGTGCAAGTAAACAAAAAATGTGAGCAAAAAATTAGAGCTAAACATACACAGCTCTATCCACAGATATTTACAAGTTGTGTGTAGATAAGCAACAGAACACACTTTATCTTGATTTAGGAACCTCCATATGTATGTCTGGAAAGAAAGTTTCTCATACATCTAGAACAAAATAGAAGACACCATGTACTACTTGCTGATGACAGAGGAAGGAGCTGGCAGGTAACTTTTGATCCGTGAAATTCCAGATGGATCCAAAAATATAATGCTCAGTGGTATATCGTATGTACCAGAAATGATATACGTATTTGTATCGGTCAGTGAATATGCAGATCGTGGGTGCAGAACTGAATTTGAAAGAGGTTAAGGTATGACAGAATGTGTCTTTTGCAGCCTCTAAAACAAAGGGTATACATTTGATATTCATAAATTTGAGACTTCCGTCATCTTCAACTTGGATTAAAATTTGACATTTTTGTGAACCATATGGGATCACAGTACATGAATCAGAAGCAAAATCATTTGATGTTGGCTCAAGTGTTGGCTCAAGTGTCAGCTCCCACTAGAGAAAACCTATGCTTTCAAAAAAAAAAAAAAAAAAAGGAAGTAAGGCTGCTGTTTATCTTCTACTTACCTCTGGATTTCAGTCCTGTCTAAACTTCCCCATTGCTCCCCAAAGCTCCACCTGCCCTGCGCTACTACCTGTGGGCCTGAGGAACGTATGGATTTCAGCACATGACCCCTAGCTTATGCCACTGAGAGTCAAGCCTCATCGTTAGGATGGGGTGGTGTGCGCTGGAAGAGAGTGGGGTGAGGAGAACCGCACATAACTCCACGACCAAGCGGCTCGGGGGGGGGGGGGGCGCGCCTTGAAACAAGAGCTAGAAAGGCTGGTGTGAAAACCATGCGCGCGGGGGGGGGGGAATGTAAGTGCTGGAAAAGTGGCTCGTTCGGACTGCATGGGGGACGCTGGGAGCCGCGATCCAAAAAGGGCGCTTTGCTGAGCTGGGGATGAGGGCGTGTGTTGTCGCCCTTCTACTGATGCTGTGGCTTGCAATAAGAAAGGGTCGCTTTCGGGAGGCCGCGGAAGCGAAGGGGCTTGGGACGAGGCGGAGGCGCCTCGCGGAGCCTTTCAGGTGCCCCACGTTTTTGTCTCTTTGGGGGTTGGGGTGTGTTCCTCGGGGTTGCGCCTGAGGCCCGGGCCCCGACTGACCCGCCCGCGCACACACCCCCCCTTCTAAAACGCCACCTGGGGAAGCGAGCCTTCCCCCCCGGGAGCCATGTTGGCCTCCTTCGGCGCGCTCAAAAACGGGGTGGGGTGAGGGGGGGGGGCGAAGGAGAAAAGTCCGGCCGCACTTCGGGGGCGAACCCGTTTGCGCGCGCGTGTGTCAGGGCGGGCGCTCGGGCACCGCCGCTCCCCTGCCCCGGACCCACCGGCTCGTAATCCAGACTAACGCCGCCTCTCCCGCCCCCCCCCCCCCCGGTCCCTTTCAAAGGCGTTTGGTGAGCTCGGGGAGGTCACCGGGACCCCCCCCCCCCTTTTGGGGAGGGGGCAGGAGGGCGAGGACGGGCAGCATCCCTATCCTGCCCCTTCTCAGCGCACGCTGCGAGCCGGAGGCGGCGGGGAGCGCTGCGCTTCGCTTCCTTCAGGGGTCCTCGGCGCTGGCGGCTCCCGACCAACGGAGAGAGCCGCCGAGGTAAGCCGCCTCCTTCCTCTGGGTCTTCCCTGCCTGCCGGTGCAACTCGGGCGGAAGGGACGGGGGAGCCCCGGTCCTCGGAGGGGGATGGAGGCGCCCCAGCCGGGAGGGAGGGAGGGAAGCCGCCCGGGCTGAGGGGAGGCGGCGGCCGGCCGCAGAGTTTGTGCCCGCGGGAGAGAGCTAACAGGCGGGCTGCCGGTCGGTCCGAGGCTCCCCGAGAGCCGACTCGCCGCCTTTTGCCCGGCCGGGGTGCCGACTCCTTGCGGAGGAGCGGGCGTGGAGCGGGACGGCGGCCCCTGCGCCTTGCACTACAACTCCCAGGCGGGGGAGGGGATTCTGGGAGTTGTAGTCCAAGGCGCAGGGGCCGCTTTCGGGCTCTGGAAAGGGGCCGGCTGCTGAATCTTAACCAAAAAAAAAAGAGAGGGGGGGGCGCGAGAAGAGAGAGCAACCCGGCGAGACCTCGCGCGTTGACCTTCTCCGACCCTAGACCCGGGCGGGCGGGCGGGCGGGCGGGGGGCTGCAGGAAAAGCCCTTGGGCTTCGCGGGTCCTTTGTTGCGGCGGGCCTGGGGGGGGAACGTGAGAACTGGGTCCGTGCCTGCTTTTAAGGGTGGCGGCGGCGGCGGCTGTTTCTTTCAAAATTCTTTTGTCCCGAAACCAACTTAGAAGAAAGCATGGGGAGGGAGTGAAAGGGATGGGGCGGGGGTGTGTGTGTGTTTGTGGGTGGGGAGAGGTCATTCCGGGGGAATCGGGCCCAAGGAAGGCTCCTGGGGCAGCTCCGTGGAGCCAAGCCTGGCTGAACCTCGGTGGACCTGGGAGAGAAAGGGACGATTTCTCCCTCACCCGACTCTCTCTCTCTCTCTCTCTCTCTCCCCCCCCCCCCCCCGTGGCTACAAAGGAGAAGGCGACTCAGAGCAACCGCGGTTAATGCCCCCCCCCCCCCCCAATAATTAGTGTCAGACTAGATGTGGGTCTGTTTCACGGTCAGCCCTTTCCAGTCATCTGTGAACTCTGGAAGAATTAGAGAAGACATTTCATTCACGGATGCATCTCATTTTCATTTTCTTTTAAAACCCTTTTGGTGGCTGTTCAGGGGAGCTGTGTTGTGCTGAGTGCCCGACCTCTTTAGGTCCTTCTCTCATTGCATGGAAAGGTTTGAATTCATCTAGAACAAGTATTGTCTTAAAACCAACTCAAACCATGTGTGTCTTTCTTTACTCAGGGTTAACAAAAAGTTGTTGTAGTTGTTTATCATTGCTCTCAGCTTTAGCTTTATCATCACTCCACAAGAAATACATTACATTCTCAGGATCCTAATTTATTCTCCTGTGTTCTCCTGTATTAATTTTAGTAATCAAACTGAATAAGAAACAAGTCAGGGAATACTTTTAGATAACACTTTATGTAGCTTTCTGCTTCTCCTGTACATATAATATGTTTCCAGTTGGATATAGAAAAAAGCTGTTCTGGCCATCCTCTTCCCCACTTCCTAACTGAAGGTCTTGTAATTATATTCTTATACTCAAATCATCTTCAAAGATGCTCTGTTAATACTGGATTTTTTTAAAAAATCTTCAATATGATTTCTTGCAAGTAAATAATACTGAACTCAAGGATGCTTGTCTATAATGATTTCTAATCCTTGTATCACACCTTTGGTGAAGTGTGCTGGGATTATTTATTTATATAAACCTAGGTAGTCTACAGGCTAGTTTGTAGTGCATGGGATTGTATGAGTCTAGATGGGGACAGAATCTTCTAACCTGTTTTCCTTTTGTTTCATTGTTTGACTTTTAAAACAGTGTGAAACTGGTGTGTGTGGATGTAAAATGAACATGTTTCTAAGTACTTGATATGTTATAGGACTCTTCCCTCTCACTTTACATAAGAGGGCACTATTTCAGAGCTACTGGAGTTACTCCAAGATTTTGTGATTTTATTTTATTTTTTGCTTTGTATATAATTATGCATAAACCAGTATATAAGTAGGAGAAAACAAAGAAAGAGCAGTACTCTGATGTGAATATATGCAAATCAATTTGAGCAAATTTAAAAATCTAATATTAAAACAGCAAAATTAAATAGGTCCAAATCATGCTACAGTTGTTGAAAACAAAATGAAGGGAAAATCTCCCTGTTGTAATTTTACATAATGCAGGTGCTATCATAGAAAGTCTTAGGGTGCAGTTAGATGGTGGGAAAGGTGTGTGTCCAATATCACTGGATATTAAAGTGGCCCTTCCATCTGTCAGGGAATCATTCCAGCCTGGTCCCCAAAAATAGTAACCGTGCAGCTGGAACAAAAAGCTCCAGTTTTGGCATGGATTAGGATTGAACTGGAATGTATTTCCCCTTCCGTCTTGTGACTGCTTGGAAGAAGATCACACCAGGCTGCTCTGCAAGTGATCCCAAGTGCAATCTGTTTTCCCTTGTGCACACTGTAAGCAGAGAGGCATCAAGGAAGGCTGCATTCAGAGATCCTAAGAACTTCCAAAATTATCCAGGGAATAGGCTACTGAAGGCTTTAAAACAGCAGTGGCTGCTGTGTGTGTTACGGGGATGGGTGGGTGTGGTTAAACCAGTGGTTGTCCAGGTCTTGTTGGACTGTGGCTCCCATCTCTTCAAACCAGCCTGGCAAGTGGTAAGGGATGATTGGAATAGTAGTTAATCAGCATCTATATGGCCATAGTTTCCACACAAGTAGTAACTGCTATTGTCCTGTGGATATATTCCAAAGACAGCTGCAATGAACATTCTATGCTTCTACAAACTGCTTTCTTGAAGATTCTTTGTTTTGAAAAAGAAAAGTTTGATCTTCTGACAGTCCAGTCCACCAAAAGGTTCTTCTCTGCAATCCTCATGGACTAAATGGGAGAGTGGGGCTTGTGCAGGATTAAAGTACCTGCTGGTGGATCGTGCCCTTCAGTTTGGGTTAGCCATTCTTTTTTTTTCTTTTTTCTTTTCCCCTTTGTGTGTGTCTGTCTTTTCTGTCTTTTCATGAATAAGTACCATTTAGAAGGCATTTTTTTTAGAATTATCACTTTCACTGGTGTATATTCCCTGTTACTTGCTTGAGAGGGATGGTAGCCATTGTTTTACTGTTTGTGGTTCATAAAACAAAGTGTGAAGCAATAAAATATTATGGAAAACACAATGAAATTGCAATCAGAGCAAAATAAAACAAATCAGGAGTACAACCCTCACTGTATTTCCTTAATGCAACCCTGAGCCCACTGAATTCTGTGCTGCTCATTTATAGGTCAGGGTGTTTAGGACTGCTGTTAGAGGCCCTGACCTGTTTGCAACAAAACTTAACAGCTTCAACAAAATCCCTTTGAAAAGCAAAACAATGAACGTTCTTGCAGCATCTTTATTGAAGTAGGACCCTTCATGGGGAAGAGCCCGTTTCTTCAAGACTTGGTAGCTCTTGTTGTTTGATTCTGATGTAGCTACTTTTAAAGAACTGACTCTTTGTAAGAGTAAAAAGTGTAAAATACTGTCCAGTAAACACTGTTGGCAGGATAAACCTGAGTGAAGTAGTGGGACTATGACAAGTGAAGGGGTTAAGGAGGTGCCTTCATAGCCTGAGAGGAAAACGGGCAGCAAATCAGTGTGTATGTTGTATGTGCTTAATCCTCAGGTCTTAAGCGTGCATAACTGTGCGATGGGTTGTAGCTGTTGTTTTCAACGAACAGTAAATCTTTGTCAGCACAAAGATGTGGAATGATTTTGTTCCAAAGGCTCCAAAACCACAGAGAGGTTCTCTAATTCACTCCTTTTCCTTTTGACCCAGGAGACCATTCTTTCCAGCACAGGATATAGGCTGGTCAGTGTTGTTTGTGCAGGGTTGACATTCAGTGACCAGTTCAAACAGTGGTGTCACATAATATGGAAATATCAAAAAGGAGGATGCCACATAGGAATGAAATATCCATATATGTACCATGAAGTTGTGATGCCTACATTAAAGGGGATAGGAGTCCATTGCTCTTGCTCATTGCAGATGCTAATTTTGTTGGCTCTGCACAAATGCATAGTAGCTCTTATATGAGAATTGAAGGTGGTTGGAGAAAAATTGATGGGAAGAAAGCAATACATTTTCATAGTTTAAAATGGAGAGAATTTCCATTTACCTGTTACATATGATTGGTGTGACTTTTTTTTGAAGGATACTACTAAACAATCATGGATTTGTAGTCAAAGAATGTAACTTTTCCAAGCCTTGGGCACACATTTCTGGTCTTTATGCAATCGATTCTGGCAACATAGCTGGAGATGAAAGACTCAAGCAGGCCACCTTTTTTTGTAGATAGTTGGCAAACAGACGGGCCTGTTTGTGTTCTGTTAGCATCACACAGCATCATGGGAACTATATCTATGTGTGTGAATAATTCAGGTCTGTAGTAAGGGATCGTTCAAGCCAGGGTGACCTTTTAGCCATGGCATTTGTCTTGCTTGGGTTGCTCTGTGCCAGACGTGGTTTAGCCCATTGGACTTGGTGGGGCAGAGAGCATTCGCTAAGGTTTAGCCAAGGGTTCAGCAGAGACACAGGTAACTACATTGAGTTGGCCACCCGTCTGCTTCTGTTCTGAGGTTTAAGTGCGCTTAAGCAAGGCTTAAAAGTTGAAGAGTAGTGTATTCCCTTGGTCCAGAAGGATGTAGCTAGCACAAATTCACCTAGGAGTAAACAAGGGGCAACTTGAGCCTTCATTTGAGCCTTAGGGTTGCAAATGGTCCTAAGAGGGCATCCCCCAAATGCTATAGTGGAAATCTGAGAGTCGTCAGTACCTAAGAAAGGTTATGGTGACAGACATTTGGAGAGGGGAAAGATGGAAAGCCAGGATTGGGAAACGGCCTGTGCCATGTCTTCTTTCAAAAAAGTTGGACTGGACTCACTCAAACCACAAGCTGAGGCAGAGCACACATCAGCCAGGTGCCACAATACAACAGGGCCCACTCCTCCAAAATTCAAAAGTGATATGAACAACTTAGGCAGAAGCCCATTTCATGGAGAGGCACTGCACTGAGGTGTATTGCCAAGTCACTTGACAGAGACCTTACTTGCAAAATTTGATTGGGTCCTCATTCACACAACACCGTTGTGCACTGCTTTGAGCCCACATATCTCAGCAGGGATTAAGCAGCAAGAAGAGGCTGGGTAGGAAGGTGAGGGGATGGGGTGGGGGTTGGGGAGAGAAGGGACGTTTGACCACAGCATCATATAGTAAGATGGTGTCCCCTTAAGTCAGGAGCAGGCAGTGTCTGGCCCCTGAAGACTAGAATGTGGCTCTCTCAAGACCGAATCCAGTGCTCTAACCAGTACACTACACTGGGTGTCAACAGACAGCAAACCCTTCCTAAACTGAAACTGTGGGATGTGGGCTAGACAATTATGCCTGCCAAGAAGAGCAGCCACAGAATGAGTTGGAGGGGTTGGGGGGGGGGAGAGAACCACCAAAATGAGAGTTAGCACCAAGCAACCAGGAACACTTGTTTAAAAATGAAATCTTTGTGCCACTCTACCCCCATAATTTCTGTTCATTAAATTAAAGCTCCCACAAGAAATTTGTTTAAAAGGTGTGTGTGTGTGGGGGGGAACCCCGCTGGCAGGCGAAGGATCCACAACCATCTTTTAAATGGAAAACAAAACAAGACTCCTTGGACAACGCAGTTTATAAATCAAACCACCAATTATACAAAATAGGCCATTCTTAAGCCACAGCAGGAGGTGCAAACCCACATAAATGGTAAACTTCTGGGATAAACATCCTTTTTTAAAAAAGTCAGAATATATGGTTTGCTTTTAAAAAAATTGCTTGAAGGTGTGTTTTTTTAGCTATGTGCACTTTGGTAAAAATTCAAAACATCTCTTGCTTTATAAGTTAGAATCTTGGTACTTGTAACAGAAAGCTATTAATGCTAAACATATTAAAGCCATCTGTGTTTTACAGATGTACTGAGTCACAAAAGTCCCACAAAGGTGGAACTTTCCATGTCATTACTAATCCCCAGTCAGTTCTAGCTTTTTCATATCTTGAGGTAACTGTAAATCTGAGATGTTACCACATGAGGGGGGGCATTTGATAAAATTATCATGATGTAAGTGTGACCAAGAACCAGCATGTAGCAAAAACGGATTCCCTGTAGTAAGAAAAGTCAAGTTAAAAACTGATGGGGAAAGCTGGGTAATTGGTTCGGAAACTGATTGTCTTGAGTGGAGGCAGAAGGCTTTTTGTTTATACGTGCTCTGTTCATTCCTGTGAGGAGCTGAAGGCGACATAAATGGAGTCCCATTTTCATCCCCACCGTAATCATGTGAGGTAGGTTTGACTGAGCAATAGGAAGGGGCATACTAGCCTGTGTGATGTCCTATAAGGGTTGGTCTGACACTTGAGGGAGCCATACTTTGAATCCACGCAGAGCTGTGAAAATCTCTGGGTGTTGTGGGACGATTGTGCTGTTTTAGCTAGACCTCTCTCACAGGTTGGTTGCAAAAATAAAGTGGGGAGGAGGAGAGCTCTTGTGCACTCTCACTAGCATACTGGAGGTCAGGCAGAATGTAGATATAACCAATCCATAAATAAAAATAGTGCAAGGCATGGTCACCAGCTGAAGTGAGAGGAATTTTGAACTCCGATCTCCTTGCTCCAAGTTCAAAATGCTATCTGATCTTTTACACCATGCTGGCTGTCAAAGTCAAGGTTCATTTGACCTTTGTTTCCTTTTGTCTCGCTGAGACAGGCAAGGCAGTGCTCCTGCTTGCCTACCTTTCCTCCAAAGACAACTCTGCACCCACCCACCCCGACCCCCTTGGCTGTAGTTTTTACAACTTGAAGCAGTGAACTGTCGCAGATTGGAAACCACATTGCTGGACCAAATGCCCTGAACTCCTGTAGATCAGCAACCAAGCTGGCTTTTCTCCTCCATGGACAGTTTTTCATATTATGATTCACAAAAGTATGGGAGTCATAATACACAGATTTGATTCCTGCCTTTGGAAAATACTTTAGTCTTGCAGATTAAAACAAGCCATACATAATACAGTAAAAGTATGGAAGAAATGGAAGAAAACATGTGGCACTAAGGAATGGAGCTTGAGGGATATCTGTTGACTAGAAGAAAGGAAAAATAAATGAACATGACAGCAAGAAAGAAATCCTGCATAAATTACAAACTCCACAGGAGGGAGGCAAGTTTTCCACTAATTGTTTGTTATATGTGGAAAATGGATTGTCTCTTTCATAGGAAGGAAGGAAGAAAGAAAGAAAGAAAGATTCTTGAATCCAGTTGGTACATTAAAAAAGGATGAGGTTATGGGAAAAGCAAAGAAATCCTTTGCTGAGCAGCTAACTTTGGAAAGAATTGTTGATTCTCGTCTTCCAACAAGATCTTTGTGTTAGGGAGCAGAGGTCAGGGCATAGGACCCTTTGGGATATCAAAAGGGGGTGAGAAGAATGGTTGGGATTTCCAGCAACCCGAGAGCTCTCTTTTGTTTTCATTGGTCAGCCACTGAGGATGATGCCTGTGGACATCAAAGCAATAGCTAAACAGTGTTATCTCACTCCATCTTTTTGCCCCCTGCCATGTGATTGGCCCCTTTTTGGGGTGGGGAGGAAATGTTGCATGGAGGAGAGAAGCAAGAAAAGAAAGACAGGGTGTATAATTGTGCTGTAAATTTTTACAGACAGAGGAGAAATAAAACAATTTCTGTGTTTGTGAAAATGTAAGCCAGGAGAACCATATATGTTCAGTGCCATCCTTCTGGCATTACAGCTCTCCCTCACATGAAAATTCTCCATGTTTGCTATGCTCCAGCTAAAGGTGGCAAATGAAGCAGAATGAATCACCCAACAATGCCCCTTTTCCTATTTAAACCTTGTAGTTCTTTTAAAAGTAACAAAGACTTAACACATTTATTTTAGCATGAACTCCTGTGGTCTGTATTCCACTTCACTGGATGCGCAAAGTGTTGTCTGTAATTTCTGATACACATAGAGATCCACACGCTATGTTCACATGGTTGGGAGTGGTATCTAAACAGCGAGATCACACGGGAACTAAATATGGAAAATCTTGATAGTGACACTCTTGCATTATTAACACGGGCTAATCACAAAACTGTTGCTGATATCCTAAACATCCTGGCATTGGCCAAGCCAATTAAGACATAACAGGGAGTGGTAGGAAAGTGTTAGCCCAGTGCAAACTTCCTAAAGAATGATTACTCAGCTGTCTCTCCTATCGCCATCTCCCATGGAAGTTTCTTTTCTCCCACAGGGTTTCACATATTGCTGTATCAAAGTTATGTATCTTTAGTCTTTTGCCATTGGTGGTCTGCAGAAGGACACCATTGTCTGAAAATGAGATATTTCACATTGGAAGATCAACAAGGGATCGAACTCCTGGTGTTGTGGATAACGTTATTCGGTGCTATAATAGTGTTGCCAAAGGAGATATGGGGTAGACATTAGGCCTGGAGAAGGGCCTGGCCTCTGTGGTTGAATCCTTGTCTAGGCTGTTGTTTCTAGGGAGCCACTGAGCTATGTTGGGAGCATGTCTGTGAGCCAGCGCAGGCCTACCATCCAAGGCCCAGTGCCAAAGAAGGGCCATTCTTCTGCATAGGTACAAGACCCAGGCAGGTGTTTCAGAGACCCTGATCGTACGTGTCTCGCACCTGCACTGAACCACTCTAGGACCATTCTAGAGTGGAGCCATTTTGGCCGCCCTCATCCCGGTGTGGGTGCATAGCCCTGCCTCAACACCTTCCCTCGGTTCCATTCTGTCTTCCTGCGAGAGGGAAGCGCATAGTGGCCACAATGGACTGTGGTTCACTGATAATAATGTCTGTGTGTCTGATGTTGCCCTAAGTGTATCTCCTGTTTTCCATTTTGCTTCTATTTGTATGTTGTGTGATGAGAACGCGTAGGATACAGCAGCCATTCTGACAATGCAGCAACGTTTAGATATTTCTTTCATTCTTCTGCCATAATGAAAGCATAGGATTGCATTACCCAGCACCCACACAGTCCAATCCTCTGCATGTTTACTCAGAAGAAAACTCCGAGGAATTCAGCACTTTATTCCCAAGTATGTATGTATAGGAAGGAGTAAAAGTGTTAGAGCTGTGGCTTGATTTTGCTGTCGGCAATGATGAGTTCATGTCCCTTGTTTCTCCTTGCTTGTGATGGATTTTAAATATTCTGCTCAGAACATTTTGTTCTGCTTGCCTAAGGTGTGTGGAAAAAAGCTATTTACCCAGTTCATAATTAATCGGTGCTTTCTTATGAGCAATAAACCAGAAAACCCCCAAACATTTACTCAGTCTTAGACTACATTCAGCAATAGTAGACACATGGGGGGGGGGGGGGGAATGTGATTTGCTTTTAGCACATGCTCTGTGATCACTCAGTCAGAACTGTATTTTCTTTTTGCATTGAGCACTGGGACTCTGTGGCCTGTACTTGTTTCTAAGGGACAGTATGAGTTGCTGAGCCTGTGTGGTGTCTGAGGCAACACGGTGTGCAGTACATGCTGTCTCTAGAGCACTGTTTCATTCTTTCCTCTGCTTACGTAATTTTTGCTTTTCTTTTGAAAGTTTTCCGCCCTGTTCTTGACAGGCTGCTCTTCCCTGATATTTCTCTTACATTTCTAAACAGTGCCATGAGCAGGGAACTTGAAGCTGTTGTAACGTATCTGCTGCTTAATTAATTAACAAAGATCTTGGCCATGATGCCAGGTAGCGAGAAGAAAAAGAAGCCAGAAACTCGGAGCGGGTGATCACAGTCACTCACCTTCCAAGCAGATACGTTGTGTGAACGTAGAAGCCTTAGTAGATTGATCACATGAATGGTAACAAATTAATTGATTATATTTGTGCATGAATTCAAACAATAGTTTCAATGGGAAAAAAGCACCCTTTCTTTGCTTCTGCGTTAACAACTGTTTATTATTTTAAAAATGAACCTCCTGGTCTCCATCTAGTTAGTTGACTGAACCACTTGCTGAATGGTTTATTAATATATATAGTCATGTGAAAAAGAAAGTACACCCCTTGGGCTTTATTTTTGTAAAATAAATCATGACACGGTGTAATATGTCATGTGTTGTGGTTCATCTGAGGTTCTATTTACCTAATTTTTAGACCTGCTAAGGACCAGATTATTTTTTATTACGTCTTGATATGTAAAACCACAGAATTCAAATACAGTAGGGTGTACTTTCTCTTTCACATGACTGTATATGCCAGTTGCACTGATTCAATGGGTCTCCTTGAACTGGATTCCAGCCAAGACCTGCAACCATGTGCTCATGTTCCTCGGAGCCAG
This sequence comes from Intellagama lesueurii, assembly GCA_037013535.1. Classification (NCBI taxonomy): domain Eukaryota; kingdom Metazoa; phylum Chordata; class Lepidosauria; order Squamata; family Agamidae; genus Intellagama; species Intellagama lesueurii. Next base: position 218,466,874 of record JBAJHW010000001.1, on the reverse strand, counting down.
TCACAATGTGTGTGGTGGGACTTGCTGTTGAGTAACAATGTCTAGGGATGTGGTGTGGAAGTTTCATCTCAGTGTTAAACTGCTTAAGAGAGAAACTGCACATAAATGAAACCTGATATGTCGCTGCCTGCAAGTTCACAATCAAACCACAATCTTCACCACATAGCACTGACCATGCAGGCTGAGGGATGGGGTGGGCCAGTGGCACATGTCAGCCCCCTGGCATTGCCCAACAAAGAAAGTGTGTGGCATGGATCTAGGAGAATTGGAACTGAGATCTCGTAGGCTTTGGCCAAATCGCACGTTGTGCTTCCCTTTTCAGTTCTGATGTGGGACACACTCCACAAAAGCTCAGTTCAAATGAAACTTAGTCTTAGTCTTCAAAGTGCCACAAGACGCTTTGTTAGTTTTGCTGTAACAAACCAAACATCCTCTGGAACTCCTTCCCACTGGAGGCCAGGTTGGCCCCATCTTTACTGTCCTTCCACAAGCAGGCAAAGGAACTTTCTCTTCAGGCAGGCTTTCCCTGAGTGACTGTCTACCTGAGTGGGTTTTTTTTTTAATGGATTGCTGTACCTTACTGCATTGAATGTGTTTTGCTGTTGCTTGTGTTTTTTTTTTTGGTACGTATTGTATTCATTGATCCTTTTAGTATAGTATACTCATTGTTCTTAACTTAAATGCTGTCTTTTAATTGTTGTAAGTTGTCTTGAGTGCTTTTTAAGGAGAAAGGTGGGTTAAAAAGATTGCAAATAAATAAAGAAATCCCCTTGGGGGATTAATCTCCTTGGGAGTATCTACATAAAGGGAATAACAGTGACAAGAGTTTACAAGGGGATGGAGCAAAGGAAGACTTATATGGCCTGGGAGATTTTGTACGTGTTCTATAAATGTACAAGCAAATCTTGTTAGGTTAAGTTTTCGCTTCTAGCACAGGCAGGGTAATACAATGGCGAGGACAATCTAGATGTATGTAGCGACAGATTTGGGGTGTATCACTTTTTCTTGTGTATTGTAATGACTGCAGCCTTATTTTTTAGAGCAAACAAGGAATGCCGAAGGACTCCTGAAACCCGCTTAACTCCCTGCATCCCCCTCCCAGCTGTTATCTTTAACCAGTGCCATCCTTCTGATAGCAGAAGGATCACACATGCCTCCCCCCACATCTAAAAGAAGCCACTCTTAAGTCCCATCTGCCAAAAAACAAAACAAAACTAAACTAAAAACTTTTTTTAAAAGCACCCTCTGGGAAAGAAAGAATTTTAAAAGGTTTCTTCCTTCTCTAGGGGCCACGGGGTCAATGATGCTGTATTTGGGTGCCTCCAGACCTGTGTTCAACTCCTGGGCTTTCCTCCAACATCAGAAGTGATTGGAGGTCAATTCTGCTTTTGAAAAAAGCCAGCCGGTGGCCCAGAAGAGGGTAAAGGGGCCTGGGAACTTGGCATAATTGCCCCTTGAAGTAATAAAAAAAAAAAATTAAAAGGGCAGAGGATGTAAATGCTGGGATGAGCATCCTGGCCTTTGCAAGTTGCCTACCCCACCCCTAAAATCAAATCTATAAATGTATTGCTTGATATGTGGTGGAAGCAGTCTCAGACAGTCGGCCCTTCTACAGCTTCTCACTCATCTTGACTCACACACTTTATTCATATGGTGGCAACAATACTAATTTATATAGCATGGCCCTAAAGAGTACTGAGATTATCTCTCTGAAATTAGGAGTTTATATAGGCTTTTTGCTATTGCTCAAGAGCATTTGGGGATAAGAATATTTTTAAATAATTTTTAATATTTGCCTTGCATGTTGTAGGCCTTTTTCTCCCCTTCGGTGAGCAAAACTTTTAAGAAATAGGGAAGCAACCTCAGGCTAACCTCAAAAGCCACAACCAGCCTTTTTAAACCACCGCAGGTCAGGGCGTCCTTTCCACAAATAGAGCAGCATGCCCTTCTCCTGGGCCATTTTTACAGAAACATATTTGTCTTGTGGATTTGTTGGCTTTCTGTACAGTTGGCTTTTCCAACTGTAAATCTATTCATTTTCCTGAGTCAGGGTGGGAAAGGAATTGCTGGGCCAGCTGGCCTTCATTTCTCTTACATTTCTGTAGACTGCTGGGCAAGGTGCTGCTGGTTTTGGCCCCAGCTGCTTGTACCGGAGCTGCTCAGAATATTGCCTTTTCCCCAGTATCCTGTTGTGGTCCGACCAAGAATGCCATGCATGTGCTAACTGTGGCCCACAAAGCCACACAAAGGGGAGGGGTTGTCAGTGGCCTTTCATGGTTTCAGGAGGATCTTGTCCTTTGTGTTAGGCCTGCTTGCTTGGTATGCTATTGATCAGGGAAGAGGAAATGTGGCAAAATGGCTTTTCAGGTCAAGAAGGAATATGGATAAGCAGCAATGATGGTATGACAAAATCAGAGGTGTTGGCTTCCATTAAGACAAGATACAGGCTGAAATCCTGTTGGTTAGCATAGTAAGTTGCACTACAATTGAAGACTTGTTGAGTCTACTCCATAAATTCATTTTATTCAAATGGGTCTATTCTAGTTGCAACTTGCTTTAATACACTAAATTGCAATTAGAGTAGATGCATTTAAATCAATAGAACTTATGGAAGAATTAGCTCACCAAATCCCCCGATTCATTGGGCTTCCTTTAGTGCAACTTACTAGTTCAACTGCTGCCAATCTGTTTCCAGACACAATCCAAAGTGCTGCTTTTAACCTATAAAGCTGTAAATGGCTTGGGCCCAAGCTATCTCAAGGACTGTGTCTCCCCATCATGGGCCTGCCTGGGTGTTAAGATCACCAGGAGAGGCCTTTCAGTCCCACCACCTTCACAGGTGTGCTTGGCAGGGACACAAAAGAAGGCCTTCTCTGTGGCTGCTCCCAGACTCTGGAACGCCCTCCCACAGAGGGCCACCCTGGCCCCATCTTTGCTGTCCTTCCACAAATAAAGACCTTTCTCTTCAAGCAGGCTTCCCCTTAGTGACTGGCTATCTGAGAGATGTTCTTAACTCAATGATCCATAGGGTCCCTTCCAGCTCTGCAGTTCTAACTTTTGAAGATAATGATGATGGACTGTTTGTTATGCCTTAGTGCTTTAAATGTGTTTTGGGTGTGGATTTCATTTACTATTTTAGTGTGGTATCTGTTTGATGCTTTAAATATTTGTATACTTGCTGTTTTAAGCTTTTAAATATTGTTGTTTACTGATGTAGTCTGCCTTGCGCCCTTTTTAAGGAGAAAGGCAGGGCAAACATATTTTAAATAAATAAATAATCAGTTACTACGCCGAGCAAAAGGATTTTGCCCACAGTTTCTTATGAATGAGTTTAAACTATTTTAGTTTAGGATTTTAAAAGACCGAGGCTTGCAGCTATATGTCTGCAGCTATCCCTATCACCTATACAGTAACAGCAACGAGGGCTGGTCTTCCTTTGCTGTCCTTGTGAAGCTGAAGGCCCCTTCCACAAACATTAACCTTCCATTCCCCATTGAAGTGTTTACCTACACTTTGCTACAAGGAGGAAATGCTTTCCTTTGGCAGACGGGACACAGACTGGCGGCCTGTGATCCCAGCTGGTGGGTGAGTGTTCCCTGCCCCACCACTTTGGAGGGAGGCCCCCTCCCCTCCTTAGGCCGGAGAGGTTTCATCTGTGCTGAACTCTAAAAGCAGCTACAGGAGGCTATCCCTTTGAAGGAGAACAGAACAGAGGAAAGGAAAGGCTGTGCAGAACTTTTTCCTTTGTGCTGTTTGTCTTCTCAACCTCACTCCCATTCAAGATTTTCCCTCCCCCCACCTTAGGTAAGAAATACGGGGAGTTTGTGATTGTATTTGCATGACAGAACTATAGCGGTTGGGTACCATTTCTTATGGCTGGATCATAGGTGGCTCAAGACTGGGGCAAGGAGGTCCCCTTCGCCTCAGGATTTTGGGGTGACGTAGCAGTTTTGTTCATTCCTATCGAATCTTGGAATTGGACCCTTGCTGAGGGATGCAGAATTCTCCGTTAGAGATCTCAAATGCTGTATTTTGGGGGAGGGCCCTTGAGCACTTTAGCAGTGTAGTCAAAGTAATTAAATTATTCATTGAATCCTCAAATTCTTTCTATTTCCCTTTCCCTTTCTCGCCTATTCAAAAGTCTAGGGCAATACGTGTAAGTTATCCTTGGCTTCCTTTCAGCCGTACTGCTTTTAAGGAATGCTGTATATCTCTGAATAAGACTCAAACCTGACTGCAAAGGAAAGGGTTCGAATTGCATCAAAGCCTTCTTCTATTGTACTTATAGCCGTGCCTGCTTTGGAATCCAGTTAAAGCACTTTTTGTAAAAGTCAGTTTGCTATTATTCATGCAGATACCGTACTCATGCACGATGTGGGGGTAAATATGAACTGCGATACAGAAAGCAGGTTCGGTGACTCAAGCCCTCCTTAGAGGATTCTGTGTAGACAAATGTCTTGCACTCCTTATGCTCCATTCCTCTTCCATCTCAGCCTATAATACGGGTGACTTTTTTGGGCGGTGGGAGGATATATGCTGCATCTTGGAGTGGACTGAGGTACCAGAATATTTAGCTGTTGTTAGTGGGCGGTATGTGATGGGATCCATGGTGCAGCAGACCTAGTGCGGCAGCCCCTTTGTCTCTTCCCTAAACACACTAGAAATAGGCAGGAAATGAACCACAAGCAAAAGGCCTCGATAAGCTGGGCTGGTTTGTGGTTCGTTTCACGGCCCAGTTTTGGGGACCCTGTTTTGCTTCAGCAAAACAGAATGCCAAACTTTCCTCCCTTTGGCGTTTCGTTTGCTTCAGCAAAAGGGGCTGCCCACTGCCCCCATCGCCTCCGCCTCCCTGCTCCTGCCGTTGCTGCCACCTCCTCTGCCCTGTCTCCTCTTCTACTGGTGCCATCCGCAGAAGCAGCAGGCCCAGCTGCCCTGCCAGGATCCTGCCGTTACCTCTGTGCATGTGCCTGGGGCAGCTGTGCCAGCTGTGGGAAACATTTTGTCTATTGCATGTACCCCTTTGTAAATGGATGTAAAATTGCTCACAAGGGAAGATGTATTGGGTGTGCTTATATCAGAATGTGTGTCCCTGATAGCAGCAGGGCGTTGATATGTATATCCCAACCCAACATAATGCATCCTTGCGCACACCATACTGAATATTCTTTTTGGGGAGAATGGCGGCATAAATAAATAAATAAATAAATAAATAAATAAATAAAAACCAAATGGAGAAATTCCCTTGCTTTCCCTTGTTTTTCACCCAGATGTAAATCATCATCACCATTTTAGAACTGTAGAAGCCAGCACCTATCAAGGAGACATAGTGGGGAATCAAACTTCCAACCTCTGTGTATGCAAACCTGTGTTGCTTTAACAAAGAAAGTGCCTTCCCTCCCCCAAGCAGAAAACCAGAGGACATGTAAATGTTTACAAAAGAGGAGAATGTCAGTTTTTTTCATGAATGTTTCTGTACTTCTCAAATGGGAGCTTCTGAAAAACTGACAAAAATTCCACATGGCACTATACATATGTGCCCTTCTTTGTCACTGGAGATTGTCCAAGGAAAAATTGAGTTGTTGTATACTTAAGTGGTTGGCAGCTGCTTCTCTGCTCTTCCCACTCTGATCCAATGATACCCCAGTCTGTTAAAGCAAGATATTTGGCACAACTGAACAATAAACCAACCCTCCCTGTGCATCTGAACTATGCTGAATACCTTGTTTGTTTATTTTTGCAGGAAGCTGCAGATTATAGACAAATAAATCATTGCATAAGATACATGTAAATAATACTTTGTTTGATATTTAACTACATGAGTTTTTAAACATTGTATATCCTGATCACAATTTTTTACATCCTGATCTGTGATATTTGGAAGTAATTCTTCTTGGCTTGCAGTAAATGCTCTAGGAACTTAATATAGCAATATCTCGCTGCAGGATATTGTCACACCAACAGCCAAGGAACAGCAGAAAAGGCATGCTAATACAAAGCGTCATAATTCATGACTCCATATTTACAATTCAGAGACTGCTTACGCTGCCAATAAAAGTTGTTTTGAAGGTATTATTTTCATACCGACACCTGACCTTTTTTGTAAGGGCTGTGATTTAGCACTGAGTTGTGTGCTGTCTCTGTTTGTCCCATTTGCTTCCTCTGAAGGCTGATGTCTGATGAATATATCTAAACTTATTTCCTGCAGTTTATTGTACTTTTCTGCTACTTATGTGGAGAGGCAAAGAATTTCCCGTAAAAAGCCTCAGAAGCCCACTCTCTGACCATGGGAATATCTTTATCCAGTTGGATTTGTTTCCCAAAGTATGGTTGCAGCCATCGTAGGATGAAACAGGAAGGAAGGAGCAAACTTCCTCAGAATTGTATCTCCTATATCCTGCAGCACTTTTCCTGTGCTGGTGCTCAGTTGTGGAATGTACACAGACCTGGCTGTGGTTTGGTCTGTTTTCTGCAGAAATCATGTGTCTTGAAATATGTAAATGTTTGCTGTTCCTGGTTTCTGCCTGAGGCATATACTGTATAGCTGATACTTGGGCATACACTTGTTGTATTACAATGTTTATCTCTTTCTTCCCATCATAATTTCCTGACTAACTTTTTCAAACTAGCTTTTGACTAACTCTGTGTGTGCGTGCATGCGCGTTTGTGTATGCATATACAGTATACATGTTATATATGCCACAACAGAGTCTCATGTGAACCTGTTTTGCTGCTACTGTACTTCCCTCAAGGCTTTCATGAGGCTAACTTTCAGATGAGTATTTCAAAGACAATTAGAAATGTTCCAAGTTTTCCTGTTTTGAAAATAGATAACAAAGCAGCCCCAACAGTTCAAGCATATCTATTGCTGGATCTTTCATACATGTATGTCCTTTATGTTCCATGCATTGGAAAGGCAGAGTTTCAGGGGTCAGTTTGGAGAAATGTCCTACAGAGTCCAGAAACCAGATTGTTATTGTCTCTAAAACCTTGCTTAGCATACAGTGGGAACATATAAAAGTATTAAACCCTGGCGTATAAGCATATTACACAATGCCTATTGCATAATTCCTCCTAAAGATAGATACTAACAATGTACATGCATTTTGGTGTGTGTATATGCACTTTTTTTTTGTTAGTGGCCAGAGACCTCTTACTTGCTTCCTTTGAGTGAGACAAATGAGTTAAATCACTGTAGTGAATTGCTGTAGTTAAGAAGCTGAAGCTTGCATTTCCCATCATGCACCAGGCACATAACTTGTCATACAAGAAGTGCAATCGTCAGGTTTTTTTTAACAAGGGGCGGTCAGCTGCAATGATTTACATTGTTTGACTTACGCTGACAGATGTGAGTAATAGGATTCTAGCCTTTGTCTTTCTCTGTGAACATGAAGGGAAGTGTTTAAAAATTGTACTTAAATCCTGTCTTAAGACAGTGTCTGAGGAAGCGGAGGTTTGAAGATGTTCTTTTTCCTTCTGTTGTTTCTTTCTCTCCTCCCTCGCTCCACCGCAGACCCCAGTTTTGGCTCTTTTAAACTTGAAATGTCAGGGACTGAGCCCAAGAACGTCTATAAAACAAGCCCTCTAGAGATGGTACAGGTTTTTCTAGTCCATCCCAACTATAGGCCTAAAAACGCTGGAGGTATAGCAACCCTTATGTATTAGACAGTTTCCCAAAATAAAACTATACATGAGAAGAGTCCATGGCAATCTTGTAGGTCCTCCCAGGTCTGCCCCATGCCCAGGTTTATGACATCAGGCCAAGTTCTTGAAGTCAGTACAAAAACGTCTGCAGGTCCAAAATGCGGCTGCCAGATTGATTAGACGCCTGCAGATATGAACACATATTCCCACGCCTTCATTGGCTTCCTGTTAGTTTCTGTACCCAATTCAAAGTGCTGGTTGTGATCTGTAAAGCTGTTAATGGTTTTAAGGACCTCAATACTTGTGAGAACGTCTCTTCCACAAAAGAGAGACCCATCCCACCTGGTCCTTGCAGTCCATGATGTTAAAAATGGTGACATCTAAAGATGCCAAAAGAGGAGCCGTGCTTTCTCGGTCATGGCCCCATCCCTCTGGAACAAGCTTCTGACAGGTGTTTGTCAGGCACCATCCCTCTCAGTTTTTAGGAAATTAGTAAAAACAGAATTATTTAAAGCTGCCTTGTATTAGTGCTTTTAGCCACTGACCTGAGATGTCCAAATTTGGTTTGAATGCAGTTTGTTTTTTTAAGTTAGTGACAGGATTTTATTTATTTTATGGTATTTATTTATGTTGCATATTGTATTGTTTTTAATGTGATTTGACATGTTATGAACTCGCCAGAGAGGGATCGCACTCATGGGGCAGCATACCAGTTGAAATAATAAATACGTAAAATAGAGTTAAGTCTTAGATACAAAAAGTGAAAGTGATGTAGAATCTTTCTTCAGTAGATTAATCTAGTTTAGAAGCAGGTAAGAATCCTACAGATATTTTAGGTAACTTTTAACTGCTCTGAAAAAGCTTTTGGAGATGAGTTGGTGGAAGTTATTAGCCCTGGTGATGATGAATGGTAATTAATTAAATTTTCCTGCTGACAAACCTATTTGTTCAAATAATTCCCCTCCTCTGCAGGAATATATCCCTATAGGCCCTCCAAATCTATTATAGCAGGTGGTTGGGGAATCCTCTGGAGCAAATTTGGCAGAGGGAGAGCCAATGAATGGGCCTGTAAGATCAAGGTGAGGGGAGGAACCAAAAAGCCTGTCATAAAAGCAGACTTCTGCTTTCCAGTGTTCATCCCTGATGATTTCAGATTACTTTGATATGAAACAGTGTTGCACCAAGATATCAATGCTATAAGAACAAATTATCTTATCTTCTGGGACATTATTGTGGTGTTAGGTATATGTTGTTTAGGTTGGATGTTTGTTTAATAAAAAAATTATTTAAAAATTTGCTATAAGAACAAGTTTCAAACCCTGTTTATGTGACATGGACAATGAATAAATATTGGGGTAGGGTAGCCACTGGCACAGTTCTGGCAACCATGTTTTCTTGAGAGCTTACATACTCATATGCTGTATGCCTGGCTCTGTACCATTTTGCCTGCTATTCCTCGTGTGTTTTAATACGAAAGCAAACTTATTTTTTCTTGGTGAAGACCCACCTCATTTGTAAAATAGTCTGATCTATAATGCATTTTATTGAAAAGAAATGAGCAGGTATGCTTTGGCATGATTTATCATTATCTTTCTCAGTTATAAATGTAACTGTTATAAATGACCTGGATGAATGAGTAGAGAGGATGCTCATCAGATCTGCAGATAACACTTAGCTGAAATGGATAGCCAGTATTTAAGAAGACAGAATCAGAGTGCAAGGTGACTGATAAGATTGTAGAACTGGGCCAAAACAGGCAATGAATTTCAATTGGTATAAATACAAAATTCTATGTTTGGGAAGAAAAGTCAGAGGCACAAATATAGGATGGTTGACACCTGGCTTGTCGGTAGTTTAATTTAGGCATCTTAGTAGATGGCAAGCTAAACATGAGTAGATGGTGTGATGCAGCAGCAAAAAAAAAGCTAATACAATTCTAGGCTGCCTCAGCAGAAAGGGAACTAACAATACCACTCGATTCTGCTGTAGTCTGATTTCACCTGGAATACTGTGTATGGTAGTTATGGCACCATAATTTAAGAAGGATATTGAGGAGCTGGAAGATATACAGAGATGTATGACTGAGACGATAAAAGGTCTAGAAACCAAGATCTGTGAGGAATGGTTGAGGGAGTTGGGTATGTTTGGCCTAGAGAAGAGAAGGTGGAGACGTTATAGGGTATCAGTCTTCACATACCTGAAGACTGTTTTCTGAAGCTTCAGAGATTATGTTGCAATTCAAAGCATAAAAATTACAAGAAAGGATATTTTGACTAAACATTGGGAAGAATGTTTTAACAGCAAGAGCTGTCTGACAGGGAAATGGATTACCTTGGAAGCTGGTGGACTCTCCTTCACTGGAAATTTTTAAAAGTTGGTTCGGATGGTTTTAGCTGCAGATTCCCTGCATTAGCATGGTTAGGACTTGATGACCCTCTGGATCCTTTCCAGCTCTATCATTTTATGCTTTTATGACAGTAAATTTCACCAGGTGGGAGGGACTGGAAAAAAAAAAAAGGAATGCCAATTCTATTTCTTAGTGGCTTTGGATGAGATTTTCAGGGATTCCTGCCCCTTTTGAGGGAACTGAGTGTGTAAAATTTCAAAAGAATGCATACAGAGCTTTTGTGAACGAGCAGTCTTTACAATTTGGAGGTGGTTTTAAAAAAAGAAAGAGAAAGAAAAGACACACTTATCTCCCCACTTTTTTTTTTTAGCAGACAGTTATGAAAACGACACACAACATAGTAGTGGTTCTCTTAATGAAACTTGCAAAATTTCTGAAGGATAGGTGTAGTGATTTGAGAAAGAGGAAATTATTTGCTTCCATGTATCCTTCTCAGGGACTTGGGTGTGGATATTAACGCAGGTGTCACCCTTTTTAGCTGTGTGATCCATTCATAGAAGGAAAGCTCTTGTACACAGCAAAAAGTTACAAATAAGGTGAGCTTTCTAGTTATTCAGAGTGCTTCATTGGGCAAAAAGGTTGTAAAACTTGGGGTTCAAGCAAACAGCCCCAAAATGGGGCTAGATGTGATGCCCATGGCTTATACAAAAGCTGATCCTATTCGGATTTGTTGCCTTGGATTGGGCCCATGGATCTCTGCAGGAGGCTCAGAGCAGAAAAACAAGAGAGCTGGTGTCAAAATAAGAGAATGGATTTAGGAGAAATAGCAAAATCAGAGAATGAATGTGGGTACTGTGCTAGGTTAAAAAGTCAATCACAGCCCAATTAATAGTTGCTGTGTTCAATACGCAGTGTGATGTAGGGAAGAATAAGAGGCACAGACTAAGGCTCAGGAGGCCTGTGTTCATTCAATTCCTCGTTCAACCATGGAAACTCTCTGGAGGTCTGGAACTGGTAAAACTATTCCTTAAATATCTCAGAGTGTGACCACACTGGTGCTTTTGGTGCGGGCTGGTGTCCTCTAAATAGGGTTGCTTGAGGTGGGGGTGGGGGAGAGGAGTGATATACCCTTTGGCATGATCCTCATGTCCAAATGGCATATCGACTGTAAGCAATCTTCTGACTTTTCCACTGTCAAGTGTCAATTGAACACTGAGTGAGGGAACCTCCTATCTCCCTTTGCACCAAGAAAGGAAAGGGAGTGCAAAAAGGAAAGGAAGGAAGACAAGCGGGGGGGGGGGGGGGGAAATATACCCAGGCGAAAAGTCAGGTGGATTCCCCCCTCCCAATTGCTGTGTATGCCTCTCTCTCTCTCTCCCTGTCTGTACATGTGTGTGCCAAGAGAAGCAATGCCCAAAACAGGAAGAGGGTGAATGGCTCCAATAGCCGTCAAAGGAAAGTTCTGAAAAAAGGCATCATATGGTTTGAGACCTCACTAAACCATCCAATCAAAAGTGAAATTATTATTTTTGCCTGTGTTAGAGTATTGCTGATGCATTGAATCACTTAGATTAAAATAAACAATTTTTTACGATGCCAGGAATTGACAGCGGAAGGAGGCTTGGCAGTTTTGACAGCTGCCAGGCTCAATTTTAGTCCGTTTCCAGAAATTGCATGTACTGGGAATGAATGAAACTAGAGTACATCAACCCACATAAAAAAAAGTAGAAGCCCTTGACTAGAGGCTCAGGTTGGGGTGCTCAGAGGGCAAATTGGTCTGATTTAGCAATTACATTGTGTGGTCACCAGAAAAAAAGAGTGAACCAATCTGTCCCCACAATGCACCAAATAGCAGGACAAATGCCCATCTGAACGAGTCCTCACATATCATCAAACCCTATTAGGGTAATTATAAGTCAGTTCCAACTTGAAGGCGCATAGCTTTAGTGTTCAGAAAAAGTGGACTCCTCACTAGAGGACACTAGTGATAAAAGTGTCACTCCACAGACTCTCTGTCCTGCACAAATACAGAATAGAGGTATGGTTAAGGGAGTTGTGATGAATGAATCTGTTCCAAATACTTTTTGCTTAGTTTCTGCCCATTTGGTACCAAAGATGTGTAAGGTGCAATAAGAGGAGGGGGTAGATGACAGATATGAAGCCTATAGTGAGCCAAAAAAGAGGAAGGACTAATCTCCAGCATTTCCTGAGCCAGCATCCTGTGTTACATTGTCACAGGTCCCACAGACTCTACCAAAATACTTTAAATGCCTTTTAGAAGAAAATACTCTAGCATAGATCACCAAACACTGGAACCGTCTTGAGAGATATTAGTTCAAAGCTTTTTCCCCGAAGCACTGGGACTGGAGAATATTGATAAAAACCTTTCACTCTGTGTAGAAGCTGGAGAAGTCCCTCACAAACTTTTCTGTCCCTTCCACTTCTCCTTACCCTTATGTGGATAGCTTCGGAAGTAATACATGAGTTTCTGAAGAGGCACTGCCTTTGGTCTCCATTTACCTTTGAATGAACTTTGCTTGCAAATTTTAAGGAGGGTTTGGGTTCATTCCTCTTGAGAGATAGCTCCTTATTTTGAACATTCATAGTCAAGGTGAAAAGGGACTCTACTGTAGGCCCATGTTATAGGCCTACTAGTACACTGTGCAAAACTTTGTAAATAAATACTTTAGTTACCTGTATAGTACCTGATTATTGGAAACACCCCAGCAGTTGATGTTACACTCTAGGAGGAGAGAGAAGGCAAATTGTCTTACAACAATGATATCTCTGGCTCCAGGGACACCATGACCTTTTTTTTTTTTTTTTTTTTTGAAGCTGTTTGCTCAAGACGGTCAGCACTTAATGAATGTTGAGAGTTTTTCAGGAGCTTTTTTGTCTCTGCTTAATTTATACTTTTCAAAAGAGTTTGTCGCCCTCATGTATCCATCTTAACAGAAAAAAGTGAGAATGTTGGAAAATGTTTAAAAAAAAAAGGAAATGAAAGGAAGATGGTAAAATCTAAAAATTAGCTAGTCAATGCAAAGATTTTACAATAAACTGGGAACATCAGGTTGCTTTGATTGCAGTAGGAATTTTGTTGCCTAATCATCCCTGGGAAAGCTGGTAGATTGACACCCCATCCTCTCCGAAGATCAGTATTTAGCTTCAAGGGCAATTAAGATCATTAAAATATTTTAAAGTGTTGAAAGAGATCAGCCAGAAGCTTCCTTGTCATTGTAATCACTGTAATGCTATCTATCATAATGTCTAACACAAAAAAAAGAATGCATGCTGGGCTTCTCCAATGTTTGTTTAACTTATTTTGCTGGATATATCACTTGAAAATACAGTGCAGATCATTGAGGGCAACCTGGGCTAGGAATTAAGCTGCTGAAAGCCAAGGACGGACACAGGGAGAAACCAAGCCTGGAGAAAATTTGATGAGCAAGTGGGAAGCAGGATACCAAGCAACCTGCAGTAATTCTTTCCCTGTGCTCTGCCCTCCGGAAAGTCCATAGACCAAACGGGGGACAGATCATCCTGAAGTGGGGGAATGAGGTTTCTCACCCTTCTCAGATTGTAGGTCGCAGCTGCTGTCATCCCCCCCCCCCCAGTCCTCTACCCCATCCCCAGCTTTTCAACCCTCCCTCCCATTCTCCTCCCATTGCAGAGGTCAGCTTTCTTAGAGCCCAGAATTCAAACCTTGCAGTCACTGACTCTGGATGGTGAGAGACAGAAGCATTCAACGCCTTTCCTCAAGCCAGAAAAGATGCAGTTAGAACTGAAAACATGTTCATGTTACAATGAGGGTTTTTTAAGAGGAGGTCCTTCCAGGATTATGAAATCAGCCTTCAAAGGAATCCCGTTTTTAAGTCCTAAAGAACAGCCAGCCAGCAGCCAAAGCAACCTCAGCTGCAGAATTTGGGAGGGCTGTGGCACTCAGATGCTTCCATGAGTTTTCCCCCTTCCCGTCACCAGCTATCACTCATGCCTGGTTCTGGCAACAGTCCCTCAAATTCCTCTCCACCCTTCAGCCTTACAAGCCACCCCGTGCACATGCTTCCCCTGCTGTTTCTCTCCTACTGGATTCTAGAAATGCCACTCACTTTACATATATGTTTCCTTTCCATGGTTTGTTTGCCCACACCTTCTCTTCCGAGGCTGACACAACTGGGCGAAATGACTTTTTGGATTACAACTCTGCTGTTGGTGGAGGTATTCTGGAAAGTGTAGTCCAAAAATAAAACTTTTCAAAACTCTACCCTTACCTGTGAAGGTTTCCGAAACGGCCGTGCCCAAGGGCTACCCTGTTCCTTCAAAAGACCAATTCTCTGTGTGTGCAGAACAGGAGGGGGCGGGAGGAGAGCTGTTTGACGTTAGACTGACAGACTGCCGAGTACTTGACTAGGAGCACCATGACCTAGCACAACACTTCAGTGTTACTAAGATAGAGTTTGGGGCGGGGGGGGGGGGGGGGCAGGAAACCTCTTGCAATTTATCATCTCGTCCAGCCGGGCACACAAATTACAGAACAGCTTGCTAGGTTATGGTGTAGCCCTGTATTTTGTTTCCGTCCTAGCCACAGAACATAACAGAGATAGCTTTGAATCCTTCTTCTGTGTTCTGCTGTCACAGAGGAATGTTTGTGTCATGATGACCTGACCGAGTGTTCGGGTTGCACAAACATGGTGCTGTTTCCAGAGGGTTACTCAGTCAGACTGACAACCTCTTCCCTTCCCGATCGAAAGGGAGTCAAACCCAGAGTGAAGCTGAATGTTGGCAGCTGCCGCTAACCACCTTTTGCAAGTGCTCAGTTCCTGATGATTTAGAGCAGGAGAGTGACTGGCAGGGTGTGAATTGGGAGCTGGCACACCTCATCTCTAGAAGGTACCGTATTTTTTGCTACGAAGACATATGCTTCTCTCCCCATTCCTCCCCCCAAACCCCGTCTGTGTCAATGAGAGTTGATTTTAGGTGCAACTCTGGTAAAAGACAACTAACCTTGAGCTGACTTCAATCTCAAGGGTGGGGTTGCTTTTTTGCTTCGTAGAATCCCCATGGGTCATCCGTGTGTGTTCAGTACAAGAAGTCAGATTGCCTGTTCCTGATTTCTGACCAGTTAAGCATAACTGCTCTGTAGAAAGAAATTCTGAGGATGCCTTCTTGTCTGAGACGAGAACTGCCTGGCAGGAGCAAATAAAGGTTTATCTAGTCCAATGTTCTTTGTAAGACTCCCTTCAATCGGAAAGCACCAGGTGGTCTTCTAGAAATTGTGTCATGGTCCATCAAAATGGATAGCTGCTTACTTCTATACACCCCTGAATTAACTGTAAGGACTATGGCAACGGACGCTGGCACCACCTCTGTTGCAACCTGGTAGTAAAATTTACTTTTGTGTTTTGCTATGATGCTGCAAAACCAGCGTGTAGTTTGGTGCATTGAAATATTACTTAAAAAAAAATTTTTTTAACTTATCTGTTTCACCATTGTTTGAAGACCTATTACTTCCTCCCTTGCTCTGATTTATGTTCCATGAATAAAAAAATAAATGTTTTTAAATGCGAGAGAATGCGTAGGGGACTTTGATTTTGGAATCAATTCTGAACACTTCTGTTACTTTCTTAAGTAACATCTTGATTTACATGTAATTTTAAAAACACTCTCTGTTATTTGACTCATCTTTTTTCTCATACTTTTAAACTTAAACAAAGCAAGATGTGCCTCACCAAACACATTTTTGTAGGGCTTTGGTGTAATGCGGCCTTGCACAAGATTGTCTGCCGTTTCCAATAATTAGAACTTGGCTCTCGGAAAGAAATATTTCCATATATTAATTCTGGTATTTCTGATACCTTATTTGAAGAAAAGGTTGCATGGTGTATTCTTCCACTCAGTAGACAAGCTAATACCCCAAGGTTACATTAGCTTTACTCAGAAATCCTATAGGATTATCTGGATTTTCAGTACAGTGTTTCAATGTCTAAAAACACAGGATTTGGAGCAGTGCTAATCTGGATCAATCTGTACATTTTTACACATGTGTAAATTTCTGGAAATTCAACTAGGGTTACCAAGGCAGTCTTCTTGAAGTTTTTGTAGTAGAGGGGAGTGATCATTCCAAAGCAAGCATGACATCAAATCACAATAATCAGAGGATGAAAAAGTGGGTATAAATCTGGATTGTGTCCAAGAGTGCTTTGTATTAGATTCTTGTTGCTGTTGGTTATGTTCTAATGTCTCTGCCCGATTTATCTCCCATCTGCTGCATTGCTAGTTTTTAGATCACCCTCACAAATCTTTGTAAAAATTCTAATGTACAATTGGGAAAGGCACTGTGTATTGTTGATTAGTATTTGAGTATAGCTGGTTTTGAAATAATAGTAAGGCAGATGGGGGTTACATGGAATAGCAACTCATGCATTGTCATTAGGCTTTCCTACCTTCTTGTAGGTGGTCAGTACAATCCTATAAAGGTCCACTCAAAATCCTATAAAGGTCTACCCAAAATATCTCTCGTATGTGGCGGGAGTGTGAAGCAGTATTGAAATTTTGGAAGTCAGTATTTAAACAAATGGGGGAAATTGTACAAATAACGATATATTATTTCTCCCAAATTGGAAACAGAAGCATATGTTTTTATTAACTGAATGGTATAATGAACTCTGAGAAATAACAGCTAATGATAAGTTGACATGGGATATAAAATTTAAAAAGGGATTGTTAAAAGAGAGTAAGTTTGTTGAAATATGACAAGGTTTTGTGAAGGTTATATTACTGAAAGGTGAAGGCTGTCCACCCAAGCAAGAGACAGGGTTATTTTGGAGGAAATATATCTCTTAGGGTCTTGGTGCACTAATTTTAGTTCTATCTCTTTTTTAATTTGTAGGAAGATATGTATCCCCCTCCCCCCCGTTTTCTTCCTTGTTAGTTTTTTCCGGTGTTGTGTTTGTGTTTTGGAGTATTGTTAATAAGAATAAAAAAAGAATATATATTTTTTAAAGTAAGCATTATTGAGTTCAATTGGATATAGTTTGAAGTGAGTATAGAATTGGGGTCTTCCCCCTCCCAACCGGTGGATTCTGAGTACCCCAGCATCAGTGAAGGGTCTGTGGCACTCAACAAGCAATGTCTTTAGAGGTAGATTTGCTACCCCACATGTGTAAAATGCTGTACAGACTTCATTTTCACAGGAGCCCTGTGGGGCAGGTTATCATTGCTCCCCTTTTTTAAAAAATCAAGTTAAAGCAGGGCTGGAACCTATGTGACCCTCCAGATGCTATTGAATATCAGTTCCCATCAGCCCTAGCCGGTTCAACCAGTGGTGAGTGATGATGGAAATAGTAGTTAATCAGTATCTGGACACCTGCAAGTTCCACACTTCTGTTTGGAGGAATCCAGACTGAGAATGACTCACAATAAGCTATTATGGGAGCTCCTTTCCCTAAGGACATCAGCCCGTGCCTCCTGATCTTGCCCAAGATGTGCTCCTACAGTTTGCCACTCCAAGAAAGAGAGGCCAAGAAGACATCCACAAGAAATCAGGCCTTCCTAGTTGCGCCACCATCCCTGTGGAAAGGGTTCTTGGTGGAGCTTTGCCTGGCCCCCTCCCTCCCCTTAAGAGGATATTAAAAACTGGGCTCTTTGACAAAGCCTCAAGGGGCATCCTCCCTTCAAAGTTTTTCTAGATTTTTTTTTCTTGATTTCTTGATATCACAGTACAACTGTTTCGCATTGCTGCCTCAGGGTTTGAAGAAACATGACATTTAAATTTTAAAGTCTAAAAAGCTAATGGGGAGGCGTACTCCAGCTAATGGGAAGCAGATTTAAGATAAATCAGATGCAGTGGGCAAGTTGCCATGTGTTTAACTTTTCCGAATTGGAATATTTAGATGACAAGCTTGCTGTAGTTTGTATGGAAAATGGCATATGTTTTTGTCAGAGTATAATGGCCGTTTTCTGAAGTGATAACACAAAATGCCCTGTTCATCATGTTTTACTTCCATGTTAATTTTATTAAGGTGGGATAGAAATCTCAAAAAGTAATTTACTTGTAGCTAAAAGCTCATTCTCTTAAGTAAGCAATGCCAGTTCACCTCTCAGGAGGGAAACGTTCATATAACCTGGGGATGGAAACCATCTCAGATTTGAATCAAGAGGAATCACAGTCCCTATGCTAGCTAGAACTGGAGACTGGAAAAGCTACTTTTTTGGACTACAACGCTCAGAATCCTCTACCCATTAAGGGGATTGGCTGGGGATTGCCTTCTTTAAAAGGAACTTTTCCAAGCTGTGGCTGGAATACTTCAGAAATAATTGAGGAAGCCTATTTTCTTTCAGCTGAAACCTATTATAACTTCAGTGATTCCCTGTGTGCTTTTCTTAACCACGAGCATTGCTATGCATTTCCTCACTATTGCTTTGCAAGCTCCTTTTAAAAAAAGCCTGTAGTTATTTCAGACAGAATTATCTGCGCTGTTTTGTTTTACATCAGAAGCCCTGCATCCTTCCCAAATACTAATATGCACAAACAGTGAATTGCAGGGACGGTTTCAGGAGAGGAGGAGAGGAAGAAATTCCAGGGGGCAAACAGAGGCTGTAAGATCTGGTCTGTTAGGTAAAACAGATTGTTCAGAGTCTGTTACCTAGTAATTTTCTTTCCAAAGTGACACCTGCAGCGTTTATGAGATCCTGTTAGGAAGCCAGAGAAATCTGCATTAGAATACAGTGTTTCCTGTAGGGAAGGAATAAGATGACACAGGATGCAGTTCTATTACCTAATGGATTTATTGCCATATCATATATTACTCTTCGGAACGTAGCTGTTGTTTCAGTGCTCAGGCTTGCCACTGGTTGATTTGGGAGCTGCTTTCTGAGACTTAAGTGATGGAATAAAGCAGAAGCACTGCAGCAGGGTGTTTGGGAAGTTGAGTATAGTCATTTCAAGGCAAAAATAATGGCTCAGTCTAGATTAATAACACATCCAGTTTGAAAGCATAATGTCGGAAGCTAGAGGTTCTTTTAGAACGTCATTGCTGTTTTGTTCCAAAATATATTTTCTACTTGAGGGGCGGCATTTTGTGCTGCTGAAGCTTTCCAGTAGATTGATAAACATAACGGGCAAAATCACGTTGGCATATGCTGTCATAATCCAGATTGGGTGCCAGAAGCATTTAAACTCATGGAAAGTCCCTATTCCCCCTTCCTCTTTCAGGCTCTGAGGCTCCCTTGGGCTCCCTTCTGTCCTGGGGAAGCCTTTCAAGAAGGGACAGGGAGTTTTTGATAGTAAAAAGAACATCGCCAGATTGCTGCCACTGGTTCTGATCCTGGTGGCAGTGATCCAGCAGTGATTTCCCCCCCGCCCCAACTATTAAAGTCTCCCATCACCATATCCTGTGTGTAGTGGTGGTACCTCCAGCCTCCTTCATTTTTCTATCTCCGTGTTTCCAATTTCAGTCCTATCTGAACTTCTGATATGGGTTGGCATTGTGAGGTGTCTTCCTCAATAAGCTGTAGCAACTTGAAGAGGCAACATGAGAAAAACGTGACAGGGATTGAACTTGAATTTGGCTTCTGTATACGGTTGTCAGTTCAGTGGCATCCCATTTCCTGCATTTTCAGGGCCCAAACCTGAGAGCAGGGGCCGAGGGGCGCGCTTTTTATTGTGCCAGCCTAATTGGGCCCTTTCAGTTCATAACCTCTTTCCTCAGTTTGCAAAGCCCAAAAACATTTGATTATACTTGGGCAGAGGTAGCAAAGGAAGCAGGTACAACTGCATGCTTGGTTTGTTTTTGTGGGAAAAGAAAGGAAAAAGCCCGTTTCCTTCTCTTTTACTCTCCCAGCGATTGCCAAGGAGCATTGTTTTGGGCAGGTATATTATCTCACGCTACTCTTTGAGGAGGGGAGATAGAGCATGCTTTTCTTTATGTTGCCGATCAGCTTCTGTGTGGTCTTTCTTCTCTTCCTCCCCAGCAGCTCCCCCATCTTCACTTGGATTGAAATTGCCCTTTAAGCGCTTCTTTGCTTTCCGTAATTCTCAGAGTTCTTTCCCCAGCTAGTAACAACACGAGAGCTTGTTTTCATCAGTAGCATTGCTGCCAGCCCAGCCACCCACCCACCCCGCCCCACTTCCTGTGACATGGGGCCTTTTTTGAACCCATAGGTTTCTGATCATTGTTTGGAATTTCACAGACATTTGAAACCTCCTCCTGCACCGCCTGCCTGTGTCTGAGAGTGGTGGGAAGGCATAAATCTGCTCTGTGTTAGCAGATGACGACAACGACAACAACAACATAGAGTTCAATAGCACAACTAAAAGAGGCTCGCCATGTCAAACATTCTGGTGCCATTTAATGACTTGGTTAGCATGTTCAGGTTCATCAGCGTGACTTTTATTTCATGTAGCCCTTATGTAGAAATTAGAAAAGTTACTTCTTTGGTGTACGACACTAGAATCTTCCACCTAAGCTTTGGTTTCACGTAATGCAAATTAAAGTTTTGACTGTATTGACTAATATGTCAGATTGGCGCAGTTTTTAGCAGCGTCTGTTGCAGAAGCTCATTGTTCCAGTCCCAGCAGTCTATTTACATATATGTATATACAGCAGCAGCAACATTACAGTCCACAACCATTTACATTAGCCAAGAGAAGATATCATTACGCAGTGTCTATATATGCTATCACTGTCCAATTGGTTGTCAGAGACATTACATCATCTTCACCTTTAAGATGTGCATTCCAGTGTCCTTGTCAGGCACACCTGCTGACACTTTGTACGTGATCTCTGTGCTTAGTGTTCATGGCTGTAAAATTCAGGTTCCATTTTATTTGGCTTATTTTATATAACCTGACATAATATACATTGACTTTACAACTTCTAATTTTAGGTGTAAGCTCTACCCTCTTGTGACTTCGTTTGAAAGAGGCAACAGGCCGTGTCAAATAAAGAGCTACTTTTAATAGTTACTTAAAAACAATAACCACCAGAAACGGGGAGCTCTAAAGCTTGAAGAATATGCAGCATGAAGTCCAGTGTCCACAGGCTGCTTCTTACATTCACGTTAGTCATTAGGTTTCTAGTGTCTTGAATAGTCATTAGTTGTTAACTTGAATCATTAAGTTAATTTGTTAACTTGTGTGTGTACTGATTTCATTGACACATAGTATATTTGAGGGAATCAAGTGATAGGGAAGTTCTGCGGTGCTGGATGTTGGGTTGGTTCATTCACATGTGGTTACCATGTGATATTGCAGTCATGAAATTATGCCTTGATGGAAGGGGATCCACTGATGCAATCTGGAGCTCTCTTTTGGGTGTGTCTCCCCCCCCATCCAAGGCAACCCGTGAGGGGAGGGCTTCTCTGTGGTATCATCCCACCTGGGGAATCCCTAAGACAAATTTGCCTTATGCTACCCTATTACCTTATTGGTGCTCTGTTAAAAAGTTTGCAGTTCTTTATAAATTTAATTGCTTTAATTGCAGCTGTTCTGCTCTTTTGATTACAACCACATCCATATTTTTTTTTCTATGATACTGTTCTTATTTAGTATAAACTGCACTGGAAATCTGTTTACAGGACAGTATATAAATTTAAAAGATATGTCTTTGGAGGAAGATCCTTGCTCCATTCTTCTAACCCATAAGCAATTGATAAAAATAGCCTTTGTATTTAAATCACAATTAGATCAGGTCCATTAGAATCAATGGAACATACGGAGGAGTGGACTCATCAAATTCCCACTGATTCGGTGAGCCCTCTCTAGGGCAACTGACAACACTAAGCAACAGGATTGCAGACGCTGAATTATTTTCAGTGTTATAATTTACTGTATTTTTAGTTGTATTTGGTTTTTATAAAAATAATTTGTGAACAGTATTGGGTCTGTACTGCAAGAAAGATAGCATATAAATGAAATAAATTTACTACTACTACTAAACAAATAGAGTCCGTAGCCTTTCTTGCGTATTATGGAAACCTGTTATCATACATTCCTGTCACTTACCTGCAGGCTTTCTTCAAAGCATGCTTTCATCTTTCCCTCACTTTTGACCTGTCAAGGACAACATCAGACTCCCTTTTTTTTTTTTTTTTTTTTTGGAGAAATGCCAATTTGACTGTTACCTCTTTCTCATGCTTTCCTTTGGTTTGTGGGGGAAAAATCTGATTCTCTTTCTTTCTCCCTCTCCTTCCCTCCTGTTTTATGTGAATAGTCATATTTAAGGAAGCCACGTTCTTCAACCTCTTTTTCTCAAAAATGGGAAATTCTTACGCTGGGCAGCTCAAATCGACACGCTTTGAAGAAGTGCTGCATAATTCTATTGAAGCCTCTCTCCGGTCAAATAATCTAGTCCCCAGACCAGTTTTTTCACAGCTGTATTTAGAAGCTGAACAGCAGCTTTCATCTCTAGAAGGTAAGAAATGTTCTAGAAGGTAAGAAATGATTTGAGATTATTGTTGTTGTTGTTATCCAGAAAGAATTTCTTGGAATAGCCTCCTGGGGGGGGGGGGGTGGTCAGGTTTGACCCCATCTTTGCTGACCTTCCACAAGCAGGCAAAGACCTTTCTCTTCCGGCAGGCTTTCTCTGAGTGACTGGCTGTCTGAGAAGAATTTGAGAGGATTTTTGTGCCTTGTTGCTTTTAAATGTGTTTTTAGCATTGGTTTTATCTACCATTTTAAATATCATATTTACGTCTTTTGAAAGATTTGTATACTTACTGTTTTTAGCTTTTAAATATTGTCTTTTAATGACATAAAGTGCCTTGGGTCCTTTATAGGAGAAAGGTGGGATTAAAATATTTTAAATAAATAATAAATAAATGAATTTGAAATCATATTATGATTACTATCTGGGTAGAATTATTGAAGAGAATTTGCTGCTTGTTTTCTGATCAAGAGATTCAGATAATGAAAATGTAGATATACGAATATCTACAGATGTGGGTCCACACTAGCCTAATTTTGTGCTGAATTGTGTGGCCTTAGCATCACTGGTACAAAATGATGGTGTACTTCTCACAGTAGTCTTAAACCTGTGCCTTTGGTGTGCAGTTTTATTATAGGTTGGGACTCACATGGAATAATTCCACACAAAAATATGATTCTGGCATACAGAACACTAGTACGTTGGGCAGGACGCTTACCTTTTATGTTTTCAAGCGGGAATTATTCAAACAGGCTTCTTCCTGTGTGGTTAGTTGTGATACTTTCTTGTAAAGATAGGAGGCATGTCTGTAGGTGGTGTTTTGATGATGTAGGCAGTTAGTCTATGATGTTCAGGACCAGGGAAGCTCCCCCCCCCCATGTTCTTTCATCTCCCCCCCTTGTGCTCTCAATTTTTTTTTAATCTTACATATTAGCACTAGACCATACTACCACCTTAACGCTGGGTCATCATCATCATTATTTTTCACATTTACGCTCCATAAAAGGATCGGCAGAGGCAGGACCAGAGGAAAGAAGGAAGGAAATAGGGAAGGAGGACTGTGGTCTGGAATGTGAATCACATCACATCCAGCATGAATGGTGATCTCCTGAATCAATCCACAGCCCGTGTGTGAGTACAGACTGGTTTCAAATGTAATACAGGCTGTGAATCAAACTGCAATGTAGTCACACCCTTAATAGTAGAGCTTTCATGTCACAGATATGAAAGTGATGTTTCTTTGGGGCCAGAATCCATGGGATTATACAGGGAGCGGAGGAAATTTTCTGTAATCTTTGTTGCCAAAGAAATTTTTTGAAGTGGCAGAAGCTGAGACAGACAAGATTACCATATCAGTGTGAGGCCTGTATATTTTTTGTTTTAAATTTTTTATTCTATTTGAGCAGAGTGAGAGCTGGAATCTTACTTTCAGGTGGAGTAAGCAATGGCTTCATGTTTATATAGAAATAGGTGTGACTTACTTACTTACTTACTTATTTATTATATATACTGCCCCATTAGTACAGTGCACTACTCTGGACAGTTTACAGCAGGATAAAACACAATAAATGTAAGTTAGATAAAACAAGTAAACAATACTGGAACAAAAATCTCAGAGAGGCATAAATTACAGGATAAGATGCAGTACATGAGGCATATAACAAACAAAGCTGCAAGAAAAACACATCAGGCAGGTTTGCAAAAAAAAAAAAAAAGACTCTGTAAAGCAGTGTTTTCAGGAGTCTTTTAAATGTTGGGAGGGAGGGAGCGATGTGCCGCTCCACTGGAAGTTGGTTCCAGAGTGTTGGTGCCACAGCAAAGAAGGCTCTGTTTCTGGTGGATGGTTTCCTGGCTTCCCTTGGAGTGGCTACCCAGGGTGGGCATTGCCTGGGAAGGCCTAGTGGAGCTTGCTGATGATTGGGACTTACTTCCAAGTAAAAGTCCATAGAATTGTCGGTTTATGCTCTGTTTCAGCCAGAGCCTAGTTACACAAGTGCAGTAGCTGAAAATCTAAAATGGAATTTTATTTGCTTGCTTTGCTATATTGCAAAGCCTTTGCAGACATCTGTCAGAATCTGAACCTACTTAAGATAGAGAACACTGCTGAAAGGAATATGATTTAACTTGAGTCCTATTCAGACCTTCAAGAAACCTAAGCCCTATTCAGGACAGATGTGGTAGAAAACCAGGGTTCAGAACTGCATGGAAAGCTTCCATCCAGAGAAACTGTGTTCCAGTTCAGAGTACAATTCTCTCTCGGGCACACGCGCAAAGTGGTGGGGGAGTGTGCGTGTGCCAGCGTCGACATGAGCGCTCCCCCACCCCTTCGCGCATGCGCAGGACCGCCTGCCTGCCCACATGCGTGAAGGGGTGGGGGGAGCGCTCACGCCGGCGCGTGCACAAAGCAGCTGTGGGTAGGGGAGTGTGTGCGGGGGTGTGTGTGGGAGGTCTGTCTCCGCGGCCCGATCCGGCTCAGGCCACGGACTGGCACTGGGCCACGGACTGGGGGTTGACGACTTCTGACCTAATCAGTGTTTCAGGCTACCTTGATTTTGGCAATGAAGAGAAGCTTTTTGACAGTGTTTTAAAGGAGTTCTTACAGTGGTCCCACTTTGAACGACAGTTTTGGATTCTTTCAAAAATCCTATCCATGAACTCTGGGTATTTAAATTTAAACTATCATGTGGCTGCAATTTTTATTTTCAGCCAGCCTTTGTTGATCTTTTATGCTTTTATCTCCAGTAATAGTTCTTGGGAGGTGCAAGTGTCCAGCTGCCATGTTCAGATTGCTGAAACAAAGTCACTGGATTCTTTTCACAGCACGTCAAGTCAACTTGTTTTACTGCTCAACTTCAGAAACCTCTGCGGGTCTGACATAGTGCAGACATCATTACCCTCCTGGTGCAACTATTTCCTCTTGCTAATTGCTGTTTTCTGCTTGGAAAGTATTTCCTTTTTATTCCCTTTCCATGTGTACACATTCTTTTAAAGATGATGGTATAGAAAGAAGCATGAGCCACAAAATATAGCTGTGTTTAGTCACCATATAGAGGAATCATTAAAATACTATTTAAAATGATCTTGAACAATATAGCTACCTACCATCCCCTTACAAATCTTGTTTATCAACAAGTCTGTTTATATTTAACTCTCTCCTTCCTCTCTTTGTTGCTGAATAATGATATTTGCATTAAAATGTCTTCGTCTTTGTTTAAGGGCCCATCTGTTTCTGTTCATTTCCCATCCAAATCTCAGGAGCTTTCTCCCCACCCCCACCCCCAACAAGTGAGTCTGCTATCACACCATGGATTAGGACATCAGCTGGAAAAGAATGGTCGCATGAGCATGGCTTTTGTTCAATTAATGCAAAGGCCTTTTTTTTTAACCCTTAGGTAGGTCTTTTCATTCTCAACACAGTTAAGATCTTGTATCACAATCTGACGTCTTGTGGAAGTTTGGTGAGAATACTACCCAGTTAGTCCGAATTATTTAAGAAACAACAACAACACCCACACAGAGTGCACAAAACCCTTCCTATTTTGTTTGTTTAATTTAAAACATGTATACTTTGGCTTTAATTATAAAACTCTGTGCTTTAGCACTGATTGACCAGGTCTTTACCAAAAAACAAGT
The DNA here is from genome assembly GCA_037013535.1 of Intellagama lesueurii. Taxonomy (NCBI): domain Eukaryota; kingdom Metazoa; phylum Chordata; class Lepidosauria; order Squamata; family Agamidae; genus Intellagama; species Intellagama lesueurii. The sequence goes on along the minus strand of JBAJHW010000001.1, from coordinate 218,440,831 downwards.
GGGAGTTGCAAAATATGTCCTGCCATGATGAAGAGGAAACTGCACATTCCTCAAATAAAATGTTTAAGAGTTCCAAAGGAAAATATCCACAAACTGTCATTGTTACACTGTGGAATGGATCTTGCCTTCCTGGCTAAGTACCTTCTCCTCCCTACTGCTCTTTTAAAAGGGCTACATGAGTGCCCATGTTCATAGCTTGGAGTGTTTAGCACTCTAAGGAAAAAAATTAATGAGCCCAATGAAAAAACAAAGTAATTAAAAACCCCATTGATTTGCTTTCATTAAAAAAATTTCAGCAACAGGCAAACAAAATAATCATTTAGGGAAAACATGTTGGAACAAGTATATTTTTAAGAGGTGCCAAAACCCTACAGGGAGGTGGAGAAAAGGGGCTTTGACACCAAAGACTATTCTGAGCGTTGAAGAATCACGCCTTCAGTATCTCAGGTACGGTTGGAAGAGCTGTCTCTCAATGAGTATAGAATCTGAAAAGGCATGTGGGTCAAGAGGTAAATATCCTGACCCTGGATTATGTAAGGCTTTCCCACTGGGCCTCCTGTGAGTAGAGCCAGACTGTGTCGCCTTGGGCAAGCTGCACAGTCCCAAGGCACCTCTAGAAGAAGGGAACGGTAAATCACTTCTGAGTATTCTCTAACTGGAAAACCCTGGAAAGGGTCACCATAAATCAGAATTTACTTGATGGCCCGTGGTTGTTGTTGTTGCAAGCATGTACCAAAACTATACACTTGGCCTGGTTGCCTATTGACAGCCAGTATAGTTTCCTCAGCATAGATGTAATATGTTTGTGATGGGCCACTCCTGTCACCCATCTGGCTGCAGCCTTTCCTACCCAACCACAGTCAATCTTTAAAATCTAAAGGCCAGCCCCATAACTGCCTCCTCCATTGCAGTAATCTGCCCTTGATCTTAACAATGCACAAGCCATCTTAATTAAGCAATTAGAGTATAAGAACAGTTTAACTGTCTAAGTTGCTGAATCTGGTAAAAAGTGCCTCACAAAGACATTTGTGATGTTCAGGACAGTGCGGTATCAAGGAATGTCTTTAAATGCTTCCTCTGCACCAGTGGCAGGAACGTAGCTCTATCCAGAGCATTTCTCAGACTCAACAGAGCCTCTGTCTTGGCTGGATTTAAAATGTAGTGGACTGCCCATCACTCAGCCTCACACTGCATTCAGATGATGATATAAGGCATGTACAGCTCCCACTGATACAGTGGTGCCTCGACTTACGACCATAATCCATTCCAGAAGATGGACGTAACTCGAAATGGTCATAAGTCGAAGCACCATTTCCCATAAGAATGCATTGAAATGCAATTAATCTGTTCCGGCCGAAGAAAAAAAATCACACACACACACAAAAATCACTGCAAGACTCATTGGAAATGTGATTAATCCCTTCCGGCCGAAGGGGGGGGGGGGGGGAAGAAAAGCAATCAAGCGTGCAAGACCCATTGGAAATGCACAAAAAACAAATGGAGCAGATCGGAAATGCACAGAGAACAAAGGGAGCAGGTCGGAAATGCAAAGAAAACAAAGGAAAAAGCAAGGGAAGCATGCAGGACCCATCGGAAATGGGGAAAAAAACCCCAAAAAGCAACCAAACCCCCCAAGACCCATCGGAAATGGGGGGGGAGCCAAAAAAACAAACTCCCCAAGACCCATCGGAAATGGGGAAACCCCCCCAAAAAGCAACCAAACCCCCCAAGACCCATTGGAAATGGGAAAAAAACACTCCAAAAAGCAACAAAAATACCCAAGACCCATTGGAAATGGGGGGGGGGAACCAAAAAACAAACAAACCCCCCAAGACCCATCACAGCACAGAAACATAACCCCCCCCCAGCTCAAAACCACGCTGCAAAAACACCCAGAACAGTTTTTAAAAAGCAGAAAACAGCACCTTACCTTACAAGGCAGCCCGAAGCCTCCCTGCAAACACACACACACGCTCACTCAGAAGCGGAAGGAGGCAAGTCCCAAGCCTCCTCGGACGCACACTCTAACTGCTGGGGTGAAAGAGCTACAAAGAAGCAGCCTCATCGCCACCTACAGTTAGAAATTTGAATTTCTCGCCTTTTTCCCTGCCTTTTTCTGTTCGTAAGTGTAAGCTCCAGTGGCAAGTAGAAGCAACATTTTGCGGCCAGAGCTGTTCGTAAGTCAAAATCTTCATAAGTAGGGACGTTCGTAAGTCGAGGCACCACTGTATAGACCTTATAGAGAAAAGAAGTGGGGTGTCATAATCAGTATATTGATGATACAGTGGTGCCTCGCAAGACGAAATTAATCCGTTCCACGGTTAATGCCGTCTAGCGAAAATTTCGTCTTGCGAAGCGCGTTTTCCCATAGGAATGCATTGAAATTTAATTAATGCGTTCCTATGGGGAAAAAAAGTCAGAACCCCCCCCAAAAAAGTCAGCAAAAAGTCACTTACCAGGTAGAGTAGACTGAGTCCAGCTCCTCACAGTGCGTTTGTAGCCCCAGAACAGCCGGAAAAAGAGTGCCAAACAGCGGAGATTCAGCAACCAGCAGGGAGCCGGCAGCCATTTTGTGTTAGTCTCCCTCCTGGCCCCCCTCTCCCCGCCTCTCAGCTGATCGGCGCTGGGTCTAACAGGCTTCCTGAGGCTTGCCTAGCAGGGGAAAAAGCCTCTCAGACCCAGCTCCGATCAGCTGAGAGGCGGGGGAGAGGGGGGCCAGGAGGGAGACTAACACAAAATGGCTGCCGGCTCCCTGCTGGTTGCTGAATCTCCGCTGTTTGGCACTCTTTTTCCGGCTGTTCTGGGGCTACAAACGCACTGTGAGGAGCTGGACTCAGTCTACTCTACCTGGTAAGTGACTTTTTGCTGACTTTTTTGGGGGGTTCTGACTTTTTTTTCCCCATAGGAACGCATTAATTAAATTTCAATGCATTCCTATGGGAAACGCGCCTCGCAAGACGAAAAATATCGCAAGACTTGCGAGGCACCAAAAATCTCTCAAGACCCTTTCGTCTTGTGAGTTTTTTGTCTTGCGAGGCATTCGTCTTGCGAGGCACCACTGTACTTTGCTACATATTTTCCCAATGGCCACTCTTCCCAAATGGCTTCATATGGATATGAAGTAGCACTAGGCTAGGGACAAACTAAAGGTACCCAAGCATGGTGTAGTGAATGGAGGGATGGACTAGGACTCTGGAGAACATAATTTGAATCCCCACTTGGCCATAGAAACTCATTGGGGGGGGGGGGATGTGGAACTGGTAAAACCACTCCTTAAATATCTCACATACCTTGAAACCCCAGTTAGGGTCACTATAAGTTGGTTCTGACTTGATGGCACAGAACTGACTAGGGACAAAACAGTGTGCTAAGGCACTCCATTGTCTAAACACAATGGATCAATGAGCACTGCCCCATCACTAATACTCCATTACTACACCTAGAATCAATGAAATTATGGTGCCTCTCATACCCAGAAAGGTGAGCAATATGCCAGCAACATTTCAAGTCTGTCTCTGTGGCCTAAATACCAGCTGTGGACATGCCAAGCTTGCTCCTAAATGTCGAGATCTACTAATGAAGGAACATGGCCAGTCCCCTGAAGCCGCTCCAGACTTAAGGGAAGAGCAACAGAGAGAGGGATCTGGTTCCCCTTCTCTGCTGATCTCCTTTGCTGTCTGTTTCTTTTAATAGGATATTGTCAGGGTGGTCTTGTCTGCTTGGGACAAACTTGGATTTAGGCCAGAGTGTCTGGAGATGTTCAATGTTTGCTGTTTTCTGTTGTCACAAAGCTCCCTGGATTATATGCCGGCAACATCCCTGGAATGAAATGACACCTCCAGACTGTAGCCTACAGACAGTGACTTCCTTTTGCAAAATACAGTGTTACATCATTACTCAGCACAGCAATTGTTTTTGAAATGTAAAAGCCTGTGATCTTTGCATAAATCTCCACTGCACAGCTGTGCTATTTTCATAGGTTTTTCTACCACTTTCCTTTTCACACTCATCATTTATGTGACTGCTTTGTGTATCAACTATTCTTTGGTTAAAATGTATCTTAAACTTACTTTATTCATGCTTAAAGTACTCTTTATATTTAATTCAAACTGCTGGATAGCTCAGTGCTTTAAGTCTCTGGCTGCAGAGCCAGAGCTTGGGAGTTTGATTCCCCACGGTGCCTCCTTGACAGGGGCTGGACTCAGTGATCCATAGGATCCCTTCCAGCTCTGCAGTTCTAAAATAATGGGGATGAGGATTAGTGTAATAATCACTGTAGTTTAAGTGAGCATCAGAAATGTTTTGTTCTCTAACTTCAGTGTCCTTTTTTACTTCTTAAAAACCTTTCTGCTTAATTCAGGAAAGAAGGAAGGGGGAGAGGGGGGAAGGGAAGGGAAGCCACATAGAAATTGATACAGCATTGATAAATCATGCTGTTATGACATTTGGCTGTTAAAGAGTTGTGCATGTGTTTTGAAGACTCAAGGAGCTGTTCTGCAGATACTTACTAAGTCAGCAGTAGCTGGACTCTCAAAATAATAGCCACTTTACTTCCATGCTGGTTTAGCTTATCTGTTATGCTCAACCAGTTTCATCAACATATATTTTAGGCTGGGGATCTGAGCCACTGTAGTGCAATTTTCTCCATCCCCTCTTCAAGTGAGGATATAGGTGTGAGCAGGCAGGCAGCACAAGAGCATCTTACAGGAAGCAAGAGCCTCTCATGGCCCAACTAGCTTCCTTATCAGTGCTGTATAATTAGCACAGGTAACTCATGGAAGTAGGATGGAAAGGGGATATGGGAAGTGCAAGTCCCCCATTGCCAAAGTGCCCTCTCCCACTCTCTGTTACATGCCCAGAGCTCAAATGTAATTTTCATATTAATTCCTTTTCTTAATAACTAGGCTAGGGCACAACAGACTGTGGCTACATTGACTAATACTTTGGGATTTGTACCACTATTAGCATGGGTGAGTTCAAAGTATTTTCCAATGATCACACAACAGAAAGACCAATGCAAATCAGACTGGCCCTTTTGCTTTCAGTTAGGAGTTGTCTCCCCCGCCACTGGGGCTTCTACATTTTTAAAGCCGGAGTGATAAGAATGGTGTTTCCCCTGCGTGATTGTTTATTTTGTTCTACAAAAAGATTGGTGGGGGGAGAGAGCATGACTTTGGGTGGTGTTCTGGTGATGGATTAAGTTCGGGTATGATGTTTTGGGACAGCGGGAACGTCCGTGATTTTTCTCTCTAATCACTCCAAAGTATTTATTTTTTATTTTTTAAAAAACAAACTACCAGGTTTATCATTAAATCACCTTGGGCATGTATCAAATCACATTGGATTGAGGGGCAGTGTGGAAATTGGAACTGAAACAATCTGGGGGTCTTTATGAGATGATCTAAACTGAATACAACCATAAAGAAATATTGTGAATCAAGCTGCAGCAAAGACAAATCACTCCAATTTGGCTTGCCAGTGTAACCACACCCAAAGTTATATCCTGATTAGAGATGGAAACGAATTAAAAAATGAATAACCAAATTCATTCATTGCTAATTCATTGACTCCTATTTGTACGAATCAATGCCCTCAATGAATATGAATCAAATGAATTTTTAGCCATTTTTGATTTGTCAATTCATTTGGCTATAAAATGCCCCCCAGAACCTAGAGACACCAAAATTGCAGGGAAGCTTTCTCTGACTCTTCTCTACAATCCTTCCAAGTTAGGTGAAGATTGGGTTTCCTCAAGCCAGCTGCTAAAGGGCATTTTCTGGGGGGGGGGGCACTTTGTGGGTGTATAACTTGAATGTCTGAAACCAATCTTCATCAAACCTGGAGGGATTGTAGAGGAGAGTCAGGAGAAGCTACTCCAAGTCTCTTGGTGCCTGGGGGGAATTTTCCTGAGGGGGATCTCTTTGTGGGTGTATAACTAAGACATCCGAAATCCAAACTTCACCAAACTTCCAGGGCTTGTAGAGGAGGGTCAGGGGAAGCTTCCCTGTGAACGTGGTGTTTCTAGTACTTGGGAGGGGCATTTTATAGGGTTTTAAAGTCAAAAATGAATTGATGGCTCAATTCATTGATTCATCAGAAAAAATTAATAGATTTGTAATTCATGATTTGTTGACCATCATGAATCAAAATGAATCACCATTTTTTCTGATTCGTGCCCATCTCTAATCATGATTGTAATTTAACAAAAGGCTCCTTCACGCCTTTTGAGATGCCATTATAACTTTTTGGTTATTCTTTATGCTTACATGGGCCAGTAGCCTGCTCAATTTACTGAGCATGTTAACTGGAAATGCAGAAGCTTGTGCAGGGGTATATGGAGGTCTGCTTGCCTGCCTGCTTGCTTGCCTGTCTGCTCATGGAACCCATCATGTGACCAACCATCTGAGCTGGCAGGTGATCAGACTTCTCTTCATCACTGCAGCCACTCCAGTGTTGGCAGTTCCCTGTGCAGTAAATTGATCAAGGTAGTGGTCATAATACGTTGTGGCCTTACTACCTAAGGCTGACAGCTTGTAGCATTCTGATGTCTGCTTGAAAAGGAATTACTAAAAGTATCTAGTTGCTTTTTGAATAAAGTGAAAGTATAAAGTTGCTTTTGTAAACAGTAAAAACAAAGGAAATTGCAGTTTTTTTGTGGAAAAGGAGCAGTAATAGATCACATTTTAAAAGTAGCTTTCTAAGCTCTGCCTGGGCTCTTGAGTTGATGTGGGGCAAACAAAGTCCTAGTGAACCCCATGGGACTAATCTACGTGTAGCTGCCTTAAAAATGATTCATCTGAAGTATGGTACTGGAGGAGAGCTCTGTAGATATCCTGGACTGCCAGAAAGATGAACAAGTGGGTCTTAGAGCAAATCAAGCCTGAACTATCTCTGGAGGCAAGATTCTCTGGAAAAGACCATAATTCTGGGAAAGGTGGAAGGCAGCAGGAAAAGAGGAAGACCAAATATGAGATGGATTGACTCCCGAAAGGAAGCCACAGCCGAGTTTGCAAGAGCTGAGCAGGGCTGTTGAGGACAGAACATTGTGGAGATCACTCATTCATAGGGTCACCATAAGTCAGAGGCGACTTGACAGCACTGAATAACAACAAGCTATCTCAGTTAAGATTGTTTCTCTACTCCCATAATTTGTCAGTAATCAGACAGGACAAGGTGAGTCAGTTGATGGGAACCTGAAGCAGCCAGGTTGTTGACTTTTTCCTGAACTGTCAGTCTGGGGATGGATCTGTTTAGGCAGCTTCAAGTGATCCCTTCAAGTGAGACAGCTACCAAAATTAAAAAAAGATCGCTTTTGTATAACGGTGATGTGTTCTGTTTCTGTGATCCGTAGCATGCTCAGTTTTTAGCTGAGTGACTTGTCAGTGGGTAATGTTAACAGTATTGCTACAGATTGTTTCTGTATCAGGAACTGACATGACTCATCCCGTTACCTTTTTATTTCCATATGGTAGGCAGAACGCATCCGTGTTTCTCTCATTGCCCTGCTTAACTGTCATATCGGAAGCTGCCCTGAAATTACCCCAAGGTTTTTGTGTAGCTCATAAATGCAGAACTGTCGCTGCAATTAGACAAAGCAAGGCAGACAATATGTGCTGGAAGGCAGCTGCAGGGCATCCGAGGATGAAGCTATATCCCAGACATCTTACTCTGCTCCCCTTAGGTGCTAGGTTGCTGCCTGCAAGCATAGTGGAAGATTCTTCATGAGAGCTGAAAAAAGATGTAACTACCAGTCCCATCAGCTTTTGTACACAGAATGAGAGCAGAGAGGCACTTTCTTGTTCTCTGGCTACTCAGAACTGGACAGATTAAATAGCATTTTCATTGCCATGCTTGCTATCTAATGATCAAACCTGTCTGCTGAAGGAATGGCAGAGTTTTCATGGATAAAGCCAAGACCTCTTCTTTAACCTGAATGCTCAGTGTTCCTCTGACTTCCAGTGATAGAGCTTGTGATATCTTTTAGCTGGTAATAGAGCTGATAATGAAGAAGAGGATGAGGAAGAAGAGGAAGAGGAGGAAGGTTCAGAATCAAGTAGTCCCCCCATCACGTATCAGATGAAACCACCTCCTGAAGGCTGTTGCACCACTGATGGTAAGAAATTCGTACTGCTGGTGTAGCTGTAGGGCAGCAAATGTGACAGGCACACATACCGGAAGCTGCTCCTTCATAAAATCCACATGAACTTGTTTCTTTAGCACAAAATGGAACCCAAATGAGGCAATCTGGAAAGAGATAAATCACAGTCAATCCTATTCTGATTTAAAGTGTTTGTATGTGCATGTGTGTGCACAAATACACACACACACACCCAAATCAGAAGCAGTAGGTCTACTGTGCGCTCAAATCCAGCTGGTTCTTCCCTTTCCTCCACCAGCCAAGCTGAGCCAGTAGGGTAGCAAAACTCCAGAAGCCAAAACGGCTAATTCCAGCTCTGTCTATCCATCCATCCATCCATCATGGAGGGAGATTCAGTTATGTGAGTCTCCACCTGGAATGTGAAATGGTACAAACTAGAGATAGATTTGCTACTTCTGCTGAAGCTGGACCACAGATACAACTAACTCACCAAATATCCAGTGTTTCAATGGGCCTGCTCTAGTTGTGGTATCGTACTGGATTTCAGCCCCTATGTATTAAAAAAAACACCCTTTTTTTAAAGGCTGCACTTGAAATCCAAATTGTATCACCTTGCTTTTGTGCAATGTGTTACCAGAAATAATACAGAGAGTTAATGTGACCTTTACCTGTGTCTCTCTAGTTATAGTCTCTGATTCACGCTCCACTTCCTGGATTCTTGGTGTGAAATCTAGGACCTCATTAATGGGGTACTGGCTTCCCTTTGCTTACATTTGGAAGTCTCTCTCCATGGCCCTCAACCTTGCCTTTGTCCTTCCCATATGCTTTCATCCTTGCTGTTCCCATCCTCCCTTTTACAGTGAAATTGGGCTAGACTGAGTTGTGTTCACCTTCAACTTTAATGCTGTGTAAAATACACTTGGATGCATAACACTGAGTTCCTCAGAGAAGGGGATACAGAAATCTTAAGAAAATACTATTGTAAACATCCTCTTTAGCTGATTCTCACCCACTGTTTTATACCCTGGATGACTGTAGTCCTTTCTCTGTGTCCAGTTGCTATAATATAATTTTGCTCATTACCAATGATTCATCTCATCCTTCTTTGCTGGAGCCATTTTCATTTGTGAATGTTTTTGTAAACTTGCATATTCAGGCATTTTTCACTCCATTCATTTCTTCTGCTGTGCTCTGTTATGTTGAACAGTAAGAAAAGAGCTGCTCTGGAACTATCTTATCTGACCCAGGTTGCTCCACAATTGGTGCTACAGCATCTACCGAACCTCTTTCCTTCCTCCACCTCACTTCTGGGCTCAATCCTGAACCTTTCCTAATTGTGTCAACGTACATGTATAGAAGGAGGAGGGCCGTTGTGCCTCGTCATTGGTTTTGTTTTTCTTTTACCTTGAACCTGTAGTCTAGAGAGCAGAAATCTTATTAAATTGTCTATAATACCCTTTCTTTTCTATACAACAAAATTAAAATTACTGCATTCCACTCATTGGTCATGTTTAACCTGTATGCTGGATTAGATCTCTTGTGATTTTTTCTCCAGGTTTCTGTCAGGCTGGTAAAGATTTGAGATTAGCATCCATTTCCAATGAACAGATTGAAGTGCCTTCGGGATTTCTGCTTGTTGGCGCCAAGTCACCGAATGTACCTGGTCACCTTTTGGTGTGTGCTGTAGATAAAAGATTCTTGCCTGATGATCATGGGCGCAATGCCCTCTTAGGTAAGTGGAGGTTGTTGCTCCAGATGGACCAAGTTCTGTATGGGATTCTGGAAGTTGCAGTCTGAATAAGGAGCTTTTCCAAGTTCTGGGTCCAGTGTTGCTAGGATTAGCATGGTGGGGGTGTGGTGGGGTTTTTTATTATTATTTTTATTATTATTATTATTATTGGACTACAAATTCTATAATTCTCCATTCTGGGATTTCCAAATTGGGGGAGTGCCCTTCCTTGCCTCCCAGCAGACACACATGCCACCATTCTTTTTCTGTTGTATATCAGTGTATTTCTCTACAACTTCTGCACAAGCTGCCCCTGATTCTTACCTGAACATATGTACTTGGAAAGGAGTCCTGTTAATTCCAGTGGAACTGAACTGTCAAATTTCGAGCAAGGTTTCAAGTACAGAATTTAATCTTGCAACCCTGTGGTTTACTTTGATGAAGGATGGTGTATAAAATATACCATCTTGGTATATTTACCAAGAAGTAAGATCTATTAGGTTGAACAGGCTTTATTTTCTAGCTAGACTGTACAAGTGTGCAGCGTTTTTCTTTCTTCTTGGCACTGAAAAGCTTTCTAGTCGATAAATATAAAACATCTTCCACATTACAGAACCCTGACTCCTCCAGCTGCAATTCCTAGCATGCTATCTTGGAAATAAGTTAGTCTTTTAGAGCCATAGGAGGCTGTATCTTTCTCTTAGACTAGGGCAGAGGAAACCTCATTGTGGTAGGTAGATTTTCTTCACTTTCCTACTCTTTGCTTGGCTTATCTAACTTGCTTTGCAGGGTTCTTGTGAGGGGACAACATCCATTGTAGTATGTACATAGAAAATGTACATAGGCCATCCAGAGTTCCTTGTGGGAAGGGTGAAATACTAGTAGTATGGGTGCACAGATCTTTGACCTCTGCATTAGAATTGGACTTTGTGAATCAGTCAGGGATATGCGTAAAAATTGACCTTGGCAGGGTGGAGCGGGGGGGGGGGGGGGGAATTGAATAGCATTGAATAAGGTCATTAAGGAAGACTTTTTTTTTAATCTCTAAAAATGTTAGTCAAATCTAGTATTCAGAGAAAAACTAAAAATATTTCATGCTGTTAAAGTGGAATCAGTCCAACACTTCTCTTGGAAGGTTCACATGGTATTTTCTGTAACTTACTGATTTCTTAACATATTGCAAAGTAAAAGTCCATTTCCTCAGACTTGTCCATGAAAGCTCACATCAAAATACAGCAGTGAGTCTTTAAGGTGCCATAACATTTTGGTCTTCTTTATTTTCTTTTTGTTTTTACCTGATATGCTAGCACAGACTAACATGGCTACTACCTCTTCTAAAACTACAAGTATAGGGGGGTGTTAGTGTTACTGTCAGCCATCTTTCCTACCAATAACATCAAAAGAATAGAGTGGGAACCCAGTATAAATAAGATTGGGATTTGAGTTTACAGCCAGCTTTGTGTGAAAGTTCAGAGTATACTCAGCCTTGTCTAGCCATAACGTGCATTGTGTGGGATCTTGCTGACTTTGATGGGTCACAATACAATTGGTCTGCAATAGTAAAAGAATTAAAGGGGCTGTAAATTAGGGGTATCTTGTCATTTTAAAGATACAGGCAATAATGTTGTACTACTTAGCCCATTCATTGCTAGTCCTATTAACAACCTACGGTTCCTAAGGTTGTTAACACAGAGGAAGTAGTATATGTTTTAATTACATGCTAAACCAGAAGAGAAAAGGCTGGCAGGGAACATTTGGGAATAACAACTAATGCTACCATCCTGTGCAGTCTTACTTGAGAGTAGGCTCTATTAAACACTGTAATACTTTGCTTTTCAATAAATATGCACAGAATCGTGCTGCAGTTCTTCTTTATATTCTCCACATATTCAGAGAACCGTTTTGACTACATATTGAAGATGATACTCTTTGTGTTATATTTAAGTTAATTTCTAAAAAAATTAATCGTGCTCCTACATCAGGAACAGAAACACAAGTTCCAGTTTTGCTAGCAAATTTTCTGGTGAATCTGCATTGGTCTGTGTTTTCAGTATTTAAAATGCTGGATTGTGTTCAATAATTAAGCTTTTAAGATCCAATTCTATATAAAATAGCTGAAGCTACTTCTTTACCTCTTTCTTCGTTGGCTCCAACCTCTTCCTTAATGGTATATGTTGTGTTTGTGACTGGAAAAGTTACTTCTGGGTACAGGAGCTCTCAAAATCCCCCAGTCAGCATGACCCCTTCTGGAAATTGAAGTTGTGAAAAATCACATTCCCAAGCACTCACTAGAATATTTCAAATGCGTTGAGCGGGTGAAGCCCGAGAGCAATCATGTCATTTCATTTGCTTCTGGCTGCCTAACATCTGGGCTGATGGTCAGTTTGAGCCATGATTAAGATTCCTTGATCCTCACATGGAAGGCAGTTGCAAGAAGCAGAGCTTGAAATGGAGGGCAGTGAAAGCAAGGCCCCTTCCTGAGACCCATAATAATCCAAAGAAAACCATGAACAGGAAGAGAAAAGGAACACAGAATCCCAGTTTTGGAATAAAATCAGGATGCAAGTGAAGTGTATAAGATAGGGACCTGAAAAAAGGCGGCAAGCGAGAGCGTTAGGGCTTGTCCAAATGGCCGAGAGTATTGTACCGAATGGATGCACGTGGATCCGATTCTTTGTGAAGGATGCTCGGGATTATTGGTAGATGCCTCTCCATTGCATTGTATAAGCCAAGGCCTTGAAAACTGCATACTACACCCTTCTTTTCTCACATCTCTGTTCCTTTGTGCATCCTTGATTCTTTTTATTTCAAATTCTTAACCAGATATTTCACTTTTGAGTGAGAGCTTCCCAAAGATAGGGTTAATATTAAATTCTTTCAGTGTGGTCTTCGGTGTATCCTTGAATATTGGTTACCTTTGGTTCTTAGCTCAACAACAGAAAAAGCAAGCTTACTGAACTTAAAGACAGCGACCCTTAACAATCGAACTCCTTACTTTCCGCCCCCCCCCCCCCCCGGTGAGGGCAGGGCTTCCCAGGGTCTCAGAGTGAAAGGCAAAAGATCCGTAGCTCTAGTATTGTGGCTACACTAACACACATCCTCGTGGTCTTTTATATACGATACTGGCCCATGGACCCATTAATATGCCTAGGGACGTGTTTTCTCAAGAGGTCATTCTCTTTATTTGCTGTTGGAGATAATTGTGAAGGAGTCAGAAGGAAAACACTGATCTCCACCAATCATCTCTGCAGTGGTTTCCTGAGTGTTTCTGAGCTTGGCTCCACAGCCATCTGTGGGTGTCCCTGGAGGGCATTTGTAGGCTTAGAAGGAAACATATCTCTGTGTTTAGTAATTTCCTGAGCAGTCTGTTTGAGTCCTGCCTCCCCACCGTGACAAGTCAGTGATATGCCTGCAGGATATAAATAGGGTCTGTTTATTGGTTTTGCTTGAAATAGTTGACTCTTCTTTTTTTTTTTTTTTTGCTCCATCTTACAGCTCCTATGGTTTGTGTGCATTGGTAAGATTAGAAACTGTATGCTTCTTTTAACCACACATTTAACCAAAAGTTCTATTTTTCCAAAATCGATGCATTTTCTCCCTTTGGAATGCAAACACATCGAAGTCATAAGGCAGGAGAGGCACACCAACTTGTCAAATACTGTTGGCTCATTAGAATGGGAGAGCTTCCTTTCAAAAGTTTTTCAAGAAACTTTAAGGAAATGCACTTCCTGTATTTCTCGGAATCTGGAAATCCTATGGCCCTCCAGATGGCATTAGACTGTAACCCCCATGCTGGCTGGAGCTGATGGGAGATAAAATCCAGCAATATATGCAGGGTCACAGTTTCCTGACCCATGATCTAGATTATCCACATCATCCAGCATTGCATAAATTTGGCTGACTGTTCAGTTACATTCCCCATGATGGCAAATTAGAGATTGGTCAGTAATTTGCAAAATGAGCTTGATCCAGCAGTGGGGACCCTGTCAGCATTAGCCAAAATCCAATTGAGGAAAACTGTGTGAGAAAAGGTAACCAAGCACATGGTGGCTCTACTCCTCTGGCAGGCTGTCCTTCATTCATTTGGTTGTGCACCTTGGTATACATCTGATTGCCTAACCAGTGCCCAGTTGGGCATGCAGAGGAGATCCTGCTGGGAAGAAATGTTCCCACCACTGCCCGTATGCAATTGCAAGAGCAAAGAGAATTTGGTCCAGGGTTCCTATCACTGCCTCCAACTAAAGCTTTATTGCCACTGTAAGCATAAGTGACTAGACTCCCGCAGATAAGCATAATGGGAGAGGTTTAGCATGTAACTTACCACCTGGCTTCTCCTACCTTTTTCATGCCTCAGAAGGTGAAACTTACTCAAGCATGTCCAACTAGAGGAGCCTGTGGTGTGTACTGCCATGCCATGCGGACAATCTTGAACTGTGGAGGCATGCCAACTGTTACCACCAGGGCATGGTTGCTCTTGGAAGTTGCCGTCTGTTTTTTTTTTAAAGTGTGACTTAATATTTAATAGCAGCTTGATCTTAAGAAATTCGGTTTGGCTTGTCACAGCATGGAAATATGCATCCTCATCCTCACCACCGCTACCATCATCTCCTTGTGGCTTGAGATCGAATCTCAGGAGCAGCCACTCTGTTAAGAGAACCATTCCACATACCATCGTGTCCAAAAAATGGCTTCATTCATGCATTACCTGTGTAATGATGAAAAGAATGAGGTATAGCAATCAAATATACTTTGCCCTTTGTACCCTAGAACCAGAATATTATTTTTAGAAAATAATTCATAGGCACTAATTGATTTTTTTAAAAACCAACCCAACAGCTTCACTACAGATTATTTAAAGAGTAGTCTGTTGCTAATGTGTTTTTGTAATTTTAAAGCAAAAATATACTTCAGAAAAATGGCCCCAGATGGTTCAGATTCCCACCCACCCCAACAGCCTCCTCCAAATATTTTAGAAGCAGTGAGTAAATATTTCTCATTGCCAGGGCTTGAAAAATGCACTCGTCCACTCGTCTGTGATGAGTGAAAAATGCTGCTGGACGAGTCACAGCTCCCTCCCTCCCTGCCTCCTTCCCCTCCGCCTGTCTCTCTCTCTCTCTAATCCTGCAGTCCTCCCCTCCCCCCTCCCATTGCAAAAGGAAAACTGCCCTCTTCTCGCGAGAAGAGAGTTTGAGCGGCACATAGAGATATAGCTCTGCAGGAGAATGTAGAGTAGTCCCATGCTGGAGAACATGGAGATTCCCTGCTCCCAATTTCAACTGAATGAGGACACATCCTGGGGTAGGAGGGAACCGTGGCTCCTTAAGAGGCCAGGCACTTTTGCTTTTAGTTTTATTTTTGCTGGAGACATTCAAAAGAAAGGCATTCAAAATACAAGCTTCATGACCCCACAGGCACGCAGGTAATAAAGCAACCCAAGTCTGAGGGTATAAATCAGTGATTCCCAATCCCAATAAATTGCAAGGCTATAGTCCGGTCATGCTGACTGGTGAAATTTTTGACTGACTGGTGAGACATTCTAAAATTTTTCAAGCCCTTCTCATTGCACTAAAAATGTGATGATGTTACAGTTTGTTACCTGGTTTTCCCCAAATGACAACCTTGTTGTCTCCTTTGTTGCCAAGTAAACATTCTTCCTTGTAATGTGTGGTTCCATTACTTTGAAGCTCTGGCAGGACCACTTCCAGCATTGGGGGTTTCCCTGTATAAGCAGAGAGAGAGAGAGATGGACTAGATGGTCTTTGGAATGGCTTTCGGTTCACTTTCAGTGTTATGATTCTGCGATTAAGGACGGAACAAGAGCTTTGTGGGCTGGATCAGGTTAGAGGCGTGTCTCGTCCAGCATCCTGTTTCCCACAGTGACCAACCAGATGACTATGGGAAGCCCACAAGCCGGACACGAGGGCAAGAGCACCATCCTGTTCATGTTTCCTGGTGATGGATATCCAGAAGCATACTGGTTCTGGTGCTACTGGAGGTTTTTCATTTTGCCACCACAGCTGATAGCCATCGCTGACCCTACTCCTCCATAAATTTCTCCAACCCCCATTTAAACCCTTATAACTGAGCATTGATGGGACATTGAAAGCAGCCTTGACAGAAAGGGAACACACAAAACATGGATGTCTCTTAATTCTCTGCCTCCATGACTTCCTCCCTTGTCTTTGGCCCTATCCTCAGTCCAAATATCACTGCACTGAGAAAGGAGATGCCGCCTCAGAAGTGGTCCAGCAGAGTAAACCAATGTAATTAGCATAAACCATGGAGCTCTCATCAGACTGTAACAACCTTTGGTCACTATTGATGCAGGCTGGTGTTGAACTGATGACCCAGAGGGGAAAGGTCTTTATCAGTCAGACCACAAATATTGATCTCTAGCCATCTCGAGGTCTCATGCTTATGACAGAGATAAATGAGAGCACCACCTGCTTGTCCTGACTCTTCTGACCTTTGCCTTATCTACAATGTATATGGAGAACCTATTTTATTTTGGTTGGTTATGAAATGAGCAGTCCTGCCACGGAACCTGAGGCCTCATACAGAATGAGCCTCCATGTATTGAGTTGCTGGTTAGCTTGATGCTTTGGCCTTTATGTTTGCCGTACCATCCTAGTATACTAGAGATGTTCTGAAAGTATGTGTATATGTCTGTGTGTGTAGAGGAGGAGACAGAGAGAGAGATTTTCATAACATTGCCTCTTCTTAAACGCCCTCTTTTTTTCTTCTTCCATTCATTACCTATTTTCCACCAATCCACCCTAACCCGTTAAAAACCAAACCAAACCTAGGGATCTGTTCCTGAGACAACCTCAACTAGGGGTCGTGGAAGCATCACAATGATGTCGTGTGACATAACTTGTTCGATTTGGCCACATGATAGGCTCACAAAACGAGGAGAGGAAGCATGGTCCTCAGTCTAAACAGATTCACAAATGGCACCATTATGCAGATGATTGGATTTGCCAGCAGGGTGATATCACAAAAATCTGTTCAGAGCAAAGATCTTTTTGGTCAGTTTCTCAAAAAGCAAAGTGAAACAAAATTATCAGCCATTTTCAGTGGCCAAATTCAACAGGAAAAGCTAGTCCCAGTGTGGTTGGGACCAGATGGTTTTTGCCTGCCATATAGATGTTTGAAGTGAGAATGTGGTCAGAAAAACTAGAGGTGACAGCCTTAATTTGGCTCTCAAATGGCTCAGTACAGAAAGATTCATGCTCGTAGTTTTAACACTTAAACATTCAAAGCATTGGATCTTGATAGGAGGATCTGTTAGTTTTAATTGCTCCTGCATTCAGTTTTTTAAAATCTCAACTTCCTTCCATGTTAAAGGTTAAAAACAAATTGCTAATGTTGGTAACTTCTTATCAAGAAGCAACTGTAAGGAAATTCTCACAGTCTCCAGATTCTGAGTTGGCTTATGTGAATTCATATCATGGGTTGAATACACCTTCTGACCCATCATTCGAATGTGTGAGAAACAACAGCTGTTAGTGCCCTTGAAGCCAAATCTTGTGGCTAGGCCTTCCATTATTCTTGTCCTCACTGCTGAAATCTGAAAATGTGTGATCATGCCGTGGTATCAATTTGTCACTCTTTCCCCTTTCGATCATTCTATCGATCTGTCTGTCTGGCAGTGTTAACAAAGAGAAATGGGATTTCCATCCATCTTTAAGATGCCATTAAAATGAGGCATTGAAGAGACGAGCAGTTATTAAACACAGACTTCTGTTTAGAAAAAAGCTGAGCTCCCAGTGACATTTATGTGCCTTTTTGTGAATGTATGGCCTGGGACGTGGGGGTGGGGAGATTGCATGATGTGCATTTTAAAGAGCCACTTGAAAAGGGTGGAGTGCTATGATCTGTGCTGTTTCCCTTATCTTTCTCCATCTTTGTGTATTGTTTATTTCATCAGGTTTCTCTGGCAATTGTATCGGCTGTGGCAAGAAAGGTTTCTGCTACTTTACTGAGTTTTCCAATCACATCAATCTTAAGCTGACCACTCAGCCCAAGAAACAGAAACACTTAAAGTATTATCTGGTCAGGAATGCACAGGGAGCCCTCACTAAAGGGTCTGCAATCTGCTGGAAGGCGTCAGGTAAGATGGCGAAGAGCTGTACGATTCCTCAGGAAAGTTTCGTTGCAAGCAAGATCTGTGACTCTTCATAAATCCTGAGATGCTGGCCGGTCACAGAACATTCTTTTAAATGTCCAATAGAATTTAGAAGTATGTATCTACTGTAAAGCTGCCACCTAGATTCATATACTTATCTAAGCAGTTCCTTGATGAGCCTCCAGTACGCCTTCAGTATAAAGCAGGATGTGATCATGGGTGCAGATGCTTTTTAACCAGCCTCTCCCCATTTCACAAGACAAATGGACCCGCACATTGTCTGCTTAATGCAACAAGGAGCCCAGTCGGGATGAGGGGGGATGCTTAGATTGTTCTGAAGTGCCTTGAAGATGGCCATTTTGGTACAAAGACTTCAGCTCCCAGACAGCTGAATTCTGAGGTTGAAATGCAGTTTGATTGCTAACTATGAAACTTCGGCCTGATTTGTACTTCTCTGTCAAACTAATTGGTACGTATATATATATGTTGCAAATTGTGAGGTGGGATGACAACCCATGGGGCCACAGATCACAGACATTTTCAGAAGCTTTGGTTTGTGGCTTCTCTGTCTGCTGCATTTACATAAATATGTGCTTTTTGCTATTCTTATGATAGATAGAGCTTATGATAAAACTCCTGCAAATAGCTTGTATGTGACGAATCCTTCTGCTACAAGAAACGTGAATTAATCATTTTTGGCTAGCTGTGGGCAAAGCCTGATGTGTGTCTAGCTCATTGGCTGAAATGTTGCTATGCTGCTACCCAAAAGGCATACCTTCTGGAGGATAATTGCCCCCCAGTTAAGAAATCCCTTTGGACATTATTTGTTGCAACTAGAGATGGGGGTATTTGTATTCATATACAAATACGAATATCCCCGCACAGCTGGACTTAATGAGGGTCCTGCCCCTGGGGCTGGACCATCCACTCATGTGTCCGGTGATGGTGGTGGCCTTGGTCATCCTTTCAATCACTCCCGGAGCGCTGCTCTCTTCCCGCTCCGCTAGCCACTCCAGGCAGGGAGAGGGAGGACGAGTCTCCCTGCACGGCTGCTGAGTGGCCAGCTGAGCGGGAAGAGAGTGGCGCTCTGGGAGCGATTGGAAGGATGACCGGGGCCGCCACCGCTACCGGACGCGTGAATGGACCCTCGTTAAGTCCAGCTGTGCGGGGAAATTCGTATACAAATACGAATACCCCCCATCTCTAGTTGCAACCTGAGTTCCTCAGCTTGATGTACAACAAAT
The DNA here is from genome assembly GCA_037013535.1 of Intellagama lesueurii. NCBI lineage: Eukaryota > Metazoa > Chordata > Lepidosauria > Squamata > Agamidae > Intellagama > Intellagama lesueurii. The sequence continues at coordinate 218,421,632 of JBAJHW010000001.1, read as the reverse complement.
AATGTCTACAGAGATTTCTTAAATTGAGGGACAATCATCCTCCAACAGGTATGCCTTTTGTGTAGCAGTGCAGTAGGATTTCAGCCCTTGAGTTGCTGTAGATGTTCTGAAACCTTTGGAGAAAGGGTGGGATGCTTAGAAATAAGTGCAAGCACATGGATGGATGGATGGATGGATGGATGGATGGATGGATGGATGGATGGATGGATGGATGGATGGATGGATGGATGGATGGATGGATGGATGGATGGATGTGTATATCATTGTATGATATAAATCAGAATGTAAAGAAAGCCATTCTGGACCAGACCAAAGGCTGGAATTGCCCAGTATTCCCTACAGGAAGCCTGCCAACACGACATGAGTCAACTGCATGTGTCATCTTGCATTTCCCAGAAACTGATGTACGGAGGCACTCAGCCTCCAATGCTGGAGGTGATATAGCTATCCTCACTAGTAGCCACCGGTAGTCCTAACCTCCATGAATTTGTCAAATCTTTTTTTAAATCTGTCCAAGTGGGCAACATATCAGCATATCTTGTGGCAGTGAATTCTACAGTCTACTGTTAGTGCTCTGCGTGGAAAAAACTTCCTTTTATCGGCCTGGAACCTCTCACCTTTCAGCATCAGGGGATTATTCCTGGTTCTAACATTAAAAAGGCATGGTTTCTCCCTTGGTAGTAACAATGCATGTGTTTCTGTCTGTAATGAAAATGCAAACGTTCCACCGTTAAGCAGAAGGTGTGCAGACAGCAGTGTGCACAGCTGTCACTGGACAAAGAGCATCTTGCTTTTGTAGAGTTCAGAAGCCGGCAGTCTTTATCCAGCACTGGTTCCAGCTCCTTGTTCCAGCCTCCAGAGAACACAAGTTCCTCAGCTACGGTCACCAATGAGCCTGTTCTAGCAACCCCTCCAGTTGTTCAAGCTGGGGTTCATCCAATGGGTAAATATTAAGTCATGTGTCACAACTTCTTTCTTTCTTTTTGGGCATACCAAACAGCAAGGGTGGATATGGGCATTTCACTCTGATTTGTTTAGAAGACCGGGAATGTGAAAGCACATCAGAGATGTTGTGCTGCATCATGAGCACAAGTGGCCCCCAGATTGCTGCTTTTTAACCTCTTTGTGTTAAAAAAGCAAACAAACCAGGTACGCTTAGCAAGGAAAACTTCTTGCTAAGGTCAGACTTCTTGAAGATTTTCCTCTTGCCAGTCTAAAGACTGTGTCCTCTGAATCGGACGACAGCCATTTCCCTTTTGGACACTAACAGGAGCTGCAAATGAACAAATTGCTGTCATGGAGTTGAAACATTGCACTGTTCAAGCTTTTAGTAACTGCCACCTGTGGTGGAATGAGGACGCATCCCCTTCCATCCACAGTCCAAGTTGGGGAGTGTTGCTCCTTTGGACTATGGCCGCAGAATTCTTAAGCCAGGATGGCTGGTACCCATGCTAGCTGGGGAGTCTGAGTCTCTTAGTTAAAAAATACAAAATAAAAATTCAAAGCTCTGCTCCTGACTTTCCCATGTTTACTAGGAAGGGCTGAAGGTGCAATGTAATCCACATTGAGTCAGACACAAATATGAAGCTTTACAGACCAGGTTTCTCAATCACACAGACAAAGCACCATACTTTTTTCATCACTGATGTTTTGTTCCCCTTCCCGAAGAAAGTGGGTCCCAACTCCTCCCTTACCCACTCCGGGCCTCCTCCTCCACCACCACTACCACTGTTGCTGAAAGCTGGGGAAAAAAACAGCTGCAGAAGAATTATGTAACTTTAATGTTGCAAAGGAAGAAACTGCAATGGTTGAGATTTTCTGAAAACGAGATGGGTTGACTCAGTAAAGGAAGCCATGTTCTTTAGTTGGGAAACCTTGAGCAGGGGTTATTATTAATGATGGGACTTGGTGGACGCCATTAATTTAGAGGGTCAGAGCAACACTCTCTGACTTGTCAAATCAGAAGCAACTTGGCAAGCACCCAACAACACAGTAGATGGCATCAACCCACATGAGGAAGCCCCACACTGATACAATGAAATAAAGAATAGAGCATTATTTTTGCTGGTGCTCCTGCTCTCCTCAAGGATTCACTGACTTCACCACAATGTACAGGGCCAGGAGTCTCTGAGATACGAAGATGGTGAACCTCTGTATCTGAAAGGGCTCATTGCCTTGCAACATGAGCGTTTATTGGGCTGAGTTCATTTTGTCAAATGCAAGTGTACAATTAAAGGTAGTACATTTGCCCTCTTGCACTGGAAACATGAGGGAGGATGCCCTTGTCCAATTGTTGGGACCTAATGGCCCATTATACAAGGTACTGATGTTCATAGAACCATTCAGGAACACACTTTGGCCTAAAAGGCACAACTTAATGTAAAACGTTTGGAGGAAGTACCAAGCAGCTCAACAAAAGCCAGGCCGTTCTGTTCGGCTCTTCTTTGTAACAATTACTGAGTGCTGCTCTTTGGTCCTGCTCTGTATTATGAGTTCAAATTCAAGTGTTCGTGGAACAGTCAATCTTCTTTTTTCTTTTAGGCAATTACCTTGGACTCGGCAACAGACCTCACATTTATTAGAGGCCTTGAACTAATATCGGTAGTTTTGACAATAGTACCTGGGTCAACAGATGGTTGTTAAAGGAATAGTTCTAGAGAATTCAATGGAAAGGTTCTGTCGCATCCTGAAAATAACTCTGAAAGCAGACTTGAACCCACCATGTCCCATCCAGTAAGCTATACAGTAGCATCAGTGAAATAGCGTTCTTATTTCTTCTCCTCTTTGATACAGCTCCCGAGCATCTCTCATCAACCGTGTGCCACCCAGTTTACAATGGCAAAGACTCTCCCCAGCAACACACAGTGAAAAGCGGTGTATCTTCCATGACAAGACCATCTGTATTAGGTACCTTGTTTGGTTCTCTCTCTCTCTCCCTTTCTTAGTATTTTTCTATCCCACATTTTAGGGTAGTCCCTCACAAGGCATCCTTCCATAAAATGTGAAAGGCAAAAGAATTGAACCAATGTAATGAAAACAACATCATATTAAAAAAAAAACTTTATGGGGTTAGCAGTAAGACGGAATGAAGATGTCTTCAGGAAATTCCTATGCAATGCTGTCGCCATGGAAGAGCACTTGGCACTTATATTTTTTTTTTAATTGTACATTAAAAATTCAGTATGGAAATATCTTACAGGATAGCAAAACAGTATCGCGTTGCTTGCTTCAAAACTCTAGAAAAGATAGCTACTGGGCAATACATTCAGACTTCAGTTGCAAATTAACTCTTAAATAATTTAGCCTCATTTATGTGCTGCTTAGATTTGATTGATCATGTCTCTTGTACTTTTTTTGTGCCTTTCCCCCTTTTATTGTAATCCACCTTGGAAAATATTTTATAAAAGGAGACAGCATGTAAATGCTTACAAATAAAACATACAATTACTTTGATTTCATTGTATGCAATACAGGAAGAATTATTACAGAGGATGCAGTGTGTACAGTGTTTAAATATGTGAAAACAGCTGGTGTGTCAATTCGATCAAAACTGATGAGACTTCACTACTACGTGTGTGTATTTAAGATCTGATGATCAGCTGCGTAGTTCTGCCTTTTTAAGTCACGCTTGCTTTTTGATGAATGGCACTGGGTGAGTTAGGGAAGACCTACTGAAATCAGTGGGACTTACGACTAACTTAATTCCCATTAATTCAGTGGACCTTCTCTAAGTATGGCTAAGTCTGGATCCAACTCATTCTGACTTCTGGGTTGCCAGAGATCAGAGCTGTCTGTTAGCTTTGAGAATTGCATAAAAAACATTTCCACATGTTGGACCAAGCCGAATGGAATCTCCCACTCTCTTGAGTCTGACCCTGTTTGTGCTGTACCTGTCCTGTGAACAGAGAACACAGAACTAGGAATCAAAGTTCCCTTGCTCATAGTACAGGCAGGGAACAATAAACACCAGGGGCAATCTTCAGCAAAGGGTCCTGGTGAAGTAGTTCATTATATATCTTTTCAGCTAGGGCCATCTGTGCTTAATTAAAACCCTTGTTTATTTGGAATTTAGTCTTGACCATTTAAAAAAAAAAACACCAGCTATAAGGTATTTTACAATATTGTGTTGTTTTTACATAGGTCATCTTGAGACTGTTGAGAGTACTAGCATTTTATTTAGAGATGTGTGTGTGTGTGTGTGTTTGTGTGTTCGGGGTTTCTTCCTGTGGATTTGCTTGAGAAAGAGAAATGAAGCGCGCTCGGTGGGTAGCAGAACATGATTGTGTGCTGCCATCATGTGGCAGAGTTAGGAAAATTAATCTTGGTCCTGCTTCAGGTAATATTGCAACTTTTCTCTTAGTGGGACAGTGGTGCTTAGACATGGATTCAGCATGCAAGAAGATGTTACATCTTCTTTGACAAAGAAAGCCACCTCAGGAAGCTTTCATCTACAGGCGAAATCCATTGCTTAGTCCTGATTAATGTAGATTCACTACTACTACTACTACTACTACTACTACTACTACTACTACTACCACCACCACCACCACCACCACCACCACCACCACCACCCTGTTTACCCGAAAATAAGACAGGGTCTTATATTAATTTTTGCTCCAAAAATGCATTAGGGCTTATTTTCAGGGGATGTTTTATTTTTTTCCATGTACAACAATCTACATTTATTCAAATACAGTCATGTCATCTTCTTCTGGTTGCTGCACAAGGGTGGAGGGCGGGGTTTCACTTGACTGGGGCTTATTTTTTGGGTAGGGCTTATATTACGAGCATCCTGAAAAATCATACTAGGGCTTATTTTCAGGTTAGGTCTTATTTTAGGGGAAACAGGGTAGCACTACTACTACTACTACTACTACTACTACTACTTTTTATTATTCACTAATTTTATTTTATTATTCACTAATTTTATTTTAAATCATATGTTGTTTAATTTGTCTTTTAATATTTAACTTACTGTGTGAATTTTAATGCTGTGAGCCGCCTTGGGTCCCTTGTTCGGAGAAATGCGGCATACTGTAGCTGGTCCCGGTCAGTAGTCTGGCTGCAGAGTTTTGCACCATCACTAAATAAATGGGACTTTGCGATATCAAAATTTTGGTAAATTCCATTGATTAAGTGAGTCTACTTTAACAGTTGTGCTTAGGTCTGTAAGTTGAAATGGAGAAATGAATGGCAGGTGCAAGGACAGGAAAATTTGTAAAAAAATATACCTTGCTTAATTAAATAATTGAATATTACAATTAAAATGTGTTTCCTGTGGAAGCAGTTGCCCTTGCTGAAGCAGAGGGCAGATCCTATGACTGTACCGCAAACAATGAATGAAAACAAAACAAAACCCTAGGCTGCAGTCTGGGTTGTGCTGCTTTCCTGTTCTCAGTTTATCATTCTGCAGAACTAGAGAGAATGAATTATGTCAGTAATTCTGCTATCAATAGCAGCCCCACATCCTGTTCTTCCTTGTAATGGCTAATGTGGCCAATGGATTGAACAACAGCTCCCATCATCCCTAGCCAGGATGCCCATCTGGAGGGAACCAAGTTGGGATGTCTGTGTCTACCTGTTCTCAAGGCACAATGTGTTGTCTCGACCAGTTTTCCATGTTGGTACACAGTACATTGTTTAACTCTTTGTAAAATGATGTTTTCATCTATTGAGGGGCTGTAGTGTTTTTAGTATATGGGCACCATTTCTGTATACCATCTTGTTCCTATGGAAAGGAAATTTCCTATGGAAAGCATGAAATTTTTAGAAGTCAGTGGTCAGATGTGTGCTTTCACAAAGGAAACAAGTATCATTTTAAAATAGAAGCTTCTTAATGTTACTTTAGGCACTTTAACAAACCCAGGGCCACCTAAAAAACGGCACAAAGGGTGGTCGCCAGAGTCTCCATCATCCAATGAAGCCTGGAATTTGCAGCCCAACCCTCAAATCGCAAATAGAAATAAAAATGGTAAGTGAGAATTTCTTCTTTTTTAAAACAATGTATTTACATAGGTGAACTCTTGTCATATGACTTCTGCTTGTAAGCTGGCGGACTAAAGGAGGTGTAGGTAACATGTGGACCTTGGGCTGCACATGCCCCTTGTTCTGTTTTTCACCCCTCACCTCGTTCTTTCGACCTTGACTGTAGCAAAAATGAGAGGAGAATATTGGAGAATTTAGTTAATTCCTTTTATAGTTATCAGAGTATCAGGTACAAACAAGAATGGCATAGAGAAAGCATGAGAGAATAGTTTAAGTCTCAGTAGCCCACCCCCTTTCACAATGACTAGCACTTTATGTGCTAAAAATCGTTGTCCAAGCATTTTCGGTGAAAAAAAACATGTATTTACTTACAGTTGCTGTCTGAAGTTACAGTCAGTACAAAAATAGGAAAAATGGAGTTTCTACACATGGGAGGGACCCCTCCATGCTTCCTGCATGCTTTGGGGGGGGGGGTCAGGAAAGGAGAGAGAATGACTAACAAACAAAGGAAGCAAAGCAAACACACAAGAAGAGGGAGTAAGTCATGAGCGGGAAAAAGAACTTTACCAATAGGGTTACTGGGTAAGGAGAATCCCTTTAGATCCTAAAAGCTCCCTTCCCACTGGTACTCAGTACTATAAAAGCATGCAGGATACTTATTATCTCAGCAAAGAAAGCATCACTCAGTCCTTTAAGAAAACCATTTGTCTTGAGAACAAGGAGCACACTCCCCATGCAATTGGCTTCCAACTGGGTGAATGTTCCTGGAAGCCTTCTGCATGTGCTAGTTTAGTTATAAATGAAGTGTGCAGAGAACATGCATGCTTGAACATGTCCTCTGAAGGACAGATGACACTCTTTAAGGTAAAGTATTTATTTTTTGTGTGTGGTAGTGGGAGGAAGGGACAACAAACATTTGGGGATGATGATGGGGGTGTGGGCAGTTCCCTGCGAGTTGATGGAACCAATAAGACCCTGGAACTTGCCCTCCCTGGCTCTGAATAATTCTGTATAACTTCAAGACAGAACGAAGAAAACGTTACCATACTTAAATGATTTCACTTTCTTAGACCACAGTTGAATAATTATACAGTTTTCTGAATTAACAACAGTTTATTTGTTTTTATTTCAGTGCCGTTTCTAAAGTTTTATAAGATTTGTTAAATCGCTTTTCTATCTGGAAACCACTTGAGGGGCACATTTGGCGTGAGACTTGCAGATCCAATGAAACTTCCCCAGAGAGCCAGTGTGGCTCGCGTATAGGTCAATAGAAAAGTGACCCATGGGTAATAATACCCTTGTGTTGAAGCAGGCAGACCATGAAGCCAGTGCCTCCAGCTGGGGACTCCTCGCCTGTTCTGCCATAAGGTGGGCAGGAGAAAATGTGCACTGAGATGGGAGGGAAGGGCCAGGAGGAACATGGTGGCAGCAGGAACGAGGGAGAAACAGCAGAAGTCTTAGTGTCAGAAGGAAACATGGACTACACCTGGACTATTAGGGCTGTAGTGGCCATGTTGGCTGTGGGATTCTGGGAGCTGTAGTCCAAACAAGAAACATTTCCCATCCCTGGCCAGAAGCAACAGCGAGACGAAGAACTTTATTGACAAGAACCATCAGTATTTTGGGCCAAACATGGGAAGTGACTTAGTTGAAATATCACCCCAAATCCTTCAGCCAGCCTGATTTATTTTCCCCCTTTCCAAGCTCGGATCATTGCCTCTTTCTATTATACACATTATTGGAAAGCAGAAGTACACTGATACGTGTTTGTTTTCCCCGCTTGATGTCTTTGTTGCAATCACTGACTTCTGGTTGATCTCTCTGAATTGATTCATAGATGGAGGCGGTGGTGGTGGTGGTGGCTTGTCCTGTTTACCTCACGGTTCCTTGGTAGGACCAGCGTCTTCTCCTGCAGTGGCCACAGGCGAACCTGTTTCCATTCCTGACAACTTGCTTAAAATATATAAAGCAAAGCCTGTCATATTTAAAGGTAACGTAATCTACAGAACTAGTACAAGGGCGGGGGGAAGGAGACACTGTTTTAAAGGTGTTTACTTACTATGGGAGTCAGCATGTTGTGCTTGTTTCACAGGGCATGGAAACTTTCCTTATCTTTGTGGGAACCTTAATGACGTTATAGTGAGCCCTCTCTTATATACTTGTTACAAGAATGCCCAGTCTCTGTCTAGGGCTTATGAACAATATGGAGCCTCCACAATACAGCCAATTTCAGAGGAAATGCAACTCTTGCTAACTGTATATTATCTTGTTCAACTCGGTGAGTTTTCCCTTCCTCAGTGGATATCACATCTTAAATGACTTGGGTGTGAATTAGCAAATTTACAAATGGTCAGTGGAAAAAAGAGGGCGGGATTTGTGAGAGTGCGAAACATAGTTTGTTGATGGGCTGGTTGCATTTACACATAAAGCTAAACCACAATTTAGCCCTACATTCAAGAGCCAGAACGTAGACAACAATTCTGTTAGAAGTAGAGGTTTTTAATGTTTTATTGTGAAACCCTGGGTGATGGAGGGAAGATTGTCACCTTTGCGTTTCCTAGGCACAGCTTGGAAAAGTTACCTAGGACTAAGCTTGAGTCAAGTGAACTGGACTGAGTAGACATGTACTGCCAAGAAGCAAATTTACTCCTGGACAGTATATCCCACTTTTTTAAAAAGCATTGTGTGTATAGCATGTGAGTTGGTATGCTGTATTAGTTTTGTATGCCATTAATAGAATTAATGAGCTGTCTGGATAGCTCAGTGAGTTAGATATCTGGCTGTGGAGCCAGAGGTTGGGAGTTTGATTCCTCATGGTGCCTCCTGTGAGTAGAACCAGCCTGGGTGGCCTTGGGCAAAAGCTGCACAGTCCCAGGGCACCCCCAGAAGAAGGGAAAGGGAAACCACTTCTGAGTACTTTCTACCTGGAAAACCCTGAAAAGGGTCACCATAAGTCAGAAATGACATGATGGCATGTGATTATTGTTAATGTAATTAATGTGTGGCATTCATTGTGCAGTAATACCATGAATATTGCCCAAAGCTGGTAGATCAATAGTGGGGAAACAAGTAGCCTTGCAGATGTTGTAAGACAGTAACTCCCATCCACCGTAACCAGTACAGCCAATGACGAGCAATGATCAGAGCTAGAGTCCAGCAACACCTGGAAGAACCACATGTTTCCTGGCTTTGAGGTAGTCAGTGCAATTTTTATTATGGTGGCATCAGATATGAGATTAGGACTATACGTCCCTATGAAATTGTAAAGGTAAATATGGAATGACATGCAGATTTTGCCCCCAAAATGAAGATTTAAATGTGTTTATGCATTTTATGTGCAGTATATGCTTGCTATGTTATCCACTGCCGTATGGACTAGAAATATCACTTTATTTGAACATTGGGATTCTTGAGGTACCAAATACTCTCTGGCGGCTGACTGTAATTTATGGGCTACCTGTTTTATAAGTGCTTCCCTCAAAAATATTATACTCTAAATAAAGAAATCAATAAAGGACATATAGGGGTCTTGATTTGCGGACGGTTTTCTCACTTTGCAGAATTTATTAGCTCTTGTATCACTTGGCCAAAGAAAGAAAGAAAGAAGCAACTAGGTAAAGTATTCCTTCAGCTATAGAGGGTGTAATTTTAAAAAAAAAGGCAGTCAGTGACACTCTTCCCCAACCTGGTGCTTTTGTTTCACTACAACTCCCATCATTGACCATGCTGTCTAAAGACAATGGGAGCTTTATTGCAACCAAGACAAAGGTGGCACCAAGTTAGGGAAGGCTGATTTATGGCATACCCGGTGTTGAAGTCAAACAAATCAGATATTTGGGATATATTTGATTTAGCTGCCATGCTCACAAGAGAATGGACTGGTTTTGTAAACAGATTCACTGTTACCTTTGATGCCATTTTGATGTTTCCACAGCTTCCGACCAGGTGCCTTTGATTGAGGACTTGGAGCAGATCTTCATGCGCTCTTGGAGGGAATCTCACCTGTCTGAAATTCGGCAGTGCCAGCAGGCCATCCCGCAAGCTTTCCCACAGGTTCCTGGCCCCATTGCCCCCGTCACGTCAGCTCAGCTTCCCTGGCTCGCCGGACTGGCAGCCAGCTCATGTAATGACAGTGTTCACATCATTGAGTGCAGCTATTCCTTGGCCGAGGGGCTCTCAGAAATGTTTAAGATGCTCATGGAGGGAAAGCTAGTGAAGACCAACTATGTGGTGATCATCTGTGCCTGTAGGAACAGAACCATTGACTCTTGCATTGCTGTCACAGGTGAGCTACAAGGGAGAACATGGGACGTTCTGGGATTTTCATTCTTGAGTGACTCACAGGCCTTTTGCCCTGGACGGGGCCACCTGTTAGCGAGCTAGTGGGTAAAATAATTTAAACTCATTTTTCAGTGTGTTTATAGAAGGCTTTCTTCAGAGATTGGATGCACTCATATAACAAATCCTGGGCAGTAACCAATGCTGGGTTTCTGCTGTTGGAATAATAGGACTCATTGAACTGGGGAGGGGAATCTGTCATCTCCACCATAATCATCCTTTCTTACCCTCACGGCTGAAGATGCCTGAACATCTGCCTATTTAGTTTGTAATACTAGTTCCATCTTCAGATCACATTTTCCTCTGTTCACATATTAAATCACCTGCTTTATTGCCCTGAGCACTGTTATTGGGCACGGTGAACTGTAAGAGAAAAGAGGCCAAGCTATAGGAAGGAAGAAAACCACACCATTGATAAAGCATTTAAATGTGGGGTGAATGAGTTTTATTTCTCGTTCCTTAGATTCCACTGAAGGTTGGGCTTTCTGACTTTATTTCTGAAGGGAATTAAGTGTCTGGTCTTATTCAGAAGCACTTAAACACCTCAAGAGAGTGAAGCAGAGTATAGTGGACCAATATTATGAATTATGGATTCTATACTCTTCCATGAAAAGCTTTAATGTGAAATTGCAGTCGGAATGGTTGCATTTGGTGGTTCTCCTCAGTATTCCGCTTTGAATGAATGAATGAATGAATGAATGAATGAATGAATGAATGAAACTTACACCTAGTAAAATCATAGGGGCCTTTGAGCCAAGTGTTGGTAATAGAGTCTCATTTTCAGATATTATTTTGCAGCTCATGTAAGGTTGTCCCAGACAGTCTCCTTTCCAGATACAGACTGGTTCTAGGCCTGCTTTACCTCAGAGTTCCCTGTGCTTTTAGATCGTACCCTTGGGCTTATTGAAATCTTAATCAGTGTTTAGATTTATTTGTGTCATGATTACATGTGAATTGAATTGCACATAACATCCCTTCCCTGCCCTTTTTTTTTTTTTTGGGTATCTTTTAGGGAAGTACCAAGCAAGAATCTTGTCTGAAAGCATGCTCACACCAGCGGAGTACCAGAAGGAAGTTAGTTACGAACTAGTTACTGGCAAAGCAGAGGCTTTGGGGGCCTTCTTCAGTTCTCTCTGCCCAGGTATACTATCCTTGCTAAGAACACCAGTTGGTTTTCCCCAACCTAGCACCTTCCAGATGTTTTGTATTACAACTCTACACTTTCCCAGTCTTTGATTGAACTGTCTGGAGTTGATGGGAGCTGCAGTCCCAAACCTCTGGATGGTGCTGGGTTGTAGTGGATTGACACAGAGCAATGGTTCCCCACCTTGGGTCCCCAGATGTTCTTGAACTACAACTCCCAGAAATCCTATCCAGTGCAGTTAGTGGTGAAGGCTTCTGGGAGTTTTAGTCTAAGAACATCTGGGGACCCAAGGATGGGAACTGCTGACATAGACTATGTTTAGAGAGTCTGTTTGTTTATGGGACTTGAAGTCTAGCAGCTTACTGTCAATAGCCCGTTCCTGCTCTGCTCACTAGCTTAAGCTGTAGCAACAGCAGATCAGTCTGTACAGTTTAAATTTGTCGTTCTTCCTGGAGAATAAACGGGCCCAGTTCTCTCGACTTAATAAATCTCTCTGTGTTATCAAAAACCCCGATGTCTCTTTTGGGACAGCAGGACTGGATGCAGGCCTCAAAGCAGCCACCACCAGAACGCTCTGGCAAGAACCAGTTTGGCCACAGCAAAATAGAAATTGTGGTCTCTTCCATATTGTGCTGTTGGAAAGGGATGTTTGTATCTCCTCTTGTCCATGCAGTCCAAGACGGAAATAATGTCCAGGAGCATAAGGCTAATAGAAATGTTTACCACCACAAATGTATCCCATCTGTGAATGGTTACCACAAAGCATGTTATCCATAATCCAAAAGGCCTTGTGGTAGTCTGCTGTGCATTAGTTGGACTTTACAAAACAGACATGTTTGCAAAATTCCCATTTCTTCTTGGCGTCAAATCAGGACATATCTGCTGCTCACCTGATACAACACAGGATCATCATTACAGGATTAAGGCTAACTTGGCAGCTTTCGATGCCATCGGCCATGGTATCCTTCTAGGCCGTTTCTCTGGGATGGGACTTGGAGGTGCTGTTTTGCATCCGGTCCTTCCTGGATGGGAGAACTTGGAGGGTGGTGATGGGGGACTCTTATTTGACACCCTGGCTGTTGGCCTGTGGTGTCCCTTAGGGTTCTGTTTTGTCCCCTGTGCTATTTAACATATACATGAAACTGCTGGGAGAGGTCATCCAGGGTTTTGGGGTTCGGTGTCACCAGTATGTAGACGACAGCCAACTCTATCGCTCCTTTCCATCTAAATCCAAGGAAGCTGTCTCAGTTCTAAATCAGTGTCTGGTGTCAGTAATGGACTGGATGAGGCCAAATAAACTGAAACAATCCAGACAAGACAGAGGTGCTCCTGGTCAGTCGAAAACCAGATCAAGGAATAAGGTGGCAGGTTGTGCCGGATGAGGTTACACTCCCTCTGAGAACACAGGCATACAGCTTGGAGGGTACTCCTGGATTCATCTCTGAGCCTGGATGCCCAGGTTTCACCAGCGGCCAGGAGTGCCTTTGCACAGTTAAAACTAATGCACCAGCTGCGCCCGTTTCTTGAGAGGTCTGATCTGGCCACAGTGACACAAGCCCTAGTTACATCTCGGTTGGATTACTGTAACGTGCTCTATGTAGGGCTGCCTTTGGAAAGTGCTCGGAAACTCCAAAGGGTCCAAAATGCTGCAGCCAGATTGTTAACTGGGGCTGGTTATAGGGATCACATGATCCCCCTTGTCCACTGGCTGCTAATCCGTTTCTGGCACAATTCAAAGTGCCGGTCTTAACCTATAAAGCCCTAAACAGCTTGGGTCCCAGCTGTCTAAGAGACTACCTCTATGAGCCTGCCCGGGAATTAAGATCATCAAGGGAGGCCTTTCTCTCGGTCCCGCCACTCTCACAGGTGCGCTTGGTGGGTACACGAGTGAGGGCCTTCTCTACGGATGCTCCCAGACTCTGGCACTCCCTCCCACGGGAGGCCAGCCTGGCCCCATCTTTGCTGTCCTCTCACAAGCAGGCAAAGACCTTCCTCTTCAGGCAGGCTTTCCGTTAGTGACTGGTGGTCTGAGAGGGGTTTTAAACGGACTGTTGTGCTCTGTTGTTTTAAATGTGTGTGTTTTTTTTACATTTATCTTAGTTACCATTTTAATATAGTACTTGTTTAATTCTTTTTAAATATTTGTATGCTTACTGTTTTTAGCTTTTCTGTTTTAATGATGTAAGCCATCTTGAGTCCTTTTGGGGAGAAAGGTGGGATAGAAATATTTTAAACAAACATCAGCGAGCCTTCCGTTACTGAAGGAGAACAAAGAAAAAACACCCTCTTTTCTTAAAAAAGAGAAACACAATCCCTGAGGAGGTGACCTAAGGAGAACAGTCTACAAGTTGTCACTTACTGCCAATCAATCCCGCCTGGCTATCTGCCTGCCTATTGCCCCTGCCTTGGTAACTTTAAATACAACATTGCTGTGCTTATTCAAATGCCAGCGATGTGTATTTTCTTGAATACAATTATTTTATAAAGAATCACAGACAACGGGAATAGCAGGATCCTACTTAAGTGTCGCACAACCTTCTTGGTTCACTTCGTTTTTAGTCTTTGGAGGGAAAGGATGGAAGACCCTGTCAGTTACATATGGGAGGGGAAGAGAGGTCCATTTGAACCTGTTTGTGACTGACTGTTTTGTGGCATTATTGCTACAAATGGATGCACCAACATTCATAATGAGATTAAACGTATCCATGCAAAAAGAAGAAGAAAAAGCAAAGATTATTGATCTGTAGAAAGTTCTGGAAGGTGAATGGAATAAATGAGTTTGCTCTAGGACATGTACATGGTCCACACGTCTTTGTACATAATCTCATTATTCAGATTTTGAGAACAAACCTATTTAAATGTCAGCAGTTCACTTTCCTGGTTTGTTTTACTTTCAAGTGGTCCTTCCTGGATCAGACCAGAAGCTATTCTATTCATGCAGAGGCCCACCCGATGCTGGTGGGAACCTACCAAGCAAGATATAAGTATAGCAGTCCCTGCCTTTTCTTTTCCCCCTGCAACTGAAACTGAGAAGCATTCTGTACCTGGTGCCTCTCAGTTTCAGCATGTGGACCTCCTGTTTTTCAAGCCCTGTTCACCAACTTCTGCTGCATCACCTGTCCTTTGATCCTGTGCAAGGATTTCTTTCCGTCCACCCTGACATTTGGGTCCTCTGTCCTCCTGATCTCCTCTCTATGTGGCCTGTGTTGTTGTTCCTACCCCCAGAAAGTGTAGGATTTTCTCCTACCCAAATTAATCCTTCATCTCCCTCCAAGAAACAGCACTGTTTGCAAGTGATATCCCAGTTTGCACATTGTGGCAAGTCAGGGTTCTGTGGAATGGTGTCTTAATGGAAAATGCCAGAGAAATAACCTCTGCATTATTGTAAAGTTCACCTGCTGGGGGAAAAAAGCCAGACAGGTTGCTCTAGCCAGGTGTGGATGCCATGCTAGACAACTATGGATGAAAGATTTATTATTTATTTAGCTGCTCCCACAGCAATGAGCAATTTTGAATTCCCAGTTGTAGTGCTATGTGAAAGTGCCTATGATGTGGTTCCACTTCCTTTTAAAATTATCGGGTCTCCATAGGGAGGCCTTGAAAAAGTGCTTCAATGTGAATTCGGGGTTCTTGGCTCGACTGTGGCTTGAAGATTCTAGAAGTGTAATTCCATGGTTTAACTTAAGTCTTTCCTTTTTGCTCTAGATGGTGACACAGATATTTTGTTGGAGAAATTTTATCAAGAAAATCGAGCTCACATGTCGTCATCTCTCTCTGTGCCCGTGAACAAGCCAGCAACCCTGGATGTCGCTGGAGCTGCTGTGTGTACAAGTAAGTGACGGCACCACCGAATCGGACCTTTGGAAAAATTATTTTTGCATTTATAACCCTTGGTACCATGTCCTCATAGCCAGGATGGGACAGACAGGTGCACCCTGTGAGGCACGCTTCCTCTCCTATACAATGGTTTTGGGATTTGTTTTTTTTTAATTCATGGTTTATCTGATAATGATAGTCTCTGTTTAAAGAATGGTAGCTGTTTATAAGAACAGGAGTGATTTAAGAATAGGACTCTCTGAAAACTTGTGAACGAGTCATTATCATAATCTAGAACAGGGGTCCCCAACCCCCAGATCTCCCACCCCCCATGCACAGATGCGTGCTCACCCCCCCCCGCATGCACTCACGGATGCCCCCCCATGCCTGCATACCTGCCCGGCCCCCCCCCCACAGATGTACTTCTGCACGCATACACGCATGCACAGATCCCCCCCCCCCCCACGCTAAACTGGTCCGTGGTGTCAAAAAGGTTGGGGACAGTGATCTAGAAGATTTCTCCCAAGATCTGCTCATTCAAAACTTACCCTGCGGTTGTTGGTACCTGTATTTGACCAGGTTAGCAAGAGGCAGCCAGAAAGTATCTGCCACATGCTGGACGGAGTGCAATAATAATAAATAATAATAATAATCATCATGTGAGAACCGCAGAGCTGGAAGGGACCCTCTGGACCATCAAGCCTTGCCCCTGTCAAGGAGATACAGTGGGGGAATCGAACTCCCAAGCTCTGACTCCACAAGCACATACCTAAACTACTGAGCTATCCAGAGGCCGATTGCTTCACATGTGGTACATAAGTCCAAGGCTTTGACTTTTTGAATGACATCATTAATATACTATCCAAAATAAACAGCCAGACCATTGAGCTAAGAGGAGAACTATTGATACTCTTTTTGAAAGTACATGACAGTTTGTCACATTTATTTATTTATATCTCATTTTTCTCCTAAAAAGGACCCAGAGCGGGCTACATTGTTTCAAAAAGAAAAAATATATTAAAACATAATAATGAAACATGAAACCTTGATTTTTTTAAAAAAAATGCTTGGTACTAGGTTTCTGGAAATGGCTCGGAGGTGGAAGGATTTGGATGAACTGTATATAGGGAGGTGAAGGGGCAATTTGGAACGATGGAAAAACTGACCCCACAAATAAAACAGACTAAAAGAGAGAAGGAAGAAAACATATACTTTTGCCCCCCATATAGCTTCCATTTGTTTTATTTAAATATAATTTGTTCACTAGAATTTTAATAAGTTATTGGTTTTTTTAATACTCAACTTTCCCTGTCTGCCAATGGTCATGATTACAATCACTCTAATGACTTAAAAGATCCTTAAAGAAGCAGCATCTATAGCAACATAACCCTTAAAGATTTAAATATTAGGCCTATGTATTATGAACTAGAGTCATGCTGTTTCTGTTTCAGTTGTATTGTCTGTTTAGCTAGCAATAAAAAAGCATGTTTGGTTGCCTGACACAATAGGTCTTTGTTTCTTCGGCTGTTATTGTCATGAGCAGTAATACTGGTTGCTTGTTACTAACACTAATTGGGTAGTATACAGTTTATGAAATAAATAAATAAAATACATAAACAAGAAAGAGATAATATATAGTGTTGTCTAGAACAAACAAACAAACCCTACCCCAAATTAGCATTCACTTTTTTTAACGCACTCACAATATACACAATCAAAGCGGCTTTTTTTTTTTGTTCTCTTTCGTAAATACCTGGTGGCAAAGGATGAAAACAACTCTAAAAGAATAGAAATATTGCTGTGCACATTACAGTTAACTGGCCAACTGGCCGGCCACATAGGCTGTCACTGCATCCCCATTTCTGCTTTGCCCAATGTGTGCAACTCAGCACGAGGCAGGAAAACTCAGCCACCATTAAAAAGAATAAATTGCTTTTCACAATTCCTTGCAAATCTTTTCTAGCAGCCAGTTAAGAAGTCCTTCCTATAACAACCAGTTTAATAGTTTTCCTTTGATTGACCAATAAGAAAGTTAATCTCAAGGTCAGCAAGAAAAATAGAAAGAGGGAACTTCAAGAACAAGTTAACAAACACACCCTTAAGTATTTATATTCTCTCTGCCCTTTCCTAATATGGACCAGTGGTTTTTTTGAGATGAGTTCTAAAACAGAGGGTACAACTAGATAGCCCAGTTATCCCAGCAGGAGGTTTGGGATATGGTATGTCATTTGGGATGATCCTTGCATCCGCCAATCTTCTTGACCTTTAAAGGGAAATAAAAAACAAAAAGCAAAATTCCCCCTCCTATCTCCTACTCTGTGTTTTGCCTGAGTGGCTTAACGATCTTGAGAAACTGGAAGCTTCCTTTCTGCTCACCATTTATTTTTAATTGTTGCAAACCGACACAGCACATCAGTGATTCTTTGAAAGGGCTTTTAAAAAAAAGTCCTTTCAAAGCATCACCAATGTGTTAGCAACAATTGAAGAGAAATGGAAAGCTTCCTTTCCCTCCCCCTCTACAGGCAAGCAGCTAGAAAGCTTCCCATTTCTCAAAATTCTTAAGCAGCTTCAGCAAAAGGACAGCCAGCCAGCCATTTTCATTCCATCTTAGTGATCACACATGCTGGAACCAGACGAAAATGAAGCAATTCTAACGGTTCACACACACACCAAACAAACAAACAAGCAAACCAGCAGTCCCTGTCACAGACAGAGTGGTAGAATATACCAGATGGGCGGGATATAAATCAAATAAATAAATAAATAAATAAAAAAGATGTTGTTAGGCATTGATCAGGGCGGACTGGTTCACGATGATACATCATGTGTTCGCTGGAAAAATATGAACCAACCCATCCCCAACCTGGACCAAACCGCAGAACAAATGCCCATCTGATCACACTCTGAGATACCGAATCATCTTAAAAGCCAGACTCAGGAGGTCAGTGTCATTACCAAAATAATCCTCTTCATGAAGAACCAGACTACAGGAGGAAAAGGACTGTAGCTATAGGCAAAGCCAAGCTTTTGAATCTGGCATTCCTAGACATTTTTCAAAAAAGGATGAGACAGTTCAACCAACTTCATTCATATCTGAAGAATAACAGAGGGTGTAATTTCTGAAAGAATGGTTTTGGAAATATGAAGGGTTGGGGCATTTTCCATCAGCTGGTTCAGGTTTCTGCACTGTTTGTGAAGAATTTCAACCAAATATGTCCAAAAAAGATGTGAGGCTACATATCTTGTGAAAAAAAAAATAAGATAGCTATATGCCTAACAACTGAACTGTTCAATGCTTCTAGTAACTTCTGTCAGGTTCTCTTTCCAGCAGGATCGTTTATGCATGATTCCCCACAACAATTAACCCTTATATATCAGATTGTAAGCAGAGAGCTGAAGCAAACTGAGGCATGCCACAAGAGTGTGATACATGCTGTGTAAACAATAAGATGAGCTAAATGTGTGAGGACTTTAAAAGTAAGCTCAAGTCTTCAATTAAGTCTCTCATAGCACGTTTTGCTTCTACTTGCTCTAGGTTATAACCTCGAGCGGCACCAGATCCGTCCCTTCCAGCTGGCCGTGGCTCAGAAGTTGCTCTCTCATGTTTGCTCCATTGCAGACTCCAGCACTCAAAATCTTGACTTGGGCTCCTTTGAAAAAGTGGATTTCCTCATATGTGTTCCTCCTTCAGAAGTGACCTACCAGCAAACGCTCTTCCACCTCTGGCATTCAGGTACATGCAGGCTGATGCAAACATGCAAAACATCACCCTAGCCACCCCCTAGGTTTTGACCGGTTGTGACATTCCCTGTTGTTCTTCAGGGGTTTTGTTAGAGCTTGGCTTGGAGAAGGAGCACCTCACGAAGCAGAGAGTGGAGCAGTATGTCGTAAAACTTGACGCCGAAGCCCCCCAGCATAAGTTCAAAGCGTTTTTACAAAATGCCATGCAGAATCCACACACGCTGTTTGTGCTGATCCATGACCACGCTCACTGGGATCTTGTGAGGTAAGAATGGGGTCCTTCTTCAGAACATGTGGGATTTTTGGAGCACAGACGTTGTTATGAACTGCCATTGTAATGGATCATGCAATCATTTGGAAGTTGGTCAGATCACTGGTCTCTGTAGGTTCCCTTTTTTAAGATGCGCTGCCAGTGCACTTCTGTATACCCCTGAGCAGGAGACAGTCACACTAATTATAATATCATATTTTTGTATTAAATCAGCGTTATTGTCCAATCCATTCCTGTTTCGACTCCTAACCTAGTAAAGTGTGTATTTGTTTGTTTGTGTGTGACTATCCAAAGGTTCCAAGGGGATATGCAATAAAACATTCCACAGAAAAATGTGGCATAACATTAGTATACAGTGCCTGCGTCAGGGTAGGGAACGTCTCTTCATCCTAAGAGGAGCGTGGCGTTTCCTGCTCGAGGGCTGCATTCCAGGAAGGGGTGGAGGCAAAGGCAAAAAGGGGAAGGGACCAAACTCAGGTCTTCTGAAAGCCCTCTAAGGAGCCCCAGACCATTTCACATGGTGAGCCCCTCCCCTCCATGTTTGGGAAAAGGAGTTTAAAAAAGGAAGTGTAAAGAATGCCAGGTAAATGTTGTGCTTGCTTGCTTGCTTGCTTGCTTGCTTGCTTGCTTGCTTGCTTGCTTGCTTGCTTGCTTGCTTGCTTGCTTGCTTGCTTGCTTGCTTGCTTGCTTGCTTGCTTGCTTGTTTGTTGAGTGCATGGCAGTCATTCATCTTTGGTGAGCCCTGGGCCAAAGGGTCCTGTTTGCCATCTCCCCCATAGGGTCTGACCAGCATATTTTAGTTTAAAGCTCTTACCACTAGAAGAGGGGATTTCATCATTTCTTGAAAGGGGAAATAGAACTGTACCAAAGCCAGGAAACTACCAAAGGACGGTGTCCTTGTGATGGGGATGTAGCTTTCTGGGAAACCCAGATTGGAATCAGAAGAGGGCCAGATTTGGCTCCAGAGTCTAAAGTTTTCTACCTCAGTTTGTATTATCCAAATGAGTAAAATACATGGGGAACTCAGCTACACTGGGAAGATTTGCAAAAAGAGACATGTCTTCAACATGGTTTTTTTTGTTTTAAATTGTCAATTAAATTGATGTTTATTATTGAATTTTATTTCATGTCCATGTTATTGTACGCTGCCCAGAGCAGTAGCCAGGCCGCTAGATGGGCACGGTAAAACTTTGAAAAATAAACGAACGAATAAACATGTACTTAAAAATAAGAATTGTTGGAACATGGTTAATGGGGGGGGGGGGGGTAAAGGCAGTCCACCTTTTGAGAGCCGCCTTGAGTTCTTTTTTTAAGGAGAAAGGTGGGATAAAAATATTTTAAATAAATAAATAAAATGCTAAATGTCCTGCTCTGAAGGACCTTCCCAGATGCCCTCAAAAGATCAATAGGTCTATAAAAAAGGAGATGTCTCTCAGGTCTTCTGAATGTGGAAAGTTTAAAAATTAACGAATACCCCCCTATTTTACCCTACATGTGTATGGATAACCACGGAATTTTTTCATTGGGCTTTTCTCTCTCCCCCCCCCCCCCCCAAGTGCTGTTCACAGCCTTTATCCCCAGTCGTCAGATCCAGCCATGGGGCTTGTGGACAGACTGCTGAACTGCAGAGAGGTGAAAGAGGCTCCGAATATTGTAACTCTTCATGTGACTTCCTTCCCTTACGCACTCCAGACGCAACACACCCGCATCAGCCCTTATAATGAAATCCACTGGCCTTCGTTATACAACAATGTAAGAAGATCCTCTTAGGATCTATGTGAGCTTTTCCTTTTTTTTTACATCTGGATCATGTTGTTCATATGCTATGACAAAACTGTTCAATAAAATGATGGTGCTTCCACACATATTTCTGGATCTGCAGTCTTTAGACGCTTCTCTTCTGTTTTCCTAATTTCTTTATATAAAGGCTGGCAAAAGATGGCCCTTTGGATTAGAACTTGGAACGTTATTTTGAAGGAGAATGAATACAACAGCATACTGGAACCATCTGTGAATGAACCATTCTCTGGATCTGAGAGCATCATCATATCTCTCCTCAGTTGTGGGTGACTTCAGCATGCCATCCTATTCATTCTTCTTAAAAGCCGTGATGTAGTGGTACATTTGTAAGCACAGCTGCTGATCATGACAGTTCTCATAGTCACCCTCCCATACGGAGAGCCACAAAATGCAGGCTGCTGGATCATATCGTATCAGCAAATGAGAAGCAGGTCTTCTGTAAAGCTAACAGAACTTAATTGCCCATTCAAGATCAAGCCTACCCCAACTACTTTGCATTCCAACAGAGATAACTTGCAACAACATTCTCTTCCTCCTAGCTACTGTGAGGATTATACTTAAGGGAAAGGGGAAGCCAGGGTGTGGAGGGAATGGCATATGATGTCCATAGTCCCTGTTACTCAGAAAATCTGGGGGCATTGGTCCTGAAAACCCCAGCTTCACTACACCACTGCTTGAAAGTAACTTTCCAAAATTCTACAACAGATGTTGTTAAGACTGCAACTCCCATCGTTCCTCACCATCGCTTAGGCCTGAGTTGTGATCCCGTGTGATCTGGAAAACCACAAGTTACCTACTCTCCCATTGTTTCTTCTCTTTCGCTTTTATTCCCAAACCTCTGTTTTTCTGAGGAACAAAGGGAGCCCCACCGAGTGAGGAGGGTTGAGATCTTGAGAACCGTGGATCTATTATTACATAAATCTGTCTAGAAAAGTGGTGTGTAACATTCCTTGTTTGAACTAAGAGAGAGTGCCCCAGGGCCCCTGCAATCCCAGAGAAGATTCAGAGGTGTGTGCTCAGTAGAGTATAGCAGTATTAATGCCAGAAGCAGCCAGAAAGAAGAGGTGTCCACCCTGTGTTTAACATGGTTGGCACCCATGTCAACCATGGACTCAATGGCCTTCTCGGCCCCTTCCAACTTCATGATTCTATAATGTCAGATTTTGATGCCAGAGGGCCTTGCCTTGCCTATTCTACCTGTGTAGCTGAGCCCTCTCTAATGGGGTATGGATAAGCATTTGGGTGGTCAGGAAAAGTAATATTAGCTAAGGATTGTAAAAGTAACTCTTTTGGATTACAACTTCCTAAAATCCCCAAATGGTTGGAGAATGTGCAGATTCATTGTTCAGAAAAGTAATGTTTCCAAGCTCTGAGGGAGAATGAACAAGAGTTTGTTACCACTGTGTGCCTGTATTTCTTTATGCCCATCTGAGATGATTGCATGCATTGATTGCAAAATAATGGCCATAGAAAACTTCTCTAATAGTTGGTCTTATTTGTTTTAGGGCGTAGATTTATATCATGAAAACAAGAAATACTATGGATTGTCTGAATTTATTGAATCGACTCTTTCCGGACATAGCCTTCCACTGCTCCGTTATGACAGCTCTTTTGAAGCAATGGTCATGGCTTTGGGGAAGAGGTAAAACCTTATGCCCTACAGTGTAATCAGAATGCAAGCTTTTGCCTGGGAGTACACGATTCCGTGAACTGGATCCTAAAAGAAAAGGAGTGGCATTTCTATTGTTTGTTGTCCTTTCTGCTCGTGACCAAATACACTTGTTGTCTCGCATATATCATGATGTTTTGAACAGCGACAATACACGGCCAGTTCTGTTTTAAGGTTACTAATTAGGGAAATATATTGCTGACACACTGTGATGACTTACGGTTTTAAGCAGTAAAGCTTGTTAATTAGGGAAATAAGAAATTATTTCATTGTCCTTCCCAAACAAATTTCCAGCTCCCTTTTTAAAAAGTGCAGCAAAATCCAGGCCTCCTAGCCACTTGGAGCAACTCTTAACTTGAATGAAATATTTTAAAAGAATGGGGGAGGAGGAAATTAAACAAAAATCTTCTGGGCTGCCCCATAGTTGTAAGAACATTATTTCCCCCTTGAATAATAGCCAACATTCAGAAAAGTTATTTTTCCAAGCTTTGATAACAACTAAGGATTATCCCGTGAAAAGCTGGTCCTCACCAAAAGGTTCACCGCCTTCTTCTGATCTTTGGGAGCCCTCAGCACCACCACCAAGTTCCTCCAAAATCTCTCACATTTGGCTGGACCAAAATATATGGCCCAGGCGCAGTTTCATTTGCCGACTGCAAGACTGCTGAAGGGGCCGGTTGTCATGTTCGGCAAACACAGAATCGCCTCAGGTTCTTCGTGTTTTGTTCCAGGTTTCCCAGATTACACAGTGCGGTGATCAGAACGCTTGTTCTTGTCCAACACTACTCTGCTGCCATGATGGCAGTCTGTGGGTTATCTCAGATGAAGAATTATACGACAGTGGAAACGCTGGAAATCACTCAGAATCTCATCAATTCTTCGCGGCAGTGCCCTAGCGGACATGGGCTGATGGTGGTCTTGAGGATTCCTTGCACCCCTTTGGCAGCAGTGGCTTACGAACGCCTCAGTCATGTGAGGGAAAGACTAGCCCTCGAAGACCATTTTGAAATCATCTTGGGGAACCCCAACTCTGGAATCACCATCGGGAAGCACTTCCTGGAGCAGCTGAAGGTAACTTGGGCACAGAAGAACTGGAGCAGCACAGATTGTGTGATTGCCGGTTAGGGATGGTGGCCGGCAAGAACACCAACCTCTGGGATCTTTGTCTATGTGGTATGGGAGGACATCCTAGCCGTCTAGGCTACTGTTTCTGAGTAGCTGGTCTCACTGTCCACGTGTTTGTCCCTCTGGCCTCATGGCTCATGGCTGAGACATCTGACTGCCATGAAGCCTTCTGCCTAACTGTAGGCAAAGACTTCCCAGAATCCCTCAGCCAGATTCTAGGTAGGAGTTGTGTCATCTTAAATGGCACTTTTCCAAGCATTAGCCATTAGATTGACCAAGTTCCATCTGTCATTCATATGCTGATTGTGGTTTTTGTTGTTGTTGTTTTTGGTATGTATGTATGTGTTTTTTCATATATTGTGACAGATTTGGCAGAAAATTGAGGATGCTGAGTGGAGGCCCCAGACCTATTTGGAGCTGGAGGGTCTACCTTGCATTTTGATCTTTAGCGGAATGGACCCTCAAGGGGAATCCCTCCCAAGGTAATAATTTTGCACTGGGACATACTCCCATGAAATAAAGCTGATTTCTTTCTGATTACAACCTCTTGCTGCTATGCCACTAATCATATGAAGTCTATTAACACATGGCAGCAATTCTGGAGCACTTAAAAAAGATTAGGACTGATAATTATTATTATTTATTTGATTTGTATACCGACCATCTGGCAGCCAGGGCCACCTTTTCTGTGGCCAACCCTCATGAATGTTAGCTTCTCAGTTTCATGGAACCTCTTTAGGGTTTTGCATGCAGCTCTTGGAATTCCAGGATGTCCAGTATCAGTAAAAGTCTTACTTGTTTTGTTATTTATGTTATGTGGGTTTGCACTACTTCACCATTTCCCAAATTCTTTGCATGGATCTTGCCTCACGACATGGCTGGTTTTGAAGCTCAAGCCTTCAACAAAGTCATGTTCTCTCCATAGCCACAAAGGTCCAAAAATATGAATTGGCTACACTGCAGTTAAGCTGTGGTTTATGTCAGCCATGGTTTATTGCACTAGCCTTAAATTGTCCTGCAGATAACCAAGCCACAGTTTTTCTCTTGTTTCTGATCTGGTTTGCTTCTCTTGTTTTTTTGTCAGTTTCCATTTTAGGGTAGGCAGTTAGGGAGACAAGCAAGAAGCAAGCCATAATTCTGGATTAAAATGTGACAAAAGTCATGGTTTGAAGAAGCCAGACAGCCTAAGCCAACAACAAGCGGTGGCTCCTAATGGTGGTTTGTAGGACGACTAACAAACAACAGAGAAGGGAACAGATAGGTGTTTCTTTCCCTAGGTGGATCATGAGTAATAAGTTTGCTGTTCCTCACCCAGTTGTGTAGCTTTCCGTGCCAGATGTGAGCGAACCATGCTGAAAACCTTTTGCTCAGGTTATTCTCAGTGCAACCTGCAGGCAGCGATTGCCTGCCTGCCTTGTTTGTGCTAATTTTCACTGGACATTGATTACTGCAGCAGTCATGGTAGGGTTGAAATGCAAGAGAATTTGGGCATTTGGCTTCACTACGTACTGCGGGGAAAAAATGACAACATTATAATGGGAGGAATACTGCAAAAATGTGTGCACTTTCTCTCGTTGGCCTCTCCCCGCAAGGTCCTTGAGATACTGTGACCTGCGTCTGATCAATTCCTCGTGCTTGGTGAGAACAGCCTTGGAGCAAGAACTTGGTTTGGCAGCCTATTTTGTCAGCTCTGAAATCCCGGTGGAGAAAGTTGTTGCAAGCAGCGATGTTCTAGAGAGCGACCCCGAGAAGCTGAGCAGCACTGACAATGAAGACGAAGAAACAGTCACAGAAGGTAGAACCGTTGAGTTCTTTTCTATTCTTCAACTTGAGGCCCTCCAGATGTGTCCCAATGTCCACCATTCTCTGCCTAGACATCAGACTGAATGGGATGATGGCAGATGTCATTAAAACCATCAGGGGTGGTGGTATCTGAGGTTGGGGGGCACTGAGCTAAAAAAGGTTCTGCTTGGCAGAATGAGATTTTTGATATACTGACTATAATTAATTGGGGCTTAACCAATTCCCAATCCCTTAATTCAGCAGGAACGCAGAAAGAGAAGCAGCCGCCAGCATTTTATTGGAGAGCTGAGAGGAGGGAATAGAAATTGGCAGGAGGGTTTGGAGGTGGAATTGTTTCACAATCCTGTCTAGAACTGAAGCTGGTGGTCATCGTTTGGATCACCTGTATTGTGCAGGGCAGAATCCAGAGCTTGAAAATAAACGGAAACACAGCGGTGTTTTAAAATGTGGCACTATTCATTCATTTGTCTCAATATTTAATATTTATAATCTCATTGTTTAGATTGGGGGGGGCAGACATGTGGCCCTCCCAGTGTTATTTAACTATAGCTCCCATCATCCCTAGCCAGTGCTGAGAGATCGTAGGAGTCTAATGACATCTGGAGATTGGGGTGGGTAGCTGTTATCCTCTGAAACAGCAGAAAGGAACAGCCCCTTTCCATCAGCCTGTCAAGAAGAACGGCTTTACCTTTTGAAGTTGAGATCACATTCGCCGTGTCCAGAAAGTGTAATGCAAGTTGATTTCCCTCCATTGTGAAACAGGCTCAGCTTCGGAAAAGAGAAGCCCTGTCAAAAGGGAAAGGTCAGGCTCCAACGATTCGGCCGCTTCCTCCTTCTCTTCCAAAGCATCAAGTAAGACTTCAGCCCTGACCTGTTTTCAGTAGTCATATGTTATGTCAAAACTAGGACAGTTGACCCATATTGCTACTTTATTTTTGTTTGCCTTTGTTAAAGGAAGTGTGTGTGTGTGAGGGGGGAGTAACATTATGTGACACTGTGAAGTCAACATCTATGCATATGGGATATTATATATTATATACATTTTGGTTAGAAAGTATTATTTCAAGCATGTGTTGGGGGTAGAAGATAAGATAACCTGCCGTGGTTGGTTGATTTGTAATATAATCTGTTGCAGTGGTTCATCCAAGAAGCTGTGAGCTGTACTGGCTGCTGGTGGTGGTGGTGGTGGAAACATCACGGGGATTCTAGCAAGTTATAAACGAGCATTAGGAGGGCAAGATGAGGGAACTGCGTTAAAACAGAACCAAAAAACACATTTTTTTCTGAGGGCTGACCTTTCTGCTTTATTTACTGCAGAGAAATAACTATATGACATTATTAGCGGCGGTGTTCATAGGAGGAATACTGCAGCCTGTAGTTGTCTCTAATGATTTAACGCAGCACTCTATTAAAATCCAGATTCTGTTAACAGGCACGGCATTCTGCAGTGAAACATCCCCTCCTTTGGTCGCTGCTGCAGGGGAAGCAGGAAAGTCGCCCCGTCGGGGCCTTAGCAGCAACACGGAAGAAAATGGGACTCGTGCCGAAAAGCCACGACAGAAAGTGGACAAAGACTCCCAGGTGGCGGCCAAAGCCGCTCAGTCTTCCATTGCATCCTCCTCGCCCTCCCCCTTCTCCTCCTCCTCCACCTCTTCCGCGCCGACCCACGGCTCCTTTGTCCTGCAGGCGCCCCAGTGCCCCATGACCAAAGCTTCCCAGCAGCCCCCCATCGTTTACCTGCCTAAGCCGGTCTATGACATCGTGACCTCCGCGGACAGCACGGGGCTTCCAAAGTCGTCGTCCCTCTTGCCGTACCACTCGGTGACGTGGGCCAGCTCCTTCCGCCCTCTCATGAGTAAAATGATGACCTGCACGGAACAGTCTCTGTATTATCGCCAGTGGACGGTCCCCAAGCCCCTCCACATGGACTACAACAATAGGAACGAAGGCCGGATGGACGCCTTCCACCCGAGGAGGTTGCTGCTCAGTGGGCCTCCCCAGGTATGTCTCGAGAGCCGGGTCACCATTTCACAGCTTGTTTGGGGGGGGGGGGGGTTGGGTTCACAAACTTTGCTTCGTTTTCGCATTAAAAGGTAAGAATTGCATTGCTGCTTTGGAGTACGATCGTACCGAGCCATGACCATGTTTGCTTTATGGTTGTTGGCTTACTTAATTTACATTCCGGCCTTTTTGCCACAAAACAGTGCTTAAAACGGCACTTGCTGTTTTGGCAAGCCCAGGGGGGGGAGAAATGCAGTGTCAAATGAAGGGAGAGGGTGTTCAGGCCCAACAGACATAGAACCATAGGGTTGGAAGGGACCTTGGAGGTCTTCTAGTCCAACCCCCTGTGTGACATCTTTGAGTCACACAGTTCTCACTCCAAGATGTGTTGTCTGTAACTCATTTTAGGTCTCTTTTGCCAGCAGAAATCCCCTTATGCCAGCAGAACTGGTTTCTTTGCTAAGATCTGTCAGCAGAAGAGTGGGGGGAAAGGGTCCATCCGGCTTCATATTACAGTGGTGCCTCGCTAGACGATGTTAATCCGTTCCACGAGGATCGCTGTCTAGCGAAAACATCGTCTAGCGAAGCACGTTTTCCCATTGGAATGCATTGAAATCTCTTCAATGCGTTCCAAAGGGAAAACTCGTCGTCTTGCGAAATTTCCCATAGGGAAACCTCGTCTAGCGAGTGAGGGTCCCCATAGGAATGCACTGACAGCTGCACTGACAGCTTTTGACCACTAGTCGGCGCACTCCTATGGGGAAACCTCATCGTCTAGCGAAAATCGCCATAGGGAAACATCGTTTTGCGAAGCGCAGTAGCGCTCACAAAAAGGCATCGTCTAGCGATTTCCTCGTCCTGCGAGGCAATCGTCTAGCGAGGCACCACTGTATTTACATTGACATACATTTATCCCAGCCCTACTTTTTCGTGCCAGGGACTTGAACCTGGGACCTTGTGCATGCATAGCATGTGCTCTTCTACTGAGCGGTGGCTTGTTCTGTATTGAGACCTGTTCTTTCTTCATATGATTGTCGTCTTTTTCCCTGGCTTACCCCTACCCTCACTCTTTTCTGCCATTTGTCTGTGTCTCTTTTAAATGGCAAACATTTCAAAGTAGGGACCTATCATATTGGTTCTTTGTAAAGTGCCAAGTTCCCCTAAACAGCAACAATGGTGATAAAAGTTGGCATTCTAAACCATTGGCTTTGGCCTACTATTGTTTACCTCACTTCTGGATTATGGCACCCCTGAGGTACTGTATGTAAGATGTCCAAGGAGTGGTTTACCATTGCCACCTCCAAGGGAATATCTGTGCCGAATTTGAACGGAGGTCTCCTAAGTCTTAGTTGAACACTCTGTTGACTACACCACACTGGCTCTCTGACATGAATCAAAACGTTTCTCATGTTTTTCACATCTGTTCACAGATTGGGAAGACAGGGGCCTACCTGCAGTTCCTCAGTATTTTGTCCAGGATGCTGATTCGACTGACAGAAGTAGATGTTTATGATGAAGAGGAGATCAATACTGGTGTGTCCTTCCTGTAGAAATCTTTGCTTTGGGGAACAGTTTATAATCCTCCTGCCAATTAACAGTCAGCTGTTCTACTGTTGTATGCTTAATCTTCCATGTTAATTTAATTTGGCTCACCATTAAGGGAGCCCCATTATGATCCGTTCCTTTCAGAATCCTTATTTCATCATTAGCATTTTACAATCTGTTGTTTTCGTTAGCGACTTGGAACAAATGCCCA
Source organism: Intellagama lesueurii (assembly GCA_037013535.1). Taxonomy (NCBI): domain Eukaryota; kingdom Metazoa; phylum Chordata; class Lepidosauria; order Squamata; family Agamidae; genus Intellagama; species Intellagama lesueurii. Next base: position 218,392,183 of record JBAJHW010000001.1, on the reverse strand, counting down.
CGCTCTGTCCAACTGGGCGTTACTGAGTTAACCTCTCCTCCTGAGAGAGTGGGCCGTCTTTGTAGAAGGGGAAGGCGACACTCCCTGCAGCCCCTTCCTGGCGGGTCCTCCAAATCTACTTTCGAGAGGTTTTTGTTATTTTTGTTGATTCACTTTATTTGCACCCTACCTTTCTCCCACAAATGTTTCCAAGGTGGATTGGGGCCCTTTTTGCGACAGAGGATGTTGACGGTTGTGCTGCATGAATAAAGTATAGACCCAAAAGGACCAGGATCCTAGCAGTGTTTGCAGAAGGTCTGCATAACTTGCGCGGCTACCTGACAAGGTGCTAGGGCATCTCTCGGTCCTGTGCCTGCTCACGTAGCCGGCTTTGAAACTGACACGCTCATCGGCGCCCCGTCCCTCCGCCCCAGTTAGCCACCGCAAGTTACGCAAATCTTACGTGAACACCAGCAGGATTCCAGCCAATGTGTTCCAGTGAAAATCCTGTGAAATCCAGCATGCTGCACTGCAGCTTTGGTTTATGAGCTCATGTCTCGCAAACGTCCTTTCTGTTGCTGATGCTGCAGGCGGTAAAGAAGAATCGGAGCAATGCTATCATCAGCCAGCGGAGGCTTGGCCTGATCTAGAAGCATTTAAAAAAATGCCTTTTGACTATACTATCCATGATCCGAAATATGAAGATGCAAGCCTCATCTGTTCAAGGATCGCCAAAACAAAGAGCGAAGGTCAGAATTTGCATTCCTTTTCCTATTGTCTTCCATAAAGCAAGCATGGGCAGTGTCCTTGAGTCATTCCAGGACTCCATGCTGGCTTCACTGCCCTCTTCCCCCCCCCCCCCCCCATGCTGCTGCTGCTGCTAGTGGCAGCAGGGAAGAACACCGAAAGCCAACCTTTTGTTTTCTTTGAATGGACCATGAAGGCTTGCCACTGAAGTTCAGTGGCAAACGTCCAAAAGCAATTTGAAGCAGAGGTTTGCTCCCTTTAAATGCCATGTCCCCTTTTGCTGCCCTGTGTCAGCAGCAAATCTCAAAAGCCCTTTAAAATGACCCAAATGCTGGGTGTAAATAGGGTTTTCTCCCTGTTTGTGGAGGCGAAGATTCCCCAAGAAATTAGGCAGCCCATTTTTAGAAGTCCTCAAAAAAAGCTGGAGTGGGTGGGTCCACGAGATTCCCATTCCTGCTGTAAACCATGTGCAAAAAAAGGCATACGTTAGCAGAAATGTACTAATTTTTGTGATTATTTTCTTTTTGTTATTAAAAAGTTACAAGCTTGTGCAGAAATGAGCTTGACTTTACTCTCAGAAACGAGATTGGGAAATTCCTGTAACCCAGCCCTGCTCACGGCTGTGACCTAAGCAAGGAGAGAATCATGGCTGGGTCTCAAAGAATCCAAAGTTACAGTTGAACAGTTTGCAAAGCGCACGTGGCTGCTGAAATATGATTTGCACATAGAAGGTTGTGATCTGAATAAAAATGATGGATGTGTTAAATCTCATGCATGCCTTCTGGAGGGATACTCTGAGGAGAGATCATCATTACCACTAGAGGGGGCAAATGAACTCACACATCATAGGAAAATCTATATTGGCCAAATGTTCTAGCATAAAAACAATGATTAGCATTTCTATGGCCCTTCAGAGACTTGAAGGCATTCTATATACATTATTCATCTTCTTAATTTTAAATGCAGATTAAAATGGGGGGGGGGGGAAATACAAGTTAGTTGCACGCACAGCAATGTTTCTAAGAAATGCGGATGGTGCAGAAATTATGAGATGGAATAACTCAGTGAAGGAAGCCACAGTTTGCAAGACAAGAGCAGGGCAGTTAATGGTAGGAGCTTCTGGAACTCACTGATCTAGAGAGTCGCCATCAGTCAGGAGCAGCTTCGTGCATATTGACAACAACAGGAACTCTAGAAATGTATCTATATTTTGAGAGTAAGAATTATTGACATCTCTCCATTCCATGCAGAAAATTGGGGTGGGGGAGGTTGTGGGAATTCTGGGTGTCGACACTTTTTGACTACAATCAAGTTTAGTTTCTCAGAAAAGAAAATCAGCAAGGAGTGTATTCATCTCTTCCTTACGGGTCTTTGGACATATGACTGATAAGAGTTAAAAAAAACAATAATTGTACAGATAGATCAGCAAGCAGAAAGCCAGAGGACTTATATCTGCGCCGCCAGACAACTCGGATGAGGCTGTCCAAGTATGCCGCTTACAACACTTACCACCACTGTGAGCAGTGCCATCAGTACATGGGCTTCAACCCCAGGTACCAGGTGAGACTTGCCTGACCCTTTTGGAAGGAAGAAAAAAAAAAAAACAAGGAAAAGTCTAGGTGCCCCGGAAGGGAATAAAACACAGATCACGTGGGATTGCGGGGACAGAACAACCTTGGGCTAGACACGGAGCTCTTCTCTGCTGTGCAAAATACGGCTTGTGCAGTTGGGGGTGTGTGTGCCAAAGCATTTATTGAGGTTGTCCCCCAGAAAAAGTCCCATTGGACGGATATTCGAATAGGCTTGCGATGATGCTGATTTAAGCCAATTCAGTCCTGCATTTCTCTGGCCAAACAGGAAGTTATCAATGATAACAACAAGAATGAAGCTTCATATAATAAGCACAGACCTCTAACACCAGACATAATAAACATTTTGATGAGTTCCTGTTGGTCTCCACCCTGCCCCTACCTTTTTATTCTGCTTTTCCTCAAAGCGGTGGTGGTTGGCCAATGTGTATTCCACTACCTACATCCCAATATTTTATCTTCCCAACAGTCCAGTGGTACAGTTAGGACTCGGGGATCCTATGGGAGGAGGGAGGGAAGAGATGGCTGTGGACAGTATTCCATTTTCTTTTTTATTAGTAGGTCACCTCTGCTGCATTTCTACGGCTCCTTCTGCTGAGTGAGGCCCTGGGCTCTCATCCCCAAACCCTTCTCTCACAGCCCCACTGCAACAGCCCTTTGTGAGCGTTTAGTTCACCCAGTGAACTTCATGGTTTTACACAGATTTGAGACCAGGTATCTTCAGTAGCAGGGCAACCAGAGCTAGGAAAAGTTGCTTTCTGGGGGGCAAAATGTCTCCAAATCCTCCATCTAACAGGGCCACTTGCCGTGCTTTCAAGAGGGTTCTGAGAGATGTAGGTTTTGTTTGTAAACTTCCCCAAGCTTTCCGTCCAACGTAATGCTCACAACAGCGCATTGGCTCTGCTGCAAAGACCAGGTCAGGCCCAGCTCTTGATCCTGAAACATCTATTGTCTTGAATGCAAAACTGAAACCAGTTCTTGCCTGGTAGGTAATATGTTTAGATTGTGTAGAATTCAGGCAGAGTAGAGAAACCATAGAAAACAGATAATAACTATCCAGCACAACAGGGACCCTCTTCAGGTACTGATCCTGGATCTGTGTAGAATTGGAAGGTGTGTGTGAGGATAGGGGTCTGCATTTCAGCCCACCCTTAGGTCTCCATGTGGAAGTCTCTCAGATGTTTGTGTGCTTAATGGAAAGGTCTGTAGTGCAAGCTGCAAGATGTTCAGCTGAACACGCTTACAGAGCTTATGGGATCAGGAGCTCTGCCTTATCAGGGCTTCTGATCATGTGATCATTGTAACCATGTCCTGCTGAGTGCTCTTACAACTTCTGCTGCAGACTTTTTTGCATTATATGTGCCAAGATTGGAGACACTTCCAGGTGGGAAGGGAAAGCTCTAATGCTTGAATGAAGCCAGTGTCTGACATTCTTCTTCTTGAGTCTTCATTCAGCTCATGCATCGCCGCAAATGGCCATTGATTGCTAAATAAATGTTTCCCTCTGGACCTATTAAGGTTGGCTTTCTTTATTGATGAATGCATTTGGTTTAGGGGATGTGGTCTATTCTTTTATCACTGCTTAAGTAGATAATACATCAGCATCGTGGCTGGGAAAACAGAGCCCATCCGTACAACAAGATGCCCTGCCATTGAGCAGAGACGGGAGCCAGAGGATTAGGGGTGGGAGATGAGATCGAGGTATTGGGAGACAGCACTGTGCGCGAGACTCCGCTTGCCCTGTACCCCTTGAGCGAAGGGTAACAGGCTAGTGTCATCACCAGTTCTCACGCACAGTTGATCTGCCAGCCAGCTTCTCTGTGGTGGACACGGAGGACGCCGTCTCAGCTTTTGTCTTAGGAAGCAGAAGGTCTTCAGCTGGCCGCCCTGGTTAGACTTCTGTTTTGCTTCCCCCTCAGCTTTACGAGTCCACCTTGCACGCTTTTGCCTTTTCCTACTCAATGCTTGGAGAGGAGATTCAGCTTCACTTCATCATTCCCAAGTCCAAGGAGCATCATTTCGTCTTCAGCCATCCAGGAAGACAGCTGGAGAGTATGAGACTACCTCTTGTCACCGATAAGGTAGACTGAATAAAGAGTACGAGACGTACGCAGCTCCTTCATTTGACAGGGTTGGGAGCAAGGGCGGACGTCCTCGCTTCTCTTATCCTTGCAGGTGAGGATAAAGAACTGCTACGCTCTCCTTCCCTGCGAAGAGGATGCGGAGGAAATTCCAGGTGCTCTCAGGGGTGGTCTTTCAAATCACCTCTTGGCACAAATCCTGCAACATGTGTAAACCTAGGACTTGAGGAGTCTAAAGCCTTGCATGGATTGTTTGAGTCATTCTCATCAGTCAGCTCTTTTGTGTTTGCAGTCTGTGCTTTGCTTCTCAAAGGGAAAGGATGCGAGTTTTGCATAGATTTATTTTCCTTTAATTATGTGGACCACAATGGAGGGAGAAAAAAAACAAACCCTAACCTCTTAGTCTCACTCTGACGGAAGGCAAAGGATCTTGTGAGGCTTTCAGGCGCCTCATTGCAGGGTCTCAACAAATCAGGAAAGCCTAAATCCATGAGGGCAAGGAATTTAACAAGTATTTGTCACAACCCTTATTCAGAAGAACATGACTCGCTTCTCCTGCTTTGCCTCTGCTCTGAGATGTGGATAATGATGGATTGCTGTACTTCCATACAATACTGTCTCTCTGCTGTGAGCAGAGACAGAGAGATTACTCTCCCATCGCCTGTGCAGCATTTCTTGAATCCACAAAGTGACAAAGGTCTCCATGTTGTTCATAAAGGTAGATATTTGAGGTCCATGTCGCCATCATAGGAACATCAGAAGAGCCCTGCTGGATCAGGCCAAGGGCCCCTCTAGTCCAGCTTCCTGCATCTCACAGGGGCCCCACCAGATGCCTCTGGGAGCCCACGAGACAACTAGATACCTGTCCCCCCTCCCTTGCATCTGGCATTTGGAGGTACCTTCCTTCTAAGCCTGGAGATTATACATCCCCATCATGGATTGTCACCTGCAATGGACTTTTCCTCCAGGAATCTGTCCAATCCCCTTTTAAAGGCATCTAGGCCAGATGCCATCAGACCTCTATGGCAGAGTTTAGGAAGTTACTTTTAAGAAGGATGAATATAATAACATGTTGAAGAACTTATGGATCTTAGAGCATCACGGTTCCACTGTTCCATTGTGGAAGGTTTCAGTATGGCATTGCATTCATTCTGCTTAAAGGTCAAAAGCAAAGCATAAAATGAAGTGCGCTGCTCATACCACCCCATATTTAATTATGCAGGCTACACATTGACCCCCAACCCCCAGTGAACAGGGTACTCAATTTACCAATCTTGGAAGGACGGAAGGCTGAGTCAACCTTGAGCTGGCTTCCTGAGCCCACTGGGATCAAACTCAAGCGATGAGCAGAGTTTTGACTGTAGGGCTGCCGTTTAATCACTGCACCACAAGGCAAAAAGTAATGTTTCAGGCTCTGCCTTTGGGGTTGTGACAAAAGTGCAAAATGTTACCACTAGGAGAAGGGAAAGCAACCTCTTGTAGGCAGAGTTCATCTCCCTTGTAGGTGCACCAGTGCTAACCCCCTAGTCAACAACTATTTTTAAGGGAGGGCCACCAATCTCCAGTTGCTCACCCCAACATAGTCCAATAACGTGGTGCTTGCTTGGCTTGGATCATCTAGCTAGCCTTGGCTTTACATCTCCTGACAGTCATGAACCAGAGGTGGTGGCAGCTGTCACTGTCTCGTGAATCAATGAAGCAATGGAAGCATTTTTGTTATTTTCCCAAAATGAGTCTCATTGTAATCTTATTGAAAACTTTAGAAGACGAACTATCCAGCTTGTCCATTGATGGAAGCATGTAGGCTACAACCAAACCATGCCAAATCCTCGGTTTAGTCACCTCTTCTCCCTCAGTGCCCTCAACCTTTAATTTGCTGATATTCATGACAGTAATAACACCCAGATTCCTAACTTTACAGAGTCAGGACTACATAAAGAGCCCTACTTTTACTCCCACAACTGGACGTCATGAACATGGACTCTTTAACCTTTATCATGCCATGGATGGGGCCAGCCATTTGCATGTCCTGGTTGTCAAAGAATATGAAATGGCGATATATAAAAAATACTGGCCCAATCACATCATGCTTGTTCTCCCGAGTATTTTCAACAGTGCCGGAGTGGGTACGTATCTCTTGGAATGGTCACTAATGGAAAGGAATTGCAGTTGCAAGCTTTAATGGACTGAATGGGTGGGAAAGCAATCTAAAGTTTTGGTTTAATAATAAAATAATAATGAGCCGTCAAGTCAGTTCTGACTTATGACAGCCCTTTTCAGGGTTTTCTAGGTAGAGAGAACTCAGAAGTGGTTGACCCTTCCCTTTTCCTTGAGGGCACCCTGGGCCTCTGCAGCTGGCCCAAGGCCACCCAGGCTGGTTCTGCTTCACAGGAGGCCCATGGGGAATCCAACTCCCAACCTCTGACTCAGCAGCCAGAGACCTAAACCCCTGAGCTATCCAGCCAGCTTTTGGCTTAATAGCAGGGGTAAATTTTAATCATTGATGGATGACTACTTTCAATGGGTAGGGCACACGTGTCCACCTGTAGGTTTCTGTGGTTGTGAAGAGCTTTCTGGAAGACAAGTCTCCCTCCCTGTTGGGACTGCATACTGTCATCCTTGCCATGCCCACATTATCAGAGTGAATGCAGGGTGTTCTTTTCACATTTCTTTTGCAGCCTACATGTCTCTCTTGTTTATTGCACACTAGGACCATGCTTATCATGGTCCTGGAATTGGGATTTCTTTTTAATGTTTTTTTTTGTCTTTTCCATTATTGTTATGTCCTGTTGTGTCTGCTGCCCCTAGTAGTAGCCTTGCTACTAGTTGAGTGGAATGAATGAATGAATGAATGAATGAATAAATAAATAAATAAATAAATAAATAGTTGCTTCCCACTGAAAGCAATGGGAGGAAAAATAATTATGCCCACTGCAAGACTTAAATTTTCACCTTTGTTGTGTTTGTGCTGGTGACTAGGAGTGCTTTGGACCTCACAGATTCAAAGCTTCCCCTGATCCAGTCACACCCCAATGCACCCGTTCCACCTCTTTTTAATCTCTCCTTTTGTTGGAGCTTTGACCTCGGAGAAGTATGGGATGCAGATGCTTCCAATAAGACTGATAAAGGGGAGATAAGCCCGAGAGTGACATAGCTTTGAATGGGACAGGGCAGGGAGAAAGGGACTCCTACAGCAAAAGAATCTAGATAGTATGAAGTTTCCAGTTTCCGCAGTAGATACTAAGGTTGGTTTCTTTGGTTTCAGGTGCTGCTCACTTTCTAATAAAAGAGCTGTCCTACCATAATCTGGAGCTGGAACGAAATCGGCAAGAGGAACTAGGGATCAAGCCCCAAGACATTTGGCCTTTCATTGTCATCTCAGATGACTCCTGTGTCATGTGGAATGCTGTAGAAATCGATTGTTCTGGTGACAGGAAAAGGTGAAGGTTAATTTGGGGGTGGTGGTAAAGAATCTGAAGATTTTGAACACTTCAGTGATTATGTTTTGAACAGTTTCCTCACTCCCATTTTCAGTGAGTACACGTGGACAGAGAGGAATATTTCGCTCAAGCAAATTTTGCAACATATTGAATCCACTCCGAATGTCACCCACTATGCCTTGATTGGGATGAGGAAATGGTCCAGTAAAACCAACAGTGGAGAAATCAAGGAGCCCTTCTCCTTCTGCCATGTGCATGACTTCGTCATGCTGAATGTGGACCTGACTCAAAATGTTCAGTATAACCAGAACAGGTGAGCCAAGTCTGGTAGAGTAGGCTTTGGCTTGGCATAGCCTGAAGTCACAGAGCATGGGTTGGAGCTGTGAAATTCTTGACTGTTCTAGGCCGTATGGTGGTTCCTTCCCAGATGTTCTTCGACTACAACTCCTAGAGAACCTGGCCAGCACAGGCAGTGGTGAAAGCTTCTGGGAGTTTTAGTCTAAGAAGATTTGGGGACCCAAGATCCTTGCTGGAAGATAGCTGAGACTTCCTGCTTCCATGAGATGAGCCAAGGGTGGGGCTTTGGAAGGAGGCAAGTGGGATGGGAAACATCCACAGGGGCCATACCTGATCCTCCTAAAAGCCATGGTGGTCAGAGATTTCCTTTCTAGACATGGGTTTAATTTTGCCCTTGCATCTAACTTGTATGTCTTAAAAACTGCAGATACCAGGCCTTGGGGAGATAATAAGCAAAATACTAAGAGAGTTAGCACCTTCCCTTCATGCCAGAATCCTGATAAAGATCATTCCACTAAAGCTGCTATTTGTACTGAAAAGAGAAAGCTTTCAAGATGCAAAGCTTTTAATATAATATCTGTTTTGTCCTTTAGTTTCATAGCAATGATATCAGAACACCAGTCTTATCTTTTGCCAGATGTCATACTTGAACCAGGTTCTTCAATACCAGTTTAGCTTTTTTTCCCATTGACTGTAGGCAGGGATCTTTATGTTTATAGTAGAGATGGGCATGAACTGTGCTCTGGCGTGGTTCAGTGAATTGGGCCCAACAGGTGTTGTGCAGGTGCCCCGAATTCCCCACCCCACCTCCTCCAATGGGCGCCCACTAAGAGGAGGAGGCAGGGCAGGGAAGCCCAGGGTGCTGCCTCTGACGGGATGTTCGCGGGAGGAGGTGGGGTGCGGAATCCAGAGCGCCCATGCAACACTTATGGCCTGATTCACTGTACAGAGCCAAATCATGGTAATTGCCCGTTTCTGTTTTATACTATGGGCACTGTTTTCTACCCAGTCTGAGACACTATGTCTAATGGATACACATGGTATTTCTTAAATTCTGTGTTCCGCTGTTCCCAACAGATTCATGTGTGATGACGTGGACTTCAACCTGCGTGCCCACAGTGCAGGTCTACTGATTTGTCGATTCAATCGGTTCAGTGTCATGAAGAAGCAAATTGCAGTGGGTGGGCAAAGGTCTTTTCATATTAAATCCAAGGTGAGCAGTCAGAAACACGTTTGCTAACCTTGTCCAAGTCATCCTTTTACAGCTTCAGTCGTCTGAACAATGGGCTGACCTGACGTTAGACCTGTTTTTTAAGGAGAGGCTGAGTTTGTGTCTTTAAAAACAGGATCTGCTGTTTCTCCACTTGAATCATTATTTATTGGGGGTAAAACAACATGTAGCTCTAGGTAGGGAGATTCCATGGACAGTACAAACCTTGTGTTGAGTTCTTCTCACTGTCTGTATTCAAAATGATTCATGTTTCTTTCCCTGAGCCTGTTAGCACCAGGAGTAGCAAGTGTCACGGTAGGGGAACTAAATGAATAATTTCTGAGTGAAGAGTGTAAGGAGAGGAGATGGGAAGCCACACAAAGAAGTCAGGCATTGTTATATCCATGGAATTCAGTTCCCATAGGATACATACAAAAAGCCACCCCATTTGCTAGTTTTCTCCCTATGGAGGCGTCAACATGATCAACGCTTTAGCCAACTCCACCATTTCCTCTGAAAACCTTGAGAATTATCTGAAGGAAAGACTTGGCAACATTATTGATTTCACCTCGGCTCTGGAAAAGTGGTGGCATTCACAGGCCTTCCATTTAGAATGAATTAATTGCGAATATATGGACAACATGTGAATTCAGAGCTTTGCATTTCATGTCACCTTTAGGAAGTGTTTTGCGACCCCCAAAGGAATTGAAGGTCAAAAGGCCTGATCGCCTGAATATTTCATTGTAGTATTTAAACCATGCACATGCATTTCAATTATTGTCTTTGTCTCAGCTATTTATGACACTAATGATGGTTTGGGATTTAGACCATAAACAAAAAAACAAAAGTTTTCTACTCATTAGTGATCCCAGTTTATGCTTCAACAATGGGAGGGAGAAGGTCTGGATCCTCTTCTTAACTGTTGTTTTAGGTTGGGGCAGCTCTGGTAAGCCGTGACCTGGGAAAGCTGTGGCCATTTTAAAACCATCCCTGCTTGCCTGCAGTTCATGCCCCCCACCGCTTTGTCTACTGGCGGCACAATAATCCGCCTTTAAAGACGGCAGTCCTTGCATTTCCTTTTCTCTTTAATTGCTGTTCTTGCTGCATCGAGATGTGTCTTTCCCCCTTTTGTTGCCTATATTTTTAACCTTATTTAAAACGAAGTGAGAGCCGACTTTCTTAAACAATAAGTCAGTCGATGACCTCCCTGTCGTCCTGTTTTCCTTGTAGATGCCTGACAACCCAGTTGCTATTGCTCCGGCTCAGTACATATGCGCCCCAGACAGCAAGCACACGTTCCTGGCTGCTCCCGCTCAGTTACTGCTTGAAAAATACCTCCAGTACCACAGTCATCGCTTCTTCCCTCTCTCGCTGAAGAACTACAACCATCCCGTCCTTTCGGTCGACTGTTACCTTAATTTAGGACCACAGGTAACGGACTTATTTTTTTAAAAAACAACGCCCTCCAAAACTGTTTTCCCTATGGGGCCTGAGAGGTCTGGAAGAAGCTGCCAGATATTGAGTCAGACCATCACCCCCATTCTGTATTGGTGACTGATCTGCAGCAGCTCTTTGGTATTTGGGGGCATGATTGTTTCCTATCCCTTGTCTGGAAGTTGAACTGGTATAGCTCAGTGGCTTGGAGCCCTCAGTTGTGGGCCAGGAGATCGAATCCCAACCGGCTGGAATACGTATGGCTGATGGGGTTACGTACCATGTTTCCAGTGCAGTCTCGGGCAAGCTGCATAACCCCAGAGTGCCCCCTGCAAAAGGGACTGCTAAACCACTTCCAAGTGCTAGAAAATGCTGGGATGGTGGGGGTGGGGGTGGTGTCATCATAACTTGGAACTGGCTTGAGAGCATGTTGTTATTGTTGTTTCATTATTCGTTGTAGTAGTCCTAGTAAGAGCACAGGTGTAACCACCCAGTGCTACTTGGAACCCAAGGTAGGCACTACTGTTGTATTTTAAAGGAGTTCCAGTGTGGGAGTTTGGAAGATTTACACCTTGCTTGCCTAGGGTTCATTGCAGTTGTGGGAAGGTAATCCTATAGTTTGCTCTGAAGAAACGTGCACGTATGCTGTGAGCCAGAGAAACAATGTACATGTTATAGATAGCACATCATTAGAAGAAGGAATTTCTTAACAGTTGAAAGTATCTGATTATGACTCACATAGTTTGAAACTTACCTTGCTTTGTCTTGTGCTTGCTCTTCAGAAGGTAAGCACAGGCTTGATTTGCCAGGATAATTGCATACTCATGAAGGTCCGCCTGAATCACATCTCTGAAACACTTCTGTTTCTAGTAACAGACTACCTATAACATATAATTTAGCCCTTGGTGCTATAATTTTTAGAGAAGGGGCATCACTTACAGTCACAGAGGCGCAAAATAATTTAATTTCATCTCCCCGTAACGTTTCAAGTGGTGGATTTTTGCTTGAAAATAGTTCTAGGCAAGAGGCGTTACTTTGCAGAGGGTTTACTGACTTTGCACCTGGTCCTTTGATCATACGTAACTGTGCTTTGAACTGGGTAGAAAACCATTCCTATCATTTCCCCCCCCCCCCCCCCCCGCTTTTTGTCCATCTCTTGCAACCAGGTCACGGTTTGTTATGTCAGTTCTCGCCCCCACTCTCTGAATGTGAGCTGCTCCGAGATGATATTCAGTGGACTCCTCTTGTACCTCTGTGATTCCTTCGTCGTCGCCAGTTTCTTAAAGAAGTTCCATTTCCTGAAAGGTGAGAAATCGCTGTGGACACTTCAAGTCCTATCTGGATTTCGGCATCCTTGACAAAACAAAGACAGGGAAAGAGACCGCCTCGTCGGTGTTCGTTATATCTTTGCCCCTTTCTAGCTTTGCTGCATTGCCAGCTTTTAGTTATTTCAAATATTTCAAGGTTGTAAAAAAAGATTACAAGTTTGTAAGTTTGTGGGCCCATCACTTCTCACCATGGGGCTGAAAAGAAAAGGCAGAGCTGGGCAAGCGTGGAACTGTTAGTCATATCAGCACAGGCATTGTTGGGGACTGGTGGGCATTGCCGACAAGCAGCCTCTAGGAGTCCCCTTAACTTCTCTCTCCTGCTACAAGGGATGCTTGTATGGCTGCTTGCCATCTACCCGAAGAGGAATATATCTCACGCGAGCTTAGAAGATCCAGACAGCCAAAGGTTGCCTGTGTTGGCCATATGCAGTGCTTGGCGAGTGTGTGTGTGTGTGTGTGTGTGTGTGTGTGTGTGTGTGTGTGTGTGTGTGTGTGTGTGTGTGTGTGTGTGTGTGTGTGTGTGTGTGATGCAGATATCTTTTCTGTCACCTGTTGACCCACCCTTTGAAGAGCCGATGCCACAGATTGGACCCAGTCCTTTCTGCATGTAGACCATGAGCTGCAGTGTTGAGCTCTGGCTCCTCCTTTTATGATGTTGTGGGGAGCGGGTGGTCTTCCAGATGATGCGGGGCTGAGGGCCTGATCACACGAGGCACATGTTCCCCACTTTTAACGATACTTTCCATACCTCCATTGTACTGAATTGCAGAGAAGTGGTATATATACCTGGATGAACGTTCCCATTTGTTTTAATGTCACTAATTCATTTCTTCCTATTTGAAATGTTATGGCCAGCTATACTGTGGAACTGATTTATTTTCTCTCTTGTCTCCTGGGGCAGTGCAACCCCTTACTTTATATTTTCTTTAAGTAAAAAAGATAAAGTCCCTAACCCATGCCTGCCTCCTGCCCGCCCACCCCATCCCCAGTGCCTAGCCCTGTGAGGTGCACATGCTTCTTTGAGGCCTTGGTCCCAGCCGTTCTCCTTTCACCGTTTTCCCCAGTGGGATTGCCATTCACACATGCAGTACCAGTAACGCATGTTCCAATACATCAACAGAACAAAATAACAGAAGCCTTTTGGCAAGGGGAAAAATAAACAGCAATTACACTGTTGGCCAGGTAAGTGATTCGACAATGACTGTGTGCGTCACGCGACCAGAAATGTACGCAACAATCTAACTGGGGAGTAAGTAGGGAACATTTGCCTCGTCTGACCTGAGAATCCCACCAGCATACCCCATGATAAGGGACGATGGGAAATATACACCAAAGTCAGGAAGGCCATTTGTTCCAGGCAAGGAAGAGAGGTATGGGGAGCCACAAAAAAGGGGTTGAGGAGCAACCCTACCAGTCGCGTGGGATCCACTCTGCTTTTACAGTGTCAAAGTCATTGAGAGCTGAGGTTTCAGCCGTATATTTAGGCTGCCTGTTGACCTTCTTTGTCTTGATTTGATCGCATTAAAATTACTATTCTTACCTGTGCATGTTTTATTATTGCAAGCTGTTTGAAGGAAGTGATATATGCAAACATGCTAGATGATGATGATGATGATGATGATGGTCACTCCAACAGGTGCCACCTTGTGCGTCATTTGCCAGGACAGGAACTCCCTTCGCCAGACTGTCGTCCGACTGGAACTGGAAGATGAGTGGCAGTTCCGACTGAGGGATGAGTTCCAAACAGCCAACGCCAAAGAGGACAGACCCCTTTTCTTTCTGACCGGACGGCATATCTGATGATGCCCATGATCTGCCTTGTTCATATGGCATAGGAAGCTGCCTTCTTTCTGACCAAAGAGACAGTTTGCCAACAGAGAGAGAGAGAAAGAACTGAAAAGTCCAAACAAAGGAGAACTGTTATATAGACACAAAAAAAGTAGGCAATTTTGAAATATTTGTATTAAATTTGTATTTTATTTGACCGATTTTTGTTCATAATGCTAAACACTGTTAGAGACTTTTATAATTTAATGAGCTTCTGAAGTCACCGTTGCTCTACTGCATCCAGGGTGGAAGTAGGTAGGTAGTGCTTTTTCCATGCTTTTGAAGTGTTCCCCTCCTTTTTGTGTGTGTTGTATATATTATACAAATACCTTCTAAGATAAGCAGTTGTGGTATATAGTTCCTATTTTAGCAACCAATTCCACCCTTCAAGTTTTTAACCTAGAAGCCAGTATAACAGATGGTACACATGTAATATATTGCTCCTGATGACTTAAATACAGTTGTGCAAAACTGCTTTGTGCAGTTTTTTTTCTCTGCTGTTAAAGGCAACCTTAACTGGGAGATTGTCCAGTATCAAACCTTGTTGAAGTGAATGGGAAGTACGTCAGGGTGGGATAGTGCCAGTTCATTTCAGTGGATATTCCACAGAACTTTTCCAGTGGACCGTGCCTTATATATTTCTATTCTAGAGAAAACTGACTTTGCATCCTAACCTCAGAACTACTGGCTACTCTTGGTAATTTTTAAGATGCAGACGTTTGTAAGATATAGAAATGTAATTATAGTGGGCTTTTTTTCTGATTTATTAAGAACATTTGAAAGTGAATGGTTTGAATTTCTAACTTTCAGTAGTTAAGAAGGAGCTTGAAGAGGAATGGTGGATTAACAGCAACAAAATGTTTCAAAAACAGTTGGATTGTTGCCCAACCTAAGACTTCCTTCGGTTTTCTATGAAAATAAAAACAAAAACAGCCCTAATGTGGATTTAGTTCTCTGTTTTTGAAGTTCTTTTGTAGAATGGTCATAAGAATGTAAGAAGAGACCTGTTGGATCATGTGGCAAATTCTCAGTGAATTCTTCATCCCTGTCAAGAAAATCTGTCTTGACATGATGGGACAGTAAGTTAAGAATTTGTTAACCCCCTGTGAAATTTCTCATCACCACCATCATGAGAAGAAGGCGACTACCATTTTTTTCCTCACTGGACCTCTGAACCTTTCTAATGTTATTATGAAGAGTGCAAGCGATGGGAAGTCTGCTCCCAAGTTCCTCACCTTAGTCAGCGTCAGCCTTGGCTGACAAACATGAGCACTTGTGGATGATAACTCTTCCATGTCACAACTGATAAGGCTTATTAGCTGAAATCCTGTTGCTTTGTTACACATGCAGAAGGCAAAAGCCATATAACATTCACTTACTTCTAGCCGGCAATTAAAGAGTTGCTGCAGTGGTTCTTGAGGGTGCCCATTCCCCCTAGCTTAGTGTGATCTCAAGAATCCAAGTGGGAAAAACTAGTGAATGTGATGCCATTTGCTTTCCTCCTGCATAGCAAAGCAACAGGATTTCGGCCATTATTTGCATCCATTAGAGGCTTAAACTTGATCAATGTGCCTACCATTACATAGAGAGGGAGAGGGAGAGAAAGTAATTGTCTCTGTGTAGTACAGATGTGAGAAACTCTGGTTTTCTAGATGTTACTGGCTACCATTTCCCATCACTCATTGCCAGCATAGACCATGGTGACGGCAGGTAGGATTTGTGATGGAAAAGTTACCTTTTTGAATTACAATTCCCAGAATTACATCCTTTCTGAGGGAATTTTGGGAGTCAATTCAGAAGCCATTTTTTCCAAATTCTGCATGTGTTCCATGTGCACTTGTCACATACTTCAGCTTTTATGATTTTTTTTATGCATCTGCCAAAATTGGCTGCTTGAATCGTGAAAATATTCAGATGTTGCCTTTGAGATCGGATCCATTTCATTTTTAAATGAAATGTTGCTTTGATTTCTTCTCTTCCACCACATCTGTGATGTTCTGGAGCATTACACCCTAGCCCAGCAAAATCTATATATCTTACTTGCCTTCAAAATCCCTCAGTCTGATTGCATCATTAATTAGATAATTGCCCGCTTAGGAAAGTAAAATTTTTTAGAGGGAAATGCAGATTGCAACAATTTTCTTGTGGAATTCACTTCCCCTCTGTACCTTTGTTTTCTTTGTAAGAGAAATTCAAAATGGCTTTGCATTGTTCCAATATATTGCACTGTTTTCGAAGTTCCTGTTTCTCTAAAGTATAATTATATTCCAGTCTTGAATGTTTAATGTATAGTTATGGTCAAATACTGAATTTTATTAAGTATATTTGCTTATCATCACTTATTCAACACTGACTCTGGAAATCGGCATGTACCAGCTTGCTATAAATAGTAAGGCTAGTTATATAACTTGGTAGAAGGATTTCACATCCTTTATACATGGAAGAACAGATATATCAATAAGGATTAGCAGGCCAGCCTGCACTTTATTTTCGTGAGTCCCAATTATCGGACTGAACTGAATTAATAAGATGGGAAGCGTTAATCAGAATTTGTGAAAACTATGAATCACAGTGGGGCCATTTCAACAATTGGAGCTATGATCCAGGTAAACATGACAACCAGACTTGAAAGCATGAATGGTCATGTCATTTAATATATAATAAATACTGTGCAAATGGATAGACCGGAGCCAAAACGGAGATAGCAACATTAGGAAAGGATCGTGTTCCTTCCCGTGGGTGGGTGGATCTAGATTTGATTCAGAGGTTGGGAATTTACTGTTTTGGATTATAGCCCAGTATGAGGGGGCTGAAGTAAGCTTTCACCTCCTATCCTCAAACCAGGAAGTGCCAGTGGTTGGGCACACATTCTGACCTCATAGCATCATAGAATACAGTAGGGTGATCAGTTCGAAGCCCTCACCCCACGGATACTGAAAAGCACAGATTATAACTAACACAGTCTGTTGGCCCCGGGAGCCCCCGTAACTGTAATTTTGATCTCAATGGGGCCTCTATGAGTAAGAGCTGAATTGAAATCTGCGCTTGTTCCTTAACGTGCTGAAGACTACCATATCATACAAGTCGAATAAATAAATAAATAAATATCTCTCCCTCCCTCCCCCTTCTCTCTCACTCTCTCTCACACACACTGACACTCTCACACACACCCCATCTCAATGGCTCTGCAGGTTTTCTTTGAAGACAATGAAGAATCCATTTCCTTGTTTGCTTGGGAGTGTTGAGGAAGAGTCTGGCTGGAAGGCAGGATGGGTGTGAGGTGGGAAACCTCTCCCAGGAGGCAGTTTGGCTTAGGTTAGCATTCCTCCTCCTGCCTTGCCAGCCAACCCAGCTCTGAGTTTTACAAGGATGCTGCTCTGGAAGCATCTGCTGGGACTAGAAGAAAGGGTGGTGGCTTACCTATATAACATAGTGTTTGGTTCCCTCTAGTGGCCAGTATGATAATTACATCTTGAAAATCGAAATTTGTAGGTATTTTCATTTAATATCTTTAATATTTTCAGATAATGGACAAGGGAACTCAGTGGCTAATGATCCAGCAGATACGGGGGTCCTACTGTATTGGACTTCGAAAGGGCCTACAAGGCCATCAAGTCCATCCTCCTGCTCAATGCAGGAATCCGAATTAAAGTCTATCGGATAGATGATTGTCCCATTTTCCCTTGAATGCCTCCAGTGTTGGAGTGCACACCATCTCTTGAGGTAATTGGTTCCATTGTTGTGTTACTCTAACAGTTAGGAAGTTTTCCTTGATATTCAGACAAAGTCTGGCTTCCTATAACTTGAGCCCATTATTATGTGTCCTGCAATCTGGGATGATTGAGAACGGATCCTGCCCCTCCTATATATGACAACCTGTGAAGTATTTGAAAAGTGCTAACATATCTCCCCTCAGTCTTTTCTCAAGGCTAAACATGCCCAGTTCCTTCAGTCTTTCTCCTATGTTATATAAATATACAACTAGAACATTTCCCATAAATACTGATGGTTCACATTTTTTCTTACACTTCCTAAAACGGGGATTGAAAAAAAAAAAAGAGTTGAGGCACAGACAGTTTACTTTTATAATTTTTAGGCTATATTTCCTTAGGTAGGCACCAGAGAACATCCAGAGTACTTCCAATAAAAATGTATATAACTTTTTAAAATGCTTACATTTATCTTCTGAAGTGGGTAAAAGACAGTTTTCTGGAAAAACATTTTTTTCTGTAACTGGATATAGAAAATGTAAAAGGAAATTGTTCAAAGAGAACAGAGGAACTACAGCTTCACTGGTGAAACTGCTGGATATCTCAGTGATTTAAGCATCTGGCCATGGTGTCGGAGGTCAGGAGTTCGAGTCCCCCACGGTGCCTCCTTGAGAGGGGCTGGACTTGATGATCCATACAGTCCCTTCCAGCTCTGTAGTGCTAAAATTATTATCATATCTAAGATATAAAACTAAGCAGCAAAGAGCACCTCACAGGCATACGTTTTCTAAGCTGGGGCTATAAATTGCAGCCTGCTGCTGGCTTGCCTTAGACCTGTAACTTGAAATTGAGAGTGCAGGAGGATAAATGGATTCACCACATACACATCCTTACCTGAATTTACCACTACTGGGAAAGGAAGAAATGTTTTAAATTATGAGGCAGAACCCCAGTGTCTACATGTCAGGCACAGATGTCTGCAAGTCAAGCCTACATAAATGGTCATCTCAGTGTATAGGGTTTACCTCATAAATCCCCATGGATGGATGTGGGTGCAAGACCAGCCTCAAGCCATGACTATGGGGGCAGGCCAGAAACGCAGCTCCGTGGGTCTGTTACATGTGATTCTCCTTAACACATGGCACAAATGAATGGAAAGGGCAGGGGAGGGTCGGAGGGATAAAAAAGTGGGTCCACTTCACCCCACTGGAATGCCTGGGAACCGATCACACGTGGAGGAGGAAACGCAGGCCCCGTGTGGGTCTTGGCTCAGGCCACCGGCCCTATCATGTTCCATGGAGACCACGTTGTTCTCTGCCCCTTTTGATAAAATTATATCTTTAAAAACCCAGGTTTTTTCCCTCTGAATATTCTTCACAGTGAGCTTAATTTGCTTAAAACTCTGGTTTTTCATGGATAGCAAATATGAAGCACTTCACATCTGTTGGGTGTGAAGCATTTCTAATTCCTGTTGTTTCCAAAGAGGAAACATAGGCCAGTGAAATAGAAGCTCTTGACAAGCATTTAACGGCAGGATCTCCGCTGATGATGTGTAAGGATATCCCACATGCTTTGGAAAAAAACTCACCCAGACGTTAGTGGGTTGAACCGAACTGTGATTCCAGTTCCATGCAAAAATAATCTGGAAGTACATACCCTAAAATCTGAGCCTTTGAGAGACAGAAACCATCAATTTCCCAACAGCAATACCGTTGAGAATGTTGAACCTTATGATCTGTTTTTAAAAGTATATATTTGCAAAAAAAATGTTTTAAAAATAGTGTATTTGGCCGGTGTGCTTTTCGCAGTTCCTTTATTGAAACTTAGATTATCCCAGCTTCAATTTCTTTGTCAAAGCTTGGGACACAAGTCTTATCAGTAAAGGATTATTTCCATCAACATGGACTTCCTGGGAGAGAAAACTGAAGCTATTATCTAAGAAAAACTCTGTTACAAAGAAAGGTGTGGGATTTAAAGTCTTTATTGGAGTCTTCCGTGCACAAGAAATGGATCATACAAACTGGACATGTTCTAGCAAGACTTCTCGGCTTCCTGGTGGATTTGAGTGTTTTCATCAAATGTACTCTGTATTTGCTGAAATTTGGTCAATATTTAAAACAATATAATGCTTTCAGCAAATGTAGCTACTGTGAGTAATTCATATTTAGTTAGACTACACAGGTTTTTCTTGGGTTCCCTCACATACACATGCCTGCCTGCCTGACACCTTTTGAATTTCCCTTTCCTTCTGCTTCTCCATTTTGCCTCCTGGGGATGCTTTCTTTATGGCCACCTCCATTGTTTCCCCTTCCTCCACCCTGTCAGTCTCCGGTTTGCATTCTTGGCGGGAGTGAGGTAAAGGAAGAGGTAAAACAACTTGTTTCTTCCTTCCTTTGGACTTGGCACTCCTTTCGGCAGCCCCCCAGGCACAATACTGGTACGGACATTCACATGCAAATGGTTCAAATTAAATCAGATTCAGTATTGAGTTAAAATAAACAATCCCCTCCCAGCTGTTTAAAATAACAGTTTTTGCACTTTCCAGGCAAAAAAAATGCATGCTGTGTCTTGTAAACGGATATTTTAAAATTATTAAAAACCTGCTTAACCCAATTCAAACTTTTTTATTTTGGGGGGGGGGGGTAAATGTAACTGGGCTCTTAAATCCCTGGATTCTAACAGATCAAGAAAAAGAGTTGTATGGCAATGGTGGTGTGATGCCAGTAGCAAGCACATTCATTTGCATAAGGCAAGGCTTGTCTTCTCTAACCTTTCCTATTTATCATCCTTTATTAGTTGCATTTATATCCCTCGTTTCCTCCATTGAGCTCAAAGTGGCAGATACCATTTTTCTACTTCCTTCTTTATCCTCACAACAGTCCTTGACAGGCTGAGAGGGTGACTAATTCATGGTCATCCAGTGAGTTCCATAGCTTAGGTGGGACTTGAACTCAGATCTCCCAAGTCCTAGTCTGGCACTCTAACCACTATACCACACTGGTTCTCTCCCCTACCTATTGCATCCCCTGCAGACCCTATAAATCTGCAGAACAGTATGACATAGGGTGCTCAGAGCTGTGGTACGTAAAACAGATCTGCAAAAACTGTGTGCAGCTCTTTGCATTTATGCAAAGCCACTCTAACGATTCAACCCTGACTTCATCTTCAGATTCGTCATTCTGAATCTTCAAATCAAAATACATCTTGATGGAAGCTGTTCTCCTTGTGTACATCAACATCGCTTTCAGGGAGGCTTATGATTTAACTGGGATACTTGAGGAGTCAGTTGCAAAGCAAGCCTGCATCGTCTTATTGAGCTCATGTTTCTCGTCCTGGCTGAAGTTCCCAGAACTTGAGCAGGCTAAATTAGCAAGCAAACATGATCACTGGGAAATTATTTTCTCTGGATCTTTGTTGTCAACAACGCACTCCTTTAAGGTAGCATTTTTGTTTCTGAAAGGAGCTTAAACCAATGGAGGAAAGAGACCATCTCAAGATGTCGTCGGAAGATACGGAGTCACCGTGGTCTTGGGTAAGGTTTTTTAGCCTATAGGTGCAGAAATCAGAGGGTGAATTAAGAGGAGAATTTTGCTTGCCCTTTCATTTGCTCATGTTTCTATTGGCTGTCTTCTCTCTTCGGACTGAACATAGGGTAAAAATAACACGTAAAATGCATGGGGAGGGAACAATACAGCTTTATAACATTGCCCATCCTTTGGTTTGGATGCAGGTGAAAATACTTTTGGGCTTTCTTTAAACATAATCTGTGCTGTTTTTCCACCATACAAACCTGACCTTTAACAAGTTTAGTAGTATTCCCCTCCTCCTTTCCCTTGCTTGGCCAGAGTTAATGTGAGACTGATTGTAGAAAAACCACTGAGCTAAGATGTATACTACATCGATTACAAGGACAGAAGAATTAGGCAATGCCTGTGACAGCTCATCCCAAGTAAAACTTGTTAGTCTTAACAATGTCACAAGACTCATTGTTGAACTTTCTACAGTACTGCACAGTTCTCTTGATGTTCTCCACCTCTCTGTACCTGCATAATTTTTTAAAAAGCAATAGGAATATATAGCATGGACACCGTGAGCCACATTCTAATTCTGATTTCATTCCTCTTTAACTTTGCACCAGGGTTTTGCAGAAGGTAGATTGGGAAGATTCTCCTGGAGATTTGAAGTTGATTGGCAAAGATTTCAGATCCCCATTGTCCTAACAATAGCAGTGTCTGGAAAGCAAAGCTAGCCACCTCCTGTAAATTAAGATTTAAAAAAAAAAAAAAAAAAAGTATTGAGGAGGCAACTGACTAGATTTTTGTCTGAGCTGACATACCTGCATGATTTTGGTACTGATCTCAAACCTCTGAGCTGAACAATGAAATAAATGTGTTAAAGGGTTCAGAAAACTTTTGTTTTCATTTCGCTTTGATTTTGACTTTGTTGTACAGGTTCTGGGAACAGCTGTACATAGTGTAGCTGGCTTGGCATTTCACTCAGTTTGTTTTTATGAGAACTTTCTAACATTTGCAAATTTCTTCATAAATTTGAGGGAAAGAATTTGAGTTTTGAAAAATCAGAATATGTGTGTGTTGTGGGGGAAGGAGGAATGAAACGTGCAAATTGTTCCATCCTTGTTTAGTTCGGGTCTCTGCAACTTGGTGCCCTCCAGATAGTTTGCGCTTTGCTGTTGTTATGGGACTTCAAGTAGCTTCCAATGTACGGCAATGCTAATAGGGTTTTGAAGGTTTGTGGGATGTTCAAGGAGTGGTTTAACCCCTCCCGCCATGAGTTTCCATGGCTGAATGGGGATTTGAACTCAGGCCTCCTTTGTTAGAGTCAATGTATGTGAGATTTCCTTCTTCCCTGAACCTCATACAAGCCTAGAATCAGCACTATCAAATCTGGTTAAGTTTCCAGCTGTCAAAGACAAGTTGGAAAGTGTTTTCAACTGTGTTTGGGTCCAGGGTTTAGCATTATAAGTGTGGACCTTAGCAAGACTTTATTGTATTTTGCTAGGGATGTAAACTGCCCTGCAACCCAGTCCATGCCTGAATAAGGGCATGTGGCTGGGTGCCCAACACACATGTGCCCTTTCAGTGACACTCCGTCCCTGATCCTTTTCTTGGTCTGTGATGGCATTTGGGTATTTCCAGGTCTCCATGAAAAACCATATGCCCGTGAACGGGGAAAGGCAAACAGTTATTTGGGTGAGTGAGTTGGCTGGCTGGCTATAGAGTACTATTAATTGTGTGTGTGCGTAGATGTTTAGCAAAAAATACACAGAAAGATTCTGCTTCTGCCCACAGGCCTCCTTTGGGCAATGGTTCAAAGGCCAGCAGGTAGCGGCATCTGCATGTTCACACCAAGAAGAGAAAAAGAAGAAGGAAAGTGCTGGTGTTTGGGGGGGGGGGGGAGGAGGAGGAGAAGGACAGGCTCTAGAGTACTAACTCTGACCACCACCATCCACCCACACATACACAGCCAAAGCCCACATAAGAATGCAGGCATTCTTCTAGTCAGACACACAGACACACACAATCCAAGAAATGCAAAGTTTAGTAAATTAATCTGGATAGATGAAAAAAGAGATATAGCTGGAACATGAATGCTAGCTACAAGTGACGGTGCAAATCTTTCCCTTGCCCCTGCAGCTACATGGAACGGTTGGCCAAGCAGCTGCCAGTTGATACACAACATCCCGTCACTGCAGTCTGAGCCCTCCCTGGCTCCCCCGTGATTGGAGTGCTCAATGTCTAAGTGGCCGGGGGGGGGGGGGGGGAGAGGCAGGTTCAGCTGCCAGTCTCTTTCTCCTATGCTGCCGGCTGGGTCTTCCTGGATATACCTTATACAACTTTTGATTTTTCCTTCCTTGTTTGGAATTGCAGCAAGTCTTTGAACACACACATAAGCGCGCACATGGCAGATTAAACACGTGGATCCATAGAAGGGCCACCATATCCTGTGGCCACCTCAAAATAAATACCCCCAATGGAGTCCTTTTTCAATACATTTGTCCAATGACAGTATACACTTCTAATACCAAGTAGGGGAGGGAAATGACTGACTGGTGTACCTTGACTTGAACTGTCCAATTGGTTTTGTTGGAAGTTAGCATAACTCTTCATCATCATCATCTTAGAACTGTAGAGCTTGCTTGTTCCAAGGAGTTTTATGCTGATACACACACACACACATTTGTGTTGTTAATGCGTTTTTGCACATCTTGTTTTGTTTGTTGTATCAGAATGTGCTCTGCTGTGGAGTGCAATAGTACTGCTGCTGCTGCTACTACTACTAAGAATAAGAATATACAACTTTACCTGTGAGTGTGGGATGGAGAATTAACAATAAGCTCATGACAAATGCTTTCTTAAGCCCCTTAATCGTACTTGCTTCAAGGCAACTGGTGAAGCAGAGGAGACGGAATGGAGCAATATGTCACCCAGAATCGGAGAAAACAACAACTTGCCATTAATGCTCATAATAGGGTGAACAAAAAATTCTGCAGATTAAAAACGTGGAGGAAGGGGGTGGGTGCAATGCTCCCTTTGAAACGTCTGTCATACTTGGCTACCAACATCAATTTGACTCAGACACCTTGAGTAGATTTTAATCCATACTACAAAGATGTATGGGCATGTTTTAAAGGACGTCTATGACGGCCGATGGTACGGATGCTTGCAGTGAAATTCAGATAAAAAGCAATGAAGAAGCTTCTGAATTACACTTAATTATCTCACTTACGCTTCTGGAATGGCTGTTACGCAATCATGTGGCTCATTTTAAACACCAGCGCCACTCGTTGGGCTTCTTGATTTTCACTCTGGCCCAGGAAGAAGGCAGAGGCATTTCAAACTGGGCATATAATACCAGGGGTGAATTAAAGGACGCTGTGAAGCTGTGCTGAATCATAGTCTCTGATGCATGTCTCTCCCGTGGCTGATTTGGCTTCCCCCAACCAGGTGCTCTCCACAGTGTCGGACAACAATTCCCATCGCCCCCAGCTAGCTATCCCACATATACCAAACCTGCTCCGTCATGAGAACTAGAGTCTATAACAATACACATAAATAAATGGAAAGCTGAAAGAAGTTTCTTTTGGCTCCTAGTATCTCCTAGCTGGTGGTCTGTTGAGAGGGGCCAAATAATAACAGTAATAAAATCAGTTCTCAAAATGGGCGGATACACCTGTTCACTTCCTTTGGTCCTTTGCTCACAAACAAGTTCTGTTTATTTTGTGTTGGAGAAAGATTTGCTAAAAGAAAACCTTCATGCCAGGACAGGGCAAATTCAGGGATGTTCTAAATGTCAGTCACATGGCACAAAAAATAACAAAAAAACTAAATAATGGTTGCCCCTGAAAGGAATCCCAGGACTTATCCTGCCTCATGTTATGGCTAGCTCTCATCTCCGTGACTGGCCATCATTCAGTTCTCTCCTGGCCTTGAAATCTACTTAATGCAATCTTCTGCTTCTTTTGCTTACCAAACAATGCCCATTTGCATTGCTTTATTGCTATGGGCATACTTGCTTGTCTTCTGGTGAAGGCTCAGCCATTGCATTCTGAACTGTTTAAAAAGAAACCTGGTAAAAGGACCGTGTTGGGTACACCCCACATTTATCACAAGACTGCTTTCATTGTTCTTATGCCTCCTCCCATGCTTCTGTAAAAATATGTAAAATATGTAAATATAGATGTATGTATAAACAGAGAAGCTACCTGTACTGTATAACACACAACATGTGTTTCATAGGAATCACATTTGCAGCTTCTGGATGAGTTAACAAAGCATTTCTGAAGTTATTACTTTTCTTCTGGAGGCGCTGGTATGGGAGGGTACAGGAAAATGGCCCGCCTAAGAAGCTCAAATTGCATCCTTTGAGAGAGAAGCTCTTTGCCCGTTTTAACACAATGAGATGCTTTGCGAGTTCAAATCCATCATCCGGGAAAAAATTAAAGGCTGGGGGAGTGAGCGGTCAACTCAGTCCAGACTCAGTCAGGTGACACCATGGCAGGTGATCCTGTCCTATGTTCCTGTTGCTTCAGCTGTGACGAATGCAGCTCTTATGATGGATCAGTAAATCCCCTACTAAGAATGCACGGGGGTGGATTCTGGCTTTGGTACAGTAATGCCAAATTAAAGTAGCACATGTAAAGCCATAGCAGGCCTGACAAAAGAGGGGGGGCGGTGAGTTTCTCTGTCCCAAAATGGTTTTAACAGTTGGAAGCCGAGCCACACGTTGTATTCTGGATTGAGCAGTGGGACTGAGGGTGCCATTTTGTGTCCCAGGAGTACCGGACAATGAACTTTGGGAAGAGAGGGCAAGTTTCACCATGACGTCCAAACAGTCTTGGGTGCCTTCAAGTTTAAATGGGGTGGGTAAGCGAAAGCTACGCATTCAGCTCTTGTCTGTTACTTTTTTAAAAAAAAGGGGGGGGTATAGAATACGAATAACAGTGGGCAAAATCCTGTGCAGTGCACAAAATGATGTGGCGTAAACTGGTGGCATCATCAGCTGGCACCAGTAACATTCAATTTAAACTAATTAAGCTTCCTATCCCCCGGTTCCTGGGGAAGGCTTTGGGAGCCTTGGGAAGAAGAGAGGGAACTTTTAAAAGTTAAAAATCACTGCTGGATTGCTGTCGCCAGTCGTTCTCCTGGTGTCAGCAATCCAGCAGCAATGTTTGGTTTTTAAAGCCCTCCACTCTAGTCCCAAAACTCCCAGAGGCTTCCCCAGGACAAAAGAGAGCCCTGGGGACACTTGGAATCTACAATGGAGGGATAGGGAAATTTAAATTCATTTAATAAATTCAAGGTTACCAGCACCAGCTCATACCTTCACCAGTGTCTGCTGCATAACTTTATGCGAACAGGATTTTGCCCACTGTCAGAAACCTAATTGGTTATCAGTAGGGGGTGGATTTCTATGACATGTCACATTTTCTCTGCAACCTACACTTGAACTCATAAGCAGGTTCAAACATGTTTATGAGTGATCTGGCCTTTCTCACCAGATTACTCATAAACAGGTTCAAACCCACCCATAAACTCAAACATAGGTTGCAGGGGGGGGGGGAATGACATGTCATAGAAATGCTCCTTCTAGTTATAAGACTAATCACTAAGTGAATAGGCCTGGAGTACCAGTCTTCGTGAAGCGGAACACGGGATTTGAAACACAGACTCCCCTCCAGACACTGCCTTCTGTAAAATTTAACACATGACTGTATACAGACCCAAGCAAGTATGCTGGCTAGGACCAGGTTTCTTAGGCGGTTTCTTGCCTACAGCCACTTCTTAAGAAACTGAGAAGAAACAAAACACCCAAACTGACATTGGATATAATTCCAAAATGATAATACCAAGTGGAAGAAGAAGGAACATGGGAAGGCATACCGCCCTCCCTCCAGGTTTATTTTCTCTGTCATGATTTAACTCTACACCTACAGTTACCTGGTAGTTTTGGAAAGCAAGGCTAGGTGAGCCAACTTTTGAAATTGATAGGGATTAGATTTTGAAACTCTTCCCCAAGGTCTTATGGTTCTGATACACTGGCTGAAATCTAGTAGTACGGAGCAACTAGAGTAGGCCCACTGAATCAATGGAACTTACAGAGGAGTTGACTCACCACTAATTTTTTGATAGATGCCCTATATAGAACCTAAGGGCCAGTAAGACTATTCATCCCATGAATCCTTGAGGCTTCCTTGTGGAGCTTTGTCCCTCCTAGGCCCCACTGGGACAAATTCTTCCTTCTTGAAAGGCTTCTTGGGGTGACAGAAACCATGTGTAGATAAACTGCTCTGTGGACCTTTATTTATTTATTTATTTTAAACTGTAGTTCCCAGAATTCTGCCTGGGGAGAACTCTGGGCAAATTCTGGGAGTTTCAGTCCAAAAGCATCCAGAAGTCCCATCTCTACAGATTAGTTTGCTTTTTCTGGTGCTTGGTCTTCAACACTTCCGTAGGGGCACCCTTTGAAGGCTGATCTCTCATATTGCCTTAGTCGCCGTCCTGCAAAATGAACGTGTTTTCAGCTCTAACTATGGGCTATACCGAATGCCTGTGTCTGGCCTTGGGGAAACTATAAAAATGTGCTCCAACCTGTACATTGGATATCCTCAATCCAATTGGTTCCAGAAGAACGTGTGTCAGAAAATGAGACCAATAACTGAACCGATGGTGGCTTGTTTGCCATTCATTTCAAGAGTGGGCAAGTCACTGATAGCTGAGTGAGTCCCTACAATTCAGGGAAGTAGCAAAAAGGGGGTGTGAGGAGGGCTTGGATGCAAGTGGGAACGATCACGGGATTGGCCCATGGAAGAGGCAGTCAAGTGGTTATTAATAGATGTTTGGCAGACATGCTGTACCGATATTTAATGAGGCTCCAGCAATGATGTCAGATCAGGTTTCTTATTGGATTCCAGTGAGGCAAGCCCAGTGGGTAACAGGTGAAAAAGGAAGGAGGTGCAACTCTTTGCCTTGTGTACTCACTGTTGTTGTACTTGGCAAGATAGTACTCTTCCAGCCTAATTCTATGCTTGTTTTCTCAGAAAGAGATTTCACTGAGTTTAACTGGACTCAAGACCAAGACAGTCAGAAAATCTAGTAGAAATCAGTTATAAGGACCACATGAAGTGCATTGACCAATCTCGATACGTCTCAAGGTGGAATAAGCTCTTCATAAGGAGAGATGTATGAAAACACAGAGATAAAGATGTATACAATAAATATCACAAGAGGTTTAATCACAGCTGACTGTGTATTGCCAAGGAAGATTGTGTATCTCTACTCAGAAGTATGTCCAATGGAATTCAGGGGGCCAAACGGCCAAACGTGGGTGCATTACCACTAGGAAATGTAACTTTTATTTTCTCAGCTCAGCTAATTTGTTCCTAAGGGAAGATGCCATACATTGCAATTCATATTAAGAAAAGCTTGCTGTACATGTTGACCCTTCCGTCAAACACACCCACCCCACCTCTGTCATCAGCCATCTATGGCAGCCTCCCAGGAGTGGGAACAACCGGCTGTTTTGATTGCCTGATTAAGACTGGAAAACAAGGAAGTCGCCAGGAATGTAGCACATCCGGCAAACAGGTGGGCCATCGCCATTTGTCTTTGTATTGTAATTCCGTACAAATGGGTGACTGTCATAGATAAGCATCGATTTTGATGCTGTCCACAACATAGTATTTCTGCGTGCCTCTGTGTGTGTGTGTCGTGTTCTGTCACGAAGGGTGTTCCAGACTCCCGGCCTCTTTGCATTCTAAGGGGTTAAAACATGGTGAAATGACTTTAGCTGGCAAGACTATGTGGGGTTATGTGGGGTAGTGGAGGGAGGGTTTGTGGGATCATTTCGATTAGCAGGGATGGCGGTGGCCTGTGATACAGCCTGGAAGCTTCTATGTGTCCCTCAGAGAGGGAATCCAGACAATGCTCTTTCTCCTGTTGTAGTCCATTGGATTTCATGATGCCTCTTTTCTTTATAAACTTGTGTCCTCTTGCATTTTCTCGTATTTTGCTTCTGAACTGATCAGCGCTCCTTCAGTGGCTTCCCTTTTAAGCCACAGTGGCGTTGGAAATGTGCATGCGCGCTGCGAAGGGGGAATCCATTCACAGCAGAATGGGCTCACTCGTCATTCTCTTGGTTGGCCACAAAGTTTAAATGCACCCACGGCCACCCTGCAACATTCCCGAGGAGCTATATGTATGTCTCAATAAGGCTCAGAAAAAGAAAAGAAAAAGCATTCCTTACTAATGATGGATCTCACGGGTTGTTTTTGTTTTGTTTTGCTTTTGAGGTGTGGAAAATCACCACTTCCTCACAGCATACTGCAGATAATGTTACGTCAGGATATCTACTGGTGTGTCCCATCTCTATATATGAACCAGGAGCATAATAAAATCGTTGCCCTGAGTATTGGGATAAAGGGTGCATTTTTCAGCTCATAATATGTTCCTATGATCCCTCCCCATCATTACTTTCTAGGAGGCAGCTGTGTCTGTTGGTCACAGCAAAAACAACAAGTCTGACGGTACCTTGAAGATGTAACAGATTTCCTTTAGGATATGCTTTTGGTGGGGGGGGGGGTTGATCACTTCTGTGTTCTGTTATTCTGTTTAGCATTTTGGGTAGCTTGATCTGGAATAGCCAATTAAGAGCTTTATCGAAAACCCACTCCTGATGGAGATTTTAAAAGGCTAGAGTTGGTTATATGATATGAATTGACACAGTTGCCTGCATTCTTGGACTTTCTTTGAGAGTGTGGCTATAAGGGGGTCTGTCATGGTGACCACTTATCCTCCAGGATTTATCATGATACAGTTGGAGGGATAGTGAGAAACTTTCACACCTTTCACTTTTCCTTATCATCACAAGATGGTGGGACTGGGAGTCCACGTGGCCTCCCCACACCCATGTTTCCCTGGGTAGCCCAGCAGTTCTTAAATTCTAACCACTTAGGCAACCATTGCCCTATTAGACTGGGCTGGCGGTACATCAGCTGATGTATTTTGAGGCCTCAATGGATTATATCTATATTTAGCTGAGAAGCACAGCAGTAAATGCTTAATAACACTGTGCTGAACTGAAAAGAAAAAAGATATTGATTATAATTCAATCTGCCCTCTGATAACATAGCTCTCCTCCTCTGAATGGTTTCCTGACTCATTTGCTAGGGGACTAATGGCGCATTCAAGGCTTTATCATGGAGGACCAGATGGACTTCTCACTGCAAGTGCTCCATTGCTCTTGGGTGTTGTGTCGGGCACACGAATGACACCCAACCCTTCATGCCTTACCAAGCTTTGCTCTGGTCTGGTAAAACTGCTGATTAAGGCTTCCCGCCTGGCTCTGCGGGTGGAGTGAGGTCTGTGCAGAGTGCTGTGAAGACTGAGTTGCCAGGCCATAATTTTGGAGATGGTCTGTTCTCACGGTTTATTGTGCACCAACTCAAAGACGGCCTAGGGGCAGTGTTTGGAAGGTTTTCTTTTGAATAAGTAATCCATTAACTGACACACTGAAATTTCCCAGGAAAGTTATGTATTACCAGCACTCGTGCGCCTTAAAGACTAACACACTGTATTAGGCGTAAGTAGGTATTGGAGCAGCAGTTTTTTGCTGTCAACAAAGGGCAGCAAACTGTTGCATAACTGCACCAAGGAGACCTGAGTGTTCTCGAACGGGGTGCCGTTTGCCTCTCTGCCTCAGGCAGCAAAAAAATCTTGGCCCCGCCCTGCTGACAATGTGGCTGCAATGGAGAGATGATACAGTGCATGACTGAGAGAGTGAAGGGATCAGGAAGACTCTGGTTCAAATGCCATCTCTGTCACCTATTCACTAGAGGGGTGTAGGTGAGTCACCCTCTTCCAGACATCTGAGTGCAACATGGGGATAATAATAGCCATCTACCTTCCAAGGTTGTCACGCAGCTTGCCGTCAGATGATATATGTGAATGACTGTGACCCCACAAGGAGCCCTGAGCTAATTATTATTTGTAGACCCAGGCAGGTGGCAAAAACAAGAGGCTCCATCAAGCCTTATATGGTTGGTAGGTGAGTTAGCAGTTATGTTGACATACTTCGCCACCTGCATAGAGCCTGGGCTGATGTGGCTGGCAGGCCAGAGGGGTGAGTGGGCACAGGGGAACCAATGGTAGCCACATTCCCTCTGGTGGTCATTTTCTCTCTTAGGTGTTTGAGCTTTGAAGTAGTGATGAACTCATCTGTCTAATTTCTGTTTCTCATTTTCCCTAGTATTGTCTGTTCCATCTCATTTCCACCTCTGTTTGTGAATCATGCACAAACACCCATACACATTTGCTTCCTTTCAATGGCATTTTCTTACGTGCAACTGAATTTCAGTGGAAATGGCTACAAAACATTTAAAGTAAGCAACATTCAGCTTTAATCCAGAGGCCACCAACCTATCGCCCATTAGCTGCATAAGGCACCCCAGGGGTCTAAATGCAGCACCTCTAAAGTTCCCTGGCAGGCACTGGCTTTCCTCTTCAGGCAGGCCTTCCTTTTGTGACTGGTCACCTAGGTTGTTTTTTAAAAAGGGCTATTGTCTTTCTGTAGTTTTTAATGTCTTTTAAATACTGTTTTTACTTACAAATTTTAATATATGTCTTTAATTCTTTATAAATATTGTAATCATTTATTGGTTTTTTTAAAATATTGTTTCTTTTAATGCTATAAGCTGCCTTGGATCCTTTTAGGAGAAAAGCGACATATAAGTATTTTAAATAAATAAATAATAAATTAAATATATAAATTCAAAATGTCCTTTCGTGTTCTCCAGGGGATGTAGCAGAAATATTGCCATGTTTCGAGGGGTGCCAGTGCTCATCTCCAAACTCAAACTCAAACAAAATGACCACTAGATTGCACAAGGGGGGATGTTCTAGGTCAAAACTAGAGATGTAAAATTTCTGAACATTTCCATTTTTTTCTGGAAAAAACACACACATTTCCCCCCATTTTTCCCCCAGAAAATTTTTTGGAATTTTTTGGAAATTTCACATCTTGAGAAAGAATCTAAATGCATAAAGTCTCAGAAGTCTTTCATGAAGGTGTTTATGTTATGTACTTTGAATACCATGTCATAGACATATTATTTATCATTGTAAAAGAACATATTCCGCACTCCATATTTTTTTCCTTTTTGTTCTGGAAAAAAACAAAAATGGCTTTGGAAAAAACCTGGGAGGGAAAAAAACCTGTTTTCATCCCGAATTCTCCCGTTTTTCCCCCAGGCCTTCCCATCTCTAGTTAAAACCCCATTGTTTTATAACTGAAATGTGAGGTGGGGGGAAAGGGTCATGGAAGTGTGAATGTGTGGCCCTTCAGGGTCTAGCAATGGGCATGGGTGGCCTCTGGAGATTGTCCACTCCTGCTTTGAATCAAGGATTCTCCCAGCTGCCACTGAAATTGGGCAACGTGATTTGCTGTCAAAACCTAGTTGTTTAAAGGGCAGGTTGAATATCTAGTTGGTGGCCACATTCCATTCTGTTCTAGTGAGAGAGGCATGTGTTTTAAAGGCAATCTCCTGTTGCCATTTCAGTTGCCAAAACCGAGGAAGGGCTAATGTTCATACAGCTTTCTTTCCATGCCTAAACCACCTTATACTGTACCTGAAAGCTGCATAGAGCCAAACTTAGTTTCGTCTCCGAAATCATACCCAATACTTTAACTGGATGATGCTTGATTTCCACATTTAATATCACAGGATGTGGAGGGATGACGTATGCTTGCATTTGGTATTTGACAGTATTTGGTGTCTAGTGTGCAATGATATTTGACAGTTATCAGATCTGGTAGAATCGGAAAGGGGAGAGGTGATGACGTTTCATGCTCTCCGCCTGCTAAGGAACCTGAGCATTCTGAATTCAAGATCCAGATTTCAAATTGCAAAACAGAATTTCGGGATTTGGAGGTGGCCTAATAGTCAAACATCAGTTGAAGGTTGATGGGCACTCTCACCTGACAAAACTGACCGGCTGTGTTATGTGTTGCTTCACTTCATTCCGTCTCTCAACAAACCCCAGAAGGCAAAGGTCTTTTTCCATCCACTCTGCAAGAGCGTTTTTGCCAAGAAGGAAGACACTAAGCACGAGTATGAAAAACGGGGCAAAGGTATTGGACCGTTTCCATCCTCCTCTGTTTTCCAGAGCTGAAGCGTGAGCCAGGTAATCTCTGCATTTCTTCTTTGCTTCACAACAGCGGTATTACCAATGTCTTCTGGCACAGGAAATCACAAATTAGCGGTATGATACTAAAGACAGAAACATTTAACAAACGGTTAAAAATAGAGACCTGAAAACAACCCCCCAAAGGCAAAATTTTAGATGTAACAAATATACACTACTAGTTACACTTAAAAGATAATGATGTTAGCAGCTGTTACGGTATCTTTTTTTAAAAGAAGGTTTAAAATTTTTATTACCCCTAAAAGATTGTTATTACCCCTCAACATGTTACAGGTAATATTGTTACCGGTAACACATTTCTTCCAAGCTCTAGCAATGAGGATAGACACTACAATCTGACAGATACAGGTTTACTCGGAAGTAAGCTCCTCCATGAGTTCAATGGAACTTACACCAGAGTAAGTGGACTGAGGATTTCAGGAAAGAGGAAGACATCTGTGAGCTGTCCCTGAATGGTGGGGTTGACAGGGAGACTGGCGAATTGCACATCCCATAATCAGTCACTAGGTGCTGCTCATTGTGTTTTTAATGCTTTATTCTGGGCAAAATGTTAACAGTCCCTCCCTCAGATGGCCGGGATGTTTCCCCACATCCACATTTCAAAACAGAAGCACAAACGTTTATCCTCACACTAGACGACCAAAGTCAGAAGAATAAAGGTACACAGTGATGGATTACACAGATTGATCAAAACTTGGGGCATGTGCACATGTGTGTGTGTGTGTGTGTGTGTGTGTGTGATTAAATTATGAACAGATCTCTTCTTGAGTAATATCAGGAGAACGTCATTATCAGATAAGAGACGTGAAAATATTTGCTGTGGAACTGGGTGACGTGCAGTGCAACCTTACCCATGTTTACTCAAAAGACAGGCACCCCGAGTTCAACGGCAATTCCTCCCTAGAAAATGTGTTTGGAATGGCAGCCCAAAGGTTTTCATAATATCTGGCCTCTTCATGCTTCCTTTAGTTGATGCCTCGGTCAGTCCCCTTGGATGATTTCCCTTTCCTTTTCTTCGAAAGTCTTTTGACCAAAACATGTTTACAGAAAGGCAGGCAGGCTCAGCAACAACCTGTGTGTAAATGGATATTGAAAAATGTACTGAAGGAATCTGACACAGCTGGCCACACAGGGCAGCATTGTGTTGTTTGAAACGGCTCAGCAAAATTGTGAAGTGCTCTGATTGGTTTGGATGGACTTCCTCCCATTTCTTAGAAGCTGTTCAGAACAGGCTGTAAGCAACTTGGCAAGGAACACAGAGCGTGCTTGGAAGACGTCAACTGGGAATTCTTTTTTTTCCACTGATGGGATCAATAGCTAAAGGACAAAGTGCAAAAGATTGCTTTCACATCTTGAAACCTAACCAAAATGCATACAATTACTTGCATGGTAGGGGGGGGAAAATGACATTACATAATAATTGTTTTTTAATTTACAGATTGTTCTCCCAGTGTTAAGGAAGTACAGTGGGAGTGAGCAGCCTGTGGCCGTCCAGATGCTATGGGACTCCAACTCCCATCAGCCTCAGCTAGCATGGCTAGTGGTCCAGGATGTAGTCCAATAACATCTGGAGGGCCGTATATTCCCAAACTCTTGGTAAATTACCAGTATTTTCTTGAATTTAGTGCTCATCAAGAATAATGGTTGCACCACATGGGGGAGGGGGAAGCCGTAAGACACTATTTAGCTCTCAGATGCCTAAAACCAGGGTCTTCATTGCTGGCACTTGCACAAAAGTCACTGGACATTTGGCTCCTGAGGCAGGTTCGGAGCTGAGCAGTTGTATTTTGCTTCCTTTCAGCTTTTCCTCGTGTTCTTCTGAGACAGACCGGATGTTGTAATGTACTGGGTTCTCTTGTAATTCTGCTGGTGACATTTCCTGTGCTTAATGCACTTTTGTCTGATGTGCCTGTATGTGTGTAAACATGTCACCGCAGGTTTGGCAGGGCAAGTAGTGCTGTGACTCTGGCATTGAGTTTGGGACTTGAGTTTACCCACTCATCGACCTTTTCTTGCCACCCGTTGGCCCTGCTGGTTGAGGGATTCTGGAAGTCCAAAAAAGTAGTTTTTCTGAGCTCTGTCCAGGGATGAGGACTCAAATTGCGGGACTTGCTGCCAAGTTGGACTTAAGTCACATCATTGACTCGACTTGGGTTTTCTTTTTCAATGACTCAGATTTGACTCATGACTCGGAACCCACCCACCTTCCCTTTTTTTCTGGGGAAAAAAGCTTGTTCTTAATAGGAACTTGGACTTAGGACTTGGACTCGGGACTTGGTGCCAAAGACTCAGATGTGTTCGTTGCTTGGGTCACCAAGATCAGGTGTTTTAGAAAAAGCCAATTGGTCCTTTTGTATATTGTTGTTGTGATGAAAGGAAGACAGTGGCAAGCAGAATAAAGCCACTGAGGTATTAAAAGTCTTATGTTCATATGTCAAGATGAAGCTAGTTCATGTAAAAGAGAAAAAGTGTCAGATGCCCTAATCCCCACATAAAGATGACTCTTTATAGGAACTTTTGGCTGTACTGGTATTGAATCTATATGGTGAAGTAATGTCAGGTGTGAAGGAGAAATTCCAATTCATGTTAATGACCTCAAGAACCAGAAGGGATGGTAATCAACAGTCAGCGAGAAAACAGGCTTCAGTTCTTTGATGAAGAGGTGAGAGGAAGACTTGTTGGGATTATGCAAGTTTATGTGAGGGCTGATTATGTTGCAGTCTTGAATTTCTGGTAAAATTTCCTTTTGTTATTCAGTAGAAGTACAGAGGTTTATAGAGGAGAATAGCTATAGGTTCCCCAGAGTTCACTCCTTTCTCATTAACTGGCACTTAAATAACTCACTCTGAGACATTTGTAAGAGACAGAATTAAAACATTTTATTACTTACAGTTGCTTGAAACTACAGCCCTGTGTATAATGCTTTCTTTACTGCACACATACTTGCCAATCAACCATACAGATCAACAGCAAAAAGACAATTGCAACCAACAGACTAAAGAGAAGGGGGGAAAAGAGGTTACCTACCTGTAACCATAGTTCTTCTAGTGGTCCTCTGTGAATTCACACAAATGGGTTGTTCTCAGCAGAAAGCTCTCTTTGAAATCAAAGGCTGGAAGGAATTGGTTAGTGCTGGATAGAATCAGGTTAGCCCAGAAAAGTCCCTCCCAGTCACACAAACCACAGACAGCATGCAAGGTTGCAAACAAAACTCCAACATATTAAACCCACAGAACTGGTTAAGACCTGTAAAGGAAACTTCAGATGTGAACTGGACAATCCTAAATTCAAAATAATGGATCATTAATTATCAGCCCTCCCCCTCTAGAGCAGGAGTGGGAAGCCTGTGGATCTTCAGCTGTTGCTGGACAGGCGTTCCCTTCAGCCTTGGCCATGCACAGCCAACAGTGGGGGACAAATACATACTTAGTGGGTTATGTACCCACCACATGTATTGCTGGCAGAAGAGATGCTTGCTGGGTGT
The DNA here is from genome assembly GCA_037013535.1 of Intellagama lesueurii. NCBI lineage: Eukaryota > Metazoa > Chordata > Lepidosauria > Squamata > Agamidae > Intellagama > Intellagama lesueurii. Next base: position 218,355,338 of record JBAJHW010000001.1, on the reverse strand, counting down.
AATTCTTCCTCCCATTCCTACAGAGTGTGAAATGTGATTATAACCCTCCCAGACATACACAGTGTGTGATATGTGATTATTTGAACACACTATACATTTCTCTGTAGTGATTCAGATGAAAGAGAATCCAGTGATACGAAAACCTGGGAGTAGTGTCCAGATCTACAATTAAATCATGTGAACCCCTTTTCTGAGAGTTAGGTCCTGATCTGTCTTTGAGATGCAGCAACCATACTGCTTTTCTGGCAATGAGAAAATGTATATACAAGGTGCTCCAGAAAAGCATTAATTTGTTCTGGACTGACTTTCTAGATTCATCACTAGCTAACTTTGGACTTTGCCTTAAGACAATAGCTGGATCAGAGCTTTGAAAACATTACTGTTAAAACTAACTCACTAACTAACTCGAAAGCTAATCTGTTGATATTAGCCATTTTAGTGGTGGTGGTGGGAATCATTTTGTTAACTGTTAGTAATGTAACAATGATGCATTATTGTTAAATTTAAATGGAAATCTCTACCCAAAGGGTTAGAAAGCACCTCTCTCACTCCCAAGATGTAATGGATTAAAGTAACATAAAATGTCAATCATCCATCAACCCGTCAAGGTTGCTGATGTTAAAAGAGTTAAAAATCATGTTTGAAATAATTGTGGAAAAGCAGAACAAAAGACCTTAAGGAACCCTGCTAGCCAGGTATCTTAGGTTTGAGCCTGCGAGGAGAACTCCAAGTTCCCTTCTCTGATTTGTATTTAGATCATTTGCCTAAAGGCTGATTTGTTTTGTAAGTAATTTGCCTCCTTGTCAGTTTCCATATGTTCAGTATTCACTGAATGGGTGAGGTGCTGTTCTTACCTCCCTGATGTTTACAACTGTCTTACAGATACTTAGGCCTTCAGCTAAAAGCATCACCCAGGGCCTTTTCAAAGGATAACACTCCTTTGGGTTTTCAGTCCATCTTCTCCCTGTCCCTCACCCTATGTACATCTGCCCATCATGCATTCCCTACAAGGCACAATTCCAAAGTTACGTTTGCAGTTATGATAAAAACGAGGACAAACACTTCTCCGAGCGATAAAACGTCTACAAGTCTGTACTACTCAGCGTATGGCCAAATTTACTATGGAACATGCATGGACAGAAACAAACAGCTCACTGTATTTGTTCCAGGAACAAGACAAGTTATGTTTTGACATCGTTGGTGATGAATGCTTTTTGTTTTAAGGTCTTCCTTGGTTTCATCACGCCTGGAGATTTTATGTGTGTGTTTTCACATCTCCCATCCATTCACTGAAGCTTGTGAACAAGAAAGCTGACCTGGGGTGAGCTCAAGTTGCCCAACTTGTCTCACCAGTATATATGAAGCTGGGCCAGATGATGATATCTGTTTTTCTTAGTAGGATATCTTTAAAGGCTTAGGAATAGGTTTACTCTAGCGTTGCTCCACAGAAACTCATGGTATTGTGGCACGTGGAACACAGTTCTTCATTCTAGCTAAACATAACCCTGCTTGTGTTGGCTAGGGGCATTCTAGGAACTGTAGACCAGAAATGTAGCTTTCCCTCCTTTTCTGTTCTCAATGTGTACAAATGGCTATTTGTTTTCTCACAGGTGCTACACTCAGGCAAGTGTGTCTAACCAAAACATATTCCCTTCACAAATATTTACCTGCAAAAGCAGAGTCCTTGACTACATGGATGAACCTATGTGTGTACAGTTCATATCCCTACAGGCACTACACTGAACCTGTGTGGCTTGAGAGGGCATTACGGATCCTGTCTCACTTCCCATCACATGTGCTCTGCAACAACTGGCATGTCTCCATACAGCTAGAAACAATGATTCTACAAACTAAGAACTGATGTTTGTCTGACAATTTTTTTCCCGAGCTAGAAACAAAATAATTTGACATGATAAAGCTTCCGCTGCTCAATAAATTCACAGCTATTTTAAAACTCAATGAGTGCTCAGCTTTTAACAAATAATAGCAAAATAATATCCTAAACCATAACGTCTCTACAATTAATTAATTAATTAATTAATGACGATGATGATGATGTGTCATTAAGTGAATTCTGACTTATGGTGACCCTTGCCAGGGTTTTCTAGGTATACCATAAGAATTGGTTTACCATTCTCTTCTTCCGGGGGTGCCTTGGGACTGTGCAACTTGCCCAAGGCCACACAGGCTGGCTCTTCTCCTTGGAGGCAAAGCAGTGAATCAAAGTCTAGGTAGGTACTTAAAGTCTAGCAACTAGGTACTTAACTCACTGCTCTATTCAGCCAACTTGTATTATAAAAATCCCTCTTTGCTTCAGGCTTGATTTATTGTTCATCCTAAGATGAACAGAAGGAGCATAGATTCCAACTTTGTATAGCATTTGGTGTGTACATTGTGGAGTGTGTGTACATTGTCTGTTAAGAACACAGCCATGCCAACTTGCCTGGATTCTCTCTCTGTTTTATTTACACATTTCAGATATACAAAGTAGCCAACAAAGCTCAAACAAAGTAAATTATGGTCAAATATTGTCTTTGAATGGGTAACGTGGCTCTCTCTTGGGTATCTCTGAAACATGAGGAACATAACTCTAAAGTTCTCCTCAGGTTGAGCATTAGATGTTGTTAGCCTGTCTCATTATTAACATCCCTACTCCTGTGTATGTGACCCCTTAGTGCTCCTATGAACTGCTTTCTAATGGAGATCTCATGTTTAAAATACAGTATTTCTGAATACCTAACACTGCCATCCCCCAGTCTCATTGGCCTAGGGTGAACAAGACAGGGGAAGGATATTCCTGAGCATGTCCAGGTCAACCTGTAACTACATCACCAGCAAACCCTGACCACAGAATTTAGAAAAGGAATGTTAATAAACTGGCAAGAGCCAGTTCACGGGCAGCAAGTATTCTGTTTATATGATCTGAATCATCCTCCGCTTCCTCCTTAGGTGGCTTATTGGATGTGTTGTAACAAAAGAAACAGATTATCCAAGGCTTCAGTGATGTTGCATAGTCCTTACATCATGGACAAATAAAACAGCTGTGTCAGAAACACTGCAAAGAATGTTTTACAATTAAGTCCCTCCTACTGATGGACATAAGGCAGTTGGTCTACAGTACCTTCTCAAATTATTTTCTCATTTGACCTGTGGACATTCTGGGCTGCTGACGCTGTAGCTCAAATGAATGCAGCCTCATTATGTAAGGGGCTTGACAGGGGATGACACCAAGACTGTACTAGATTGGAGGGGAATGAGCAGCTCTAGCAGATATTAAACCACGATGCTTTCCCACAAAATGCTTAGAACTTATAAGTGCCGAGATGTTATAGGTCAGTGATAGTGAACCTTTTTGAGCCTGAGTGCCCAAACTGCAACACAAAACCAACTTATTTCAAAGTGCCAACACTGCAATTAAACCTGAATACTGAGGTGTTTTAGTTTAGAAAAAACAACAACTGCCCCTGCACTGCATGGGTTAAATGCTTGCTTTTTAATAGGGGCGGTATTAACAGAGAAATACTTACCGGTCCTCCAATCCCCCGTCGGGCTAGACCAATAATGGCCACCATTGCACCCCTCCGCTGGACCACTGCACCAGCAGAGGGGAGTGCCGAAATCCGGGATCAGAGGATGGGTAAGTATTTCTCGATGGTGACTTATGGCTCGCATGCCCACACAGAGGGCTCTGCATGCCAGCTGTGGCACGTGTGCCATAGGTTCGCCATCACTGTTATAGGTTCTCTTTTCTTTGCAAGAATCTCACAGCATTTTGTCTATTTCCATTAATTTGCAAATGACCTCCACATCAGAGATCCAGAAAGAGATAAGCTTCCATTCCCTAATGCTGTTACCTTATAATAATTCTGTGTTGTCAGGTTGTTTCTAACTGATGTCAATCCTTCCCAAGCTTCTCAAGTTACAAAGCACTCAGAAGTGGTTTGTAAGTCCTTCCATCTGGTACTTCTCTGGGATCATGCTCTTTACTCAAGGCTACACAGGTGGTAAGGAACCTGATATCATCACCTATCCACATTTCGGCTGATCTTGGCTTGTTCCTCTATCAGGAGGCCTAGTGGGGATTCAGACTCCTGAACCCTGGCATTGCAGCCAGGTGCTTCAATCCACGGAGCTATACCAGATCTGAAACCAGCATTTAGCTTCCCATATTTCTATCTTTCTTGATTTCTGGCCCCGGCTCAAACTCCAGTTTCCATTGTTCTTTCAACACGGAAACTACTTGCCCAGTCTCCTGAAATGACTAAGGAAGTTTGGTGATATAGGAGGACTATTTAGTCATTGGTGTGCACCTGAAGATTCGAATTTGGGAATTAACCATTTGTTCCCAACCAACTATACAGGAACCGGCGAGAAGACCTAGGACTCAAAATCAAGACTCCTGTGTTTCTGCTTGCCCATGCCTGTGCAGGTCTTACATCACAGGGTCTTCTTCTAGTTCACTTAACCATACTCATATGAGCCCTTTTCATACATTAAGTCATGTGTAGGGCATTCACATCTTAACGCAGGAGCAGAGCCATACTGCTGCCCCACCCACGACAGCACATCCACGGATGAGCCTTCTCACTATGTGCTGAGTGTGCATGCCTGAAAAAAAAAATCCAACCCATGAGCAGTTACCCTGCACTATAGGCTCCAGGCAATCAGAACAACCAGTTGAATGGGTATCTTGATTAGGGATGGGATTTACAGATTATTTTGACTACAAATCCCATAATTTTCTATTCTGGGAGTTCTATCTGGCAGACAGACACCTTAGGCACCCGAAGGTGGCTCATCTGAGAGAAAGGCCTCAGCTGGAAGGCTTTGAAGCCTAGCTCGGCCTAGCTCCCTGTTCAAAAAGAAAGCCCCAAGCTAGCAACAGAGCAGGAAGCAGCAGCTGTTCACCCTTTTCAGGGAACGATACGCCATTCTTTTCATTGTGGGGAAGCCATTGAGAGTCACAGGATGGGGGACGAGTCTTTAATTTCCAAAACTGCTGCTATCAGAATGGTTATTAAAGTTTCAGGCTTCAATGAGACTCCCCCTGTCCTGCAACCCCCAGTGGCTTCCCCTGGATGATAGGGACCCAAAGGGAGCTTCAAGATTTTAGGAATGGGATCCGAAATCTTTAATTTGGATTATCTGTCATCCGCTTTACATGATGTTGAGTTCCTCTATTGGATTTCAGCTGTAGAGTTCTCAGTAAAAACGAACTGTTGTTCCATTTGAAGATTGGATTGTCTGTTCACAAACAGAGGCAGTATTCTTTTAAGGGTTTATAATTTTCATATTGCCTTGAGGTAAACTTGTGGGATTTCTTCTACACTTGCTTAGTTATGTATGTCCATTGAACGTGGGATACTGTCATGCAGAATTTCTTTCATGAATGTGAACTATCATATAACTCACTTTATCAATTCATATGTCTTTAGATAATCTTAGAAGTAAAGATCTGGAAGGGGCTCTATGGATCATCGAGTCCGACTCTTGCCAAGGAGGCACCGTGGGGAATCGAACTTCCAACCTCTGGCTCCACAGCCAGAGACCTCTCTCTCTCTCTCTCTCTTACTCTTACACACACACAGAGAGAGAGAGAGAGAGAGAGAGAGAGAGAGAGCGCCAAAGATGGAGTGTTATTTATAGCCCTGCATTGCAAAGGAGTGTCAACTTGCATTCAACTCTGTCCTCAAACCCTTGGCAAGGTGCCCATCTTGTCACGGGCTAGTTATATCACACTTCATGAAGAAAGTTGTTTTTGAGACCAAGCGTTCAGTGTTGTTTTCAAAGAATCTACGTCACCATACTGTTTCTCGTGGCTGTACAATTGCATCATTTATTGTGCCATCTACTACTGTTGTTGCCGTTCTGAAACAGACTGTGTTGTTCCCAGGTACAGATCCTGCTGAGCTCTAGAGCTGTATTTGAATTTATTTGCATGGCCTTGGTACCAGGATATTGCACTTTTGTGCAATTGCAAATGCCTGTTAGCCCCCCCCCCCCGGCTAAATTGGCAACTGGTAGCCATTTGGCAAGTAGGGCTCCTTTTAGAAATAAGCTAGAAAGAACAAGCAGAAACAATCAGGTGTGAAAGGGTCTGGCCTGCTGTAGAAGAGAAGAAGCTGAAAGGTTGAACAGGACAGAAGTGTTATGTATTAAATCACAATCAAGTGTTCAGTGTCACCATAAAAGGTTGGCATTTCTAGCTTTGCTTCATAATTCATGGAACAATGAAGTTACTATTTTCATTTCCTACAGTCTCCACAATGCAGCCTTGTACTGTGGAAGATTAAAATGGCAAATCCCAGACCCAGATACTTGGCATCCATTGGAGGACAACGACAACGACGACTACTACTGTTATTCTTGTTGCTTCTGCTGCTGCTACAGTCCCTTAGTGATATAAGAATGATCTCCCACCAGAGGGCTCTTTCTCCTAAACCCTTCTAACATGGAGCTTGCCCTAGACCAGGGGTCTCTAAACTATGGCCTGTGGGCCACATCTGGCCCGCCTTGCTGTTTTGTCTGGCCCGTTCCCTTAACCCCATGTGCGGGCGGGGGTGCGTGCGTGGGTGCAGGTGGGGTGGGGACAGGGGGGCAGACATGTGTGTGTCCATGCATGCGTGCAGGGGTGCGGGGGGTTTCCGTACATGCGTGCACACATTCCTGTTTCTTCGGCCGTCTAAGATGTTGAAAGTATCTGGCGTGGCCCTCGGGGTCAAAAGTTTGGAGACCCCTGCCCTGAACCAGTGGTTCCCAACCTTGAGTCCCCAGATGTTCTTAGATTACAACTACCAGAAATCCTGGCCAGCACAGCTAGTGGTGAGGGCTTCTGGGGACTGCAGTCCAAAAACATCTAGGGACCCAAGGTTGGGAGCCAGTGCTCTAGACATACATTTGCTTTTTAGTGAATCTTCCACAGTATCATATTCTTTTCCACCAAAGATAAGGAAAAGACCAGATAGAATCTCCATACGTATTTTCTAAGGCCTACAAATTGTGTGCAACCCTGTAATGCATGTGAATAAAGCCTCACTTTCTGTTTCCTACCTGTAAAGCAAATTTGAAGAGCATGGGTTTCAATATGATTTGCAAAATGAACAAATAGTTTGTATAATATACAAATGAGGCATTTGAATTTGGAGGACTAGAATACGACAGCCCTACCTAGAAATGTGCTTCTCTGAGAGTTGTCTACAAAGAAGGATTCTCTCTCTCTCTGTGTGTGTATCTGAACTTGTGTGAGTGTATATGTGTGCATTTCAAAGCTCCAACTGTTTTCCCTTAATGGGACATTTTCTCACATTCTCAGGCTGGTATTAATAAGATTGCTAAGGAGGTTCCCTTTTGCACATTCAAGACATAACTAGTCTTTATATATGTAATTTATTTTTTAATGGAGGATGATTGGGGGAAAGAAAATGGGGGCATGTTCTCTCGGGCCTGAGCATCATACCCTCAACTGCCTACATCATTGAAACATCACCTACGGGCCCCCCTCCCATCTTTACAAGAATGTTTCACAACTTACCACATGGGAAAAAACACATTTGAATTGTTCCGGCTAAAAAAAATGAGCAGAAGCCTGCCTCCCCCCCCCCCCCCGCCCCTTGTGGCAGAAAGGAAAATCTGCTTTGGGTGCAAAAATGGGCTGGACCAATTTGATTCAGCCTTTGCAGCACAAAGTCAGTACAAAAAAACACCCTTTAAATTTATCTGTTTTATAAGTGGCACAAACCACCCGGTATTTGACCATGTAGTCGCACACTCAGTTATAATTTTTGTTCTCCTTCTTGTCTCTTCTTCATGGATGTTGTGACCTCACACTCTCTTTTAGGGAGGACAGTCTACCTTTTGAAGGACAGTCCCGTCACAGTCTGATGGAAAGATAAAGAACGGTAAGGAGGGAGATCTGTGGCCTCAACTTTTCCCCTCTCTAGCAGGCTGCATCCTTTCACACCTGATTGTTTCTGAGCCCCTGTATATCAGGTTCAGCAGGCACACTGGGCTTCTGTTACAGCCGTCTCCACTAAATTACTTGCATTGTCATCCGGTTTAAATATAAAAACAATTGCTCATTTTGTACATGTGTACATATAAATTAGTACATGCAACTTATATAACTGAACATCCTCATTTATCCTACCTTTTGGTGATGTGCTAAGGAACCCAAGTTATTCGACCAATGTTTCTCACTAGAACCTGTCTGTCAGTACAGGCTTGATTCTTGAGGACCATCTTTGGGTATCCCCACTTTCATATATTAGATAAGTGATTGACTGGACTTTTTGGGTGTAGCTATGAAGGCCCAGTTATGAACTCTGTCCCTATATGCTTGCTTGGCATCATCATTACTTCCTTACAGGAATGAGGTGCCGTGTCTCTTGTTTACCTGAATTTTTCATGGCAGTTGACATTACTTTTATGTGGCTTTTTATCTGTTGTATCTGCTGTTTTGTCTCCTTTGGTATCTGCTTTTTACTGATGTTTTAAATGTTGCTGCTATGGTTTATATTGTGTTTTATCTTATTTGTATTCACTGTGTAAGCAAGCTTAAAGCCTTTTTACAGCCTAGAGACTTAGAAATGCCTGAACAGACAAAGTTGGCTGAGGATTGTGTGGGAGGTGTGGAGAAAAGAAGGAAGGAAGCCAAGTGTGGTATCTTCTTGCAGGTTTCTTGTGCATTTCATATATTATAGCACAAACTCTTGTTAAATGAAGAGTTTAAAAAAGAATGCTTCCATCCACCACCACCACCACCCCACCCCTCCTGGGCCTTCAACAGCTTTCTCCCAGAAAAAAAACAAAATACTGTATATAGGAAGAAATGGGTTGGGGCTTCCTGTATTCAGGAGGCTTTGGCAAAATGGCACCACCTCTGCTTTTTGTGTCAGCTTTAGAAATGGATATTGACAGCAGCCATCCACACCCTTTATTTGACATGAAGGAGCTCCTATTTAATTGTTTGATTTTAATAGTAGGGCCATGCTTCCTTTCACCCATCCACCCCTGGCTGTCACACTGTTCACTACCCTCCCTGGTTTCCACGTGTTGAGGAAAGCTCTGAGGGGAACGTTGGCTGTACTTGGAACCCTTTCTCTCTGTCCCACTGGGGCATTTGGTGGGGACACGGGAGAAGGGCCTTCTCTGTGGCTGCTCCCAGACTCTGGCACTCCCTCCCACGGGAGGCCAGGCTGGCCCCATCTTGGCTGTCCTTCTGCAAGCAGGCAAAGACCTTTCTCTTCAGGCAAGCTTTCCCTGAGTGACTGGCAGGCTGAGACGATTTTTTAAAATGGGGTTTTTTATGCCTTTTGGCTTTTAACTCTGTTTTTTGTATTGGTTTTATTTACCATTTTAAATATAATCTTTCATTCTTTTTAAATATTGTAGTAATGTATTGTTTTTTAAGCTTTTAATACGGTCTATTTTTAACGGTGTAAGCCACCTTGGGTCCTTTTTTAGGAGCCACCTTAGGTCTATTTATTTTAAATGAACAAATAATTGTGAAGGCTGTACGATCTGGAATCTTGATCTCACCAAGGAGACCCTACAATGGGGTTTGAGCTACTGTGGCTGGCTGAATTTTCTGGGCTCCAGCTCCCCCAGTTCCTCCTCACTGCCTATGATGACAAAGGCTGATGGCCAGCCCCATCTAGGAGGCCACAGCTGCAGAGGGTCATGGATGCCTGCACACACTACTTGGGAAGACTTGGCTGCCCCCTCAGATCTTTCCTCAGCTCACAGAAGTTGAGAAGGAGTGATGAAAGCAGGCACAATCTTGAGGAGCAAGGAAATGTCAGGGTCGCGTTGCCCTTTAATCCCACTTAGTCAAGTGGAGTTCTTTCATGTGAAACAATCTATGGGAGGCTTATTCAAATATGTCGCCTCAAGGGGGAAAGAAGGCATTTAGGAAGATTGTTCTGTGTCGATAGATAGATAGATAGATAGATAGAGAGAGAGAGAGAGAGAGAGAGAGAGAGAGAGACAGACAGACAGACAGAGAGACAGAGAGAGAGGAAGAACAGATTTTAAGCTCCTGAATGAAGGATGTGTGGACCAAATTACTGTACTTCCTTACAGTCTTAAGCAAGGCATCTGAAAAATATCATGGTTCATTCACTTCCTTATCTTATTACAAGAAAAACAGCTGACTCAGGCACCTCCTGTAATACTCATTACACTGATGTGTAAATGTCTGCAGAAATTATGGGTTATTTGATCGGGATACCAAATGATCTTTATCAGTATTTATTATGCTTCCCTGACATGTTCAAAAGCTGTTTTGTAAGTCCACACTCTTAGTGTACGTTTTCAGCCTCTGGGTGACAAGACCTTTTTCCATCCCCACTAATCAAAAGAGTTAAATTTTAACCCCCTTAGCTCAGTAGCCTTCCCAAACCCCTGGTATGAATCTCAGAAAAAAGGTCGGTGTGCTCACTGGGAGACAGCCTGCTTACTATGCCTCGGGTTCCAAGTTCAATTCCTGTAATCACCAGGCAGAGCTAGGACAACAAGCATGAGCCTAAAATCCCAGAGAATGGCTACCAGCCAGTGTTGACAGTGCAGTATTAGATGGTGTGACCTGGTATAAGGCAACTCCCAACATTTAGAGAGCCAGTGTGGTGTAATAGGTAGACCGTAAGCCTAGGAAACCTGAGTTCAAATCCCTGCTTGGCCATGGAAACTCAAGGGTGTGTGTGTTGGAATGCTAAAGCACTCTTCAACATCTCCCATACTTTAAACACCTTACTAAGTTCAACATAAATTAGAAGTAACTTAATGGCACACAACAACAGCATGGACTTCAGGCTTACGAAAAAAAACTCCCAAATTAAGCGTGTATTGTTGATGTAGGTACTCAGGATTAGACATATTCATTCCTTAGCCATAAAAGAGCAAATGGAATCTGAGAACCAGATGTTGGGCAGACTACGGAGAGAGTTGCTTTTCTCCTCATGTGTGCTTGCAATCTTCCTACTAAAATTGCATATTCTGAATATAAATGTGCTCCCACGCTCTGTAACTTCCACCTGCAGGAGGGCAGGTTGGCCCCTCCATCTTGGCTTTCTGTTGGCAGATGAAGACCTTTCTCCTCAGTCAAGCTTTTGGCCATTGATTAGACTGCAGAGAGTCTTTTTTTTTTAACAAGGGCTGCTTCTCTTTTCTTTTTAAAAACTCTCTTTGATGTCTCCATGTCTTTTGTTTTTTTCGGTCATTGTTTTAAAATGCTTTTTAAGTTTTATGGTTGTTTAAGATGATATGCTTCATAGCATTTTAATATTTTAATTAATAAATTTATTTGTCTCTTCCCCCTTCCCCGTATCATTTTGTGAGCCACCTTTGCAACCTGAATTGAGAGAAAGCCAGGATAACAAACAAACAAACAAACAAACAAACAAACAAACAAACAAACAAACAAACGGTATTCATGCCAAAACATATACTTCCTGCAACTGAGCAGGTTGTTTCACTATGGAGTTTTATTTAGAAAGTGATTGTTTAAGTTCCACTATTCCCCCAGGCGGCCACTGGTTAGTGACTGGCTGGAGGATTCTGGTAACTTTGCCAAATTCTAGGTATAGTCCAATGACATCTGAGCACCCAGTTTGGGGAACCATGGATCTGTTCAATCATTCCTCACCCCCCACTTGCTTGAGTTCTCTGTGCTGTGTTGCAACCACAGCATAATTTACTCGGTTTAGGAGCTGAAATGGAAGAGTTGGGAGTACAGATGATGCTTGCAATTTCCCCCCACTGGTGCATCTACCTGAACATGCATACATTACCAATGAATCTTCCAATTTTTTAAAGAGTTTAGTTACATTTACCAGCTTCCTGGACCTATCCATAGTTGCTGTTTTAGAACAGGTAGCCGTGTTAGTCTGTGCTAGCGTATCAGGCAAACACGAAATAAAAATAAATAAAGAAGACAAAAACGTTGTGGCACCTTAAAGACTCACTGCTGTATTTTAATGTGTACTTTCATGAGTCCACTCTTCTGTCTGAGGAAGTGGACTTGTCCATGAAAGCTCACAGAGGTTGAGACGGAGCCATGAAAGCAGGCGCAATCTTGAGGAGCAAGGAAGTGTTAGGGTCCCGTTGCCCTTTAATCCTGTTTAGTCAAGTGGAGTTCTTTCACGTGAAACAATCTATGGGAGGCTTATTCAAATATGTCGCCTCAAGGGGGGAAAGAAGGCATTTAGGAAGATTGTTTCATCTCAGGTAAAATGTCCCTTGTCCCAGTTTTTCCACATGCATTTATGTTGCTTATGTCAGCAAAACTCTCCAGGAGGACAACCCCAACAGAATGAGATACAGATATACAGATACATATACACATCTATGTGCATGCAGGCATGTACACACACATAGACGAAGGATTTTAAGCTCCTCATTGAATGATGTGTGGACTAATTACTTCCTCACAATCTTAATCAAGGCATTTGATAAATATCATGGTTCATTCACTTCCTTTTCTTGCTACAAGAAAAACAGCTGACTCAGGCACCTCCTGTAATACTCATTATTCACACTGATGGGTGAATGTCTGCAGAAATTATGCATGGTTGCTTATGGTGCTCACATTAAACTCTTACTTATTCTCTTACTGATCTCTTACTACAGTGTCTTAGTGTTTCTGACAAGAGATTTCTGCAACATTTGCCATAAGATTAATAATTTTGTGGCTGCACATCCTATACATACTTAATTGTGGAATAAGTTTCATTGAACTGAATGGGGGTTACTGCTGACAAAATCTGGAAAGGCTGCACTGTGAGCATATCTGTAAGTTTCCTAGATCACTAATGAATCACATGCATTTTTCAGAATTGTGTTTATCCCAGGTCCAATTTTAAAATGGCCTTACTCTGCTTTTCCACTTGTTTGCTTTGAATAGAGTTATGTTATTTGTAAATTCTGTGCTACAATCTACTTGTGCTTTGCTTCAAAGTAAGTTCCTTTTCAGGAATAATATTAAAACAACCAGTAACATATAAGGGGCTCATCCCAAAATGTTAGAAATGGTCACTCCCTTTGCACTTACCGTGTAGATCACTTGTGATAATAGGAGAAGAATTAACATGACCCAAAATACAAGTGAACCATGGAGCTATGGAAAGCTCCTTGCTAGTACTAGCATGTCCTTCAACCATAAGTGAGCACTGATATCTCTAAAAACATGGTCAACTAAATGGCTTCCTACTAGTGTAGAAGAACACGGAGAATTTCACTGATCTCATCTACTTATTACAGTCCTCCATGCCATGTCCTGTGCTGTTCTGCAGAGTTTTCCAGTCCTCAAGGACAATTTTAGCAGGCACTAGAAGAGGAGATAGGTGAAAACTGGATGCCAATTTTTTTTGTCTGCAGAACTGCTTTCTATTAGCATCTCAAAGCTAGATGTAAGCCAATGATAAGGATCCATACTTTGCCTTCCACGAATGAAAGAGCTTGATCCATCTGGGAAAGGTTTTTGATCCCGAATATCCTTCTCAATGGCACAGTGAGAACATCTGAACAGGTTCCTTCTTCCACCTACACCCCACCCTGCCTCCTGACAATGGGGTTGCAGGAATGGCAGACCTTTGGGAAGAGTGTGGGAAGTAGTGCTCAGAGAGGCAGCAGGAGGGATGGACTTGAGCTTCCACTGGGAATAGTCCTCGGGATAGCAGCAAATTCTGGATTCCCTCCTCATGTGTGCAAAGACCCTGGGTGTCACAGACATCTGAGAAACCACTCAGCGGAGGCAAATGTTCACAACAAACGCCAGGGAGGAGGAGTGTGTGCAGGTGTGCAAAAGCTGGGAGCCTGCAAAAGCAGTTCACCAGGCTTTTGAGTTCTGGGTAGGTATGCTGACTCATTTTAAAGATGAATGAATCACGGGGTTAATTATTATTTCTCTTTGCTTTTAGATTCCACTGATGAAAGATCCAGGCTGGATCCGAAATGTCTGGACTCGTAACCTGAATGTAAGTATGGCCTCTTTTTGCATTCCTAATTATCCCAGTGACTGGTTTTCTTTGGGGGTCTTGTGAGTGCTTTGAGTTCTGGGAGTCACATCCTGCTCTGCAGATCTTGAGATGCCACATAAGTCACTGTAGGGCTTTGCCTGCGGCTAGAATGGGAAAATCAGGCAGGAAAAGGCCATGAGCCAGACAGACCACACAGTTCCCCTTACATAGTTAAGTCATCCAAATGATTCATCTTTGTCACCTGATGCAGTTCCTGTGTGGTCTGATCAGCTTTTCCCACAGTCATGTCATCATAGGTCAGAGCTGAAGGGGAGGAGGAAAGAAACAGCAAAAGAATCCATTCTGATGTTATAATTTGCCTTGTTGAAACGTAGGTGGAAAAGAACGACATCCACGGGATTTAGGTGAAAGGGGCTAGGCTGTGTCTCATTCTTACCTGTGATGTCACAGATATTAACTAATACTGTAGACAGTGATGACACTCACTACAGCCAATGGTCAACAAAAGATTCTAAACTGGAATGACCTGGCTAACTGGGAAGCGATGGGAGAAGCAGACATATTACTGGTTAATCAGTTATGTGCTGTCAAGTCATAACCAACTTATAACAACCCTAATAGGACTTTCAAGGTAAGTGAGATACCTAAGGGGTGGTCTTACCAGTTCCACACACATACACCCAGTGAGTTTCCATGGCTGAGCAGGGATTCAAACCCTGTTCTTTAGAGTCCTAGTCCATCCATTCTATCCACTACATCACACTGGGTACCCAATAAATGCCATTGGTTCAAATTCAAGGATGGTGATCGTCCTCCCATCTAGGTACAGAAGCAGTCTCGGATGGTGGTTGAAAGTTATCTTAGTGTGTTCAATGAGATAGTGTCCTTCAAAAAACACCTGAGGCCATAAGCTACTTTAGAAGGTCCAGGACAAGATGTGTGACCAACACAGCTTTGAATCCACAACCATGAGTTTATGAGGTACAGCTGAGTCTGCCATGGCTGCACTCCAGCCTCTCTTCCCTGAGGCAATCACATCACTGTACCTAATGGCAGGGCCAGCCCTGTTCTAGAGGGGATTAAAAATGCCCCAAAGTCTTTTTTTTTAAAAAAGAGCGTTATATCTGACTTTGTTGTTGTGTATCATCAAGTCACATCCAACTTATAGAAAACCTAATATGGTTCTCAAGGTCCCTGAGATATTGAATGAGTGGTTCTACCATTGCCACTAGAAACTCCATTTCCCTGACTTATCATTTTTGAGGAGGCAGACACAGAGAAAGAGATTTATGGGATATATATATATCTCCCATAAATAGACCTAAGTACAACCGGGTATTCACAAGGAGTTTGCCTGCTGTGTGGTGTCATCTGCATGAGGGAGGAGGGCTGTCCTCCTTTCCCTTTAAATGTTTCAGGAGACAAAGGAAGTACTGCTGAGAGAGAGTGATTGGTCCATGGAAAAAAGGTCCAAACGCCACCTGTTAAACCAAACTGGTCATCAATCACAAAACTAGATGGCCCTGAAGCCAACTTGGTTTCTAGAGTTACAGCTTTCTGCTTCTGCAAACTGTAACCTGAGGGATGGGGGGGGGGGGGGAGGAGACAAAAATTAAGACTCAGCTGAGAATCTTATGTCTTATACCACATGGGACTGTTTGCTCATCTAGCACAGTACCGCCATTAATGATTGGTAGAGGATTTCACCACCCATTGCTTTAGGACTGCAGAACAAGGAGCCCTCTGGGTATTGTCGGCTGCAACTCCCATGAGCCTTGGCTGGCATAGCCAATGGTGACAGATCATGGGATCTGCAGTCAACACTTCCTAGAATTGTCCTGCACTACCTTGCAGAAGAACCTGACATCTACATGTACAGAGTGAGCTCTACCACTGAGCAATGACTTTTCCCCAGCAAATATGGAAGAGTCTAGACTGGGATGCTTTTCAGACATGACTGTTAGTCACCTGACCAAACATGGTTTTCTTGACCAGACCATTAAAAATTCTGCATAACTAGCAATCCTCCTGGTCATGTTTAGTGAAGGCATTTGAGCACCTTTATCCTAGACCATCTGGTCCTCCCCCAGTGATGCTATCAGACATCACCACAGTAACTCCTTGGAATGCTTGTTTGGCCATATGTAGATGATAGCAGGTCAGAGCGAAGGAAGGGGATCGAGATGCATGATGGAAAGTGCCTCTGGGAGGCAGACAGATATGACTCTAGGATACTCATGGGAAGGCCGTCGTCTTATTCTGGTAAATACCTTTCTTTTGCTAATAATCGTGTGTATTCACTAGAGAGCCTGTATGTCATGGATGGCTTCTCCTGATAACGCAATTTCTTGTTGTGCCTCCAGTCATTGCTGAAGATCCTAGCGTGAATGCCTGCTTAAGCCAGGAGGTTTGTTGGTGGGGGTGGGGGGCTTGGGCCAGTCACAATCCCACCTGCTTACAGCACTGTAACACACTTCTCTGTGGGTTTACTTTTGAAAACTGTTTTGAAAACTGTTCGGAAACTTCAGATATGTTCATGTGATTCTAAATGCTGTGGAAAGACTGCTGACTGAGGCCAATTAAACAGAGCATGTAATTTCCTTGCCACAACAACTTCACTGGCTACTGGTCTGTTTCCAGTCACAATTCAAAATATTGGTTATGACCAATATAGCTCTATATAGTTTGGATTCAGGCTACCTGAAGAACAGTATTTCACCATATAAGCCTGCCCAGTTTTGAGATGTCCAGAGGAGGACCATGTTTCAAATGTGGCTATCCCCAAGTTGTTGGGTGAGGATGTGACAGAGACTTCTTGGTGGCTGTTCCCAGTCAATGGAACCCATTTCCAAACGAGGCTATGCTGGCCCATCCCCCCCCTTTAGCAGCCATAGGGCTTTTCTGGTAGATGTTTGGCAATTAACTCGTTGCTGAGGAAGCAACTTGTCATGTAGGTGCTCTATTTACTTTATTGAGGTGTTCCCAATTGTGTTTTAAAATAATTGGCCAAAATTCTGCTCTGCAATTATATGTGCACAATTCAAGATTGTGCACATAGTAGTTCAGCACTGAAGCTGAAGTGCATATGTGCAATGGGTTGAGCCAGGGTTGTGTGACTGATCGTGCAATTCGATAGTGTAACTCTTTGTCGCTGGGTGTAAATGCTTGACACTACATTTACACCAGGGTAACTTTATGTTATGTCGGCACGAACAGAATACTGGCCCTTGTGTTTTGCATTGTATACATTGCTTTGCATTTCAACTGATTCTTTGGCAAAACCTGTGCTTGCTAGGCAGCAATCCTACACCCACTCATCTAGGAGTAAGCCCCACTGAATGTAATTGGACATATTTTGGAGTAGACATGTAAAGGATAGCATTGTGAAACTGACACACAAAACTTTGATAAATTTGTGGTTTAGCTATGTAGGGAGGCAATTCGAGTAAATGCCTTTCCAGCTTTTCTGGCTGATAAAATATTCTGATATATGGGTGTGGTGATATTACCATAGACAAGAGCCCAAAAGAAAATTGAGGTGATGGTTTGGAGCACTTTGGGGTTTTCCTGTAGCAAGTACCACTGACTAATACACAATGCTGAAAGGACAGAGAGCAATGAAATGTTTACTTCTTGTTGCATGGCTAGGGTGACCAATAGCACCCCTTCACGGGCCATCCATGGCATGTTTACCAAGCCTGATCTGGTAGAACTTCACAAGTAGCTCTTGAACCTATGTTCTAGTTAGCCACATAGGCAGAAAGCAGGATTCTAAGGTACATTATACATTGCATCTGGGGCAGACGACCATTAGTACAGTCTGAAAATGTTCAAATATAAAAACACTGCAGGAACCATTGTACATGACCAAAAAAAACCCCTAAAAATACCTGGTTTGATCTAGGCTACAACAATGTCACATCTATAACATTTACATCTCAAGATCATAAATATGCTGCCTCATTAAGGAACATTTCAGAAACATATTCTCACCACTTCAGAGTCCAGTTAATCCCCTTCAGTTTTGTGCAGAGAGTCAGGACGCCTTCTTACATGGCAGAGGCCTGACCGTCTGCATGTTTACACAGTGATGAAGTCCCTTTGTATTCAGTAGAAAACACATTGAATGAAGCACATAAAGGACCGCAAACTAAGTAAGGAACAAAGAACACTTTAGCTCCTGTGATGTATAAAATAATCAACCCCCAAACTATTTAGCTTTTTAAAAAAAAAACCTTTTTAGGACTGCTACATAATAAACAGCATAACGGGCAGACGTCACACAGTGGCTTCCTCCCTTACTTCCAAATTGCTAGAGATGCCCAAAACTTCTTTGCGTCTAAAGCCCCTTCCCTTTTAAAGAAGTGTTCTGTAGTGCTTGAAAGCAGCCATTCTCAATGGGGGCCATATGGCCCCCGGGGGCACATTTGAAGGGGGCCACAGACTGGAAACAATTCTTCACACACCACCTTATAAGGTTTGATTTGTGATTTATACAATCCTGATTTATACAAGGCCTGTATTTCTTTTATATTGTGTTTATGGCCATGGGAAAAAAGAAGAAGAAGTAGTAGTAGTTGAGAATGGCTGCTTTAAAGCATTTGTTTTTGTTTTCATAATGGTCATTTTTCAAGTCTGGGAACAAACATTACATGAAAATCCAAGAAAATAATAGTCTGCAGTGACAGTTCATTCATCCAGCCTAGGATTAGGATTAGTTGATACTGGAATTATTGCAAAAATATGAGCACAGAAGAGGCTGTTTCACCTCAAACACAGTATCAGGATTTAGATTGCTCAGGTAACTATGGAAATAATGAAGACAATGATGTCTGCTTAGAGTGTTCTCTGTTTGGCTGCGTATTGTATGCTGCACAGTAGCAGGCAACACTGCGAGGGCCACATGAAACAGCCCAGTGGGCCTTGAGTTTGACACATGTGTTCTGACTCTACAGGATACCCTCTTGGGCTCACTACCATTCACACTTCTCAAAAAACAGCCTTGACAATCACTTTGTGTTTGGATGAGAAGTGGTTAACTGAGGAAAAAAGGAGTCAGCTTCTGCAATGTTCCCTTGCTTGGTGTTACTTTGTGAATGGCAGCTTTCTTGGTGGCTGCATGTAGGCAATGGAAACTCCTTCTTGGTTAGGCTCCCTGTTGCTCTTCCACCAACTGGCAAACATATTTTTATTCAGATTGGCTTTTGCCAATGGAGTAGTTACTGAGAAAGGGCCTTTCAGTTGGTCATGGGCATACTTATTTTTGCTTATGTGGTTTTAGGTTCAGTTGTGTTTCAATGTCACAACTGTTTAATTGTGTTCTATTATCATAGAATCACAGAATAATGGAATTGGAAGGGACCTATAAGGCTTAATGCAGGAATCCAAATCAAAGTATATCTGACAGATGGTTGTCTAATTTTCTCTTAAATGTCTCCAGTATTGGAGTGTTCACCTCCTGAGGTAATTGGTTCCGTTGTTGTACTGTTCTCAGTTTGGAAGTTTTTCCTGATATTCAGCTGAAATCTAGCTTCCTGTAACTTGAGCCCATTATCATGTCCTCCACTCTGCGGTGATCAAGAGCAGATCCTGCCCCTCCTCCTTATGACTATCTTTCAAGTGTTTGAAAAGTGCTATCTCCCCTCAGTCTTCTTTTCTCAAGGTTAGACATGCCCAGTTCTTTCAGTCTTTCCTCATAGGGCTTGGTTTCCAGTTCCCTGATCATCCTTATCACCCTCCTCTGAACTTGTTCCAGTTTCATGGCATCTTTCTTAAAGAATGGTGTCCACAACCGGACACAATACTCAAGATGAAACCTAACCAGTGCTGAATAGAGGGAAACTAGGACTTCAGAGGATTTGGAGACTATACTTTTGTTAATGCAGCCTAAAATAGCATCTGCCTTTTTTTTTTTTGCATTGTTGGCTCATATTATTATTGATATTATATATAAATATATTGTTATACTTAATATTTCTGTACTTTTATTTATACCTTTCAAAATGGCTCTGGTTCCAAACTGACTCAAGTCCCAGTTCTGGGAAAAAGGCAGAATATAAAGCATACCGAATCAAATAAAATAATCACTTAATAGATATTAAATGCTTGAAGGCATTTGCTAAAGATGGTAGCAATTCTTGTTGCCTAACCAACCAGTTTTAGGGCACCATTAAGTATTCAGTGGAGACTTTCTGAAAGAAAAGTAGACCACACAGCACTGCTGAGGAATTGTCTCATTTCTTGGAAAGAGTATAATGGAACACAATACCTTCTTACATATTCTGCTTCCAATGGGCAACTGGTTAGCCTCGGTGTGAACAGAATGCTAGATTAGGCTGGGCTTCAGTCTGTCACAGCATGGCTTCTTATGTTCTTATGCTCCTCCAGCAAATATTCAACTTGCCAGCTCCTGAGATACGAAACATATCTGTCTTGTCATTTCTTTCTCATTTCATCTCATCTTGTCATTTCCTCTTGCAAATGTGATCACAAATACTTCTGAAAATGTCATAGCCTTCCCAGGGATGATGCCATAATGGAACCTTTTAGCAATAGGACCCAGGCAGTCAAGAGGGATGGAGGCCAGCTTTGTGGGGAAAAGGACTGGAAAAGAAGGACAAAATTAAGATTTTGGAAAGGGAGTGATACCACCAAAAATGAAGAAAGTTACAGTAGATTGACTCAAATGGAGAATCCTTAAGGATTCTATACACTTTAAATTCATTAGGCTCTAGAATTCGAGATAGGCCCAATCAGCTTGTGTCACTCTCCAATAGCTATCAGTCATAGGACAATCTGGTGAGCTTAAACAGAGATGGAATATCTAAGGAATCAGGTGAGCATGTCATTTGAAATCCCATATAATGAAACCGTTATATGTCCTTCCTTGATTTGTAATCATTTGAAACTAACATGCAATGGAAATACAGGCCACTTCTGAAAGGGCAAAGATTGAAAAGACTGTGTTTACTAAATCTTTTAGATCTATAAGATTGTGTTTACTGCATATCAGGACAAGTTGTGGTGTGGCTTGCGGAATACTAACTGTGATTTTATGATATGCACAACCATCTCTGCTGAAAAAAAATCGGCTTATTAGTCAGCTGCAAATCATAATCTGAGCCCATTGTTTCTCGCTGGCTTTTGAACAAAAACTTTCATTCCAAGTTGCTGGCTTTTCAACAAAGGCTTCTGAGCTCTGTCTTAAATATATTGTAAATCATCTTGGGTCCCTTCCCTTTCTTGGGAGAAAGGTAAGGTAGAAATAAAACGAATAAAAAATGCTTAAACTATGGCTCGTAATCATGCCCAGACTTGCAATCATGGTTTTCCTCAGCTGCTTTCTTCAAACAACAAGTGATGAATGAGGCAGAAGAGAAACAAACCAGAAATAGGGAGGGCGAGTCACAGGTTGTTAGTTTGTCTGCCATGCAGTTTCTGGCTTAAGCAACAAACTCCATTTGACATAAAGCATGGCTTACTTCTGCATACAGACGTACCAGTGCATTTGCATCCAACTTTGAAATAGTTGCCTGTGGATTTAGATGTGGCCAAAGCAAAACAACTTTTGCTTTAGCATGCGTATATATTGTATATGCTGATTTTTCCTCCTAATTATGTTCTCCTTCATCGATAAGCTGGCACTAGATGTCTTTGATTCCTATCCATTCCCTCCAACTGCTGATGTCCTCCAACAACCAGACAGACCAGTTCAAGAAACCGTATTGCCTTTCTGGCTGATCTAGCAGCAAAAACAGGATGCAAAAAGTGTGGCTGAGCCTTTAGAACTGATTTGACCATTGTGTTTACACCCTTCAGGAGTCTTACTGCGATGGATTTGTGATGTAGTTGCTTTTTGTTTGTTTGTTTTGGAGGTGGGGGGGATATTCCTGACGCACCGATCTTAAACTGTCTACTGAGAAGTAAATCCCACTGAATGGGGGCGAAATTTAGTAGCCAATTCTAACATCTGGCAATAGATTTGTCTGAGAGCCTATGCACCTTCCTGATACACTGAGTAACGCTGAAAAGTGTGGTGCATGCGGGGTTGCATTTAGCTTTCAGCCCCTTTGACTGCCATGTATTTAGAGAGATGTCTAAAGTGGATGCATTCAAGTGCCTGTTTCTAAGTTCAGTGAAACAGGTGATTTTGCTGAATATGTGTCCGCTTATGCATACGCCCACTAAAGATAAATTAAAAAAAATATATAGCTCCTGGAAATGGCTGTAACTCACAGAGGTAGAGCAACATGCCTTAGAAGCAGAGGTCTAGGGCCGTGGTTCCCAACCTTGGCTAACCCAGGTGTTCTTGGCCTGCAGTTCCCAATAGTCTTCACCAGCTGCACTGACTGGGGTGTCCGGGAGTTGCAGTCCCAACACCAGCGCTACCCACGGTTGGGAACCCTTCATCCAAGAGCACTTCCTGACATTTTCTGTTAACTTGAAGTGGAGAACGAGTGACCCTCTAGACTGGTGAAACCTCTGTCCCCAGCAGGCTCAGCCAGTATGGCCAGTGACAAGAGACAATGGGACGTTAATTTCCAGACAGTTCATTAACGTCTGGAAAGCCATGCATCCCTCACCCTGAAAGGGTATTGTAGCAAAAAGTTGCCAGCAGTTAGAATAGACAGTCCTGGGTTAACCAGACCAATGGACTGAAGTAATGTCCTATGAGAACCATGTCACGTTGTATCATTAGTCAAAGGCTCTCAGTATTAAAACAAGGACTGCTTGTTTCTGTACACAGATAAAGAAAACTCTTTTGTCTGGAAAAGGTTTTGCCAAGTGAAGTTGAACCTATTGCCAGAAAGGTTTGGCGAGGAGGGTTTGAATACAAACTGTTACCTTCTCTCTATAAATGAGTACAATGGTCTACAAATTATTAACGGAAGAATGATAAGGGAAAAAATCCACAACAGATTCATGAAGCAAGAGAATGTAACTTTGAGGAGTTCTGATAAAGGGGTGGCAAGAGTCTTTTTTTTTTAAAAAAAAATGGGCCCATAAAGCATCACTGCATACCATCTGAGCATTTTATTTTCTGTAGCAAGCACGTTTCTCCACCCAGACTGAACCAATGAGCCCAATCATAATCCCTTCCCTGCATTTCAGACCTCCTTGTTGGATGGTTATCCTTGATCCTCAGAATAACCTACAGGCTAACTTCTTGGCTCCACTCGCACCAAGTGACAGATAATATAAAATGCCAGGTTGTCTCAAACCTTCAAAAAGTTTCTTTTTTGGAATAAAACTCCCAGAATCCCCCAGGCAAGATGGTCATTGGCCATGCAGGCTGTGTGACCTCCGGGACTTTATTCAAAGAAGTGATTTTCCCATACTCTACTGCCTCTGCACTTCAGAGAAACATATCAAAGACCCAAATTCTTTTGCTTTAAAAGTCTCTCTCTCTCTCTGTAGATACTACCTCTATAATATATTGCTAGGATAAAATAGGAAAAAAAATGACACATGCTCTCAAAAGAAATTGCTCTTCATTTAGTGTGCCACAGAAACTTGCTGTTCATCATTGCCCTTTTCCCAAATCCAAATATCTTAAAAGGCAATCCTAGCAGTTTTCTGCAAATAAGAGGCTGTTCCCAAAGTTACCCAGTTACATTTTGATCACTTATAAATGCTCATCAGAGCAACATTTAGTAGTTCACCTATTTCATGGAGGCTAAACTCGTAACTGCTTAATTCTTTCACTGAAAATGGCTGTGTAGGAACTACAGTGCTTAAGAAGTAGGTCAGCATTCAGCTGGCAATCCCTCTATTGAAATCAATAGCAAGACACGTATTGGTTTTAATGGAAGAAGGTTGCATTCAATTCCTGTCTCTATGGGCCCGCCCAGACTGGCATATAGATCAGTATATGGATCACTGTTGATACGGTTTGGTTCAAGCCAAATGGCGGAGCGCACACATGTTCCTACTTAGATTGATCCATCCTTCCTCTTTAAGAGCTACCATGTACCTTTTTGTTCCCCCCCATCCCCATAGCGTGCCCTCTGCTCCCATCACCTCCCAAACGTGGGCTACCGCCTCTTCCTCTTCCTCCTCTGCTGCTGACGCCACCCTGAGCGACAGTGGCGGCCTCCTTTCTCTGTGCATGCTGCTGCCTAATTCTTTTTCACAAATGCAAGAGAGGGTGATACTTTATATTGGACCACTAAAACATTTAAACGTTTTTGGACTCTTGTCTACAATTATTCCGCACCATTCATGAAGGAGGTGTGCTTAGAGCCTGAGGAAGTGGATTTCATCCACGAAAGCTTGTCATTCGTTTAATTATTTAATAATAATCCAATAAAAGGAATCGCCCTCTCTTGCATTTTTGTAATCTCGGGGACCGCGTGGCCTATTCCTTGTTAGTTCTTTGTTCAGTTAGAGGTGCCAGAAAGTATGTGAATCAGGGGCCTTAAAGATTTGCCTGCTAAAGACTGAATATTGTATTCCCGGCTCTCACATGGATATCAGCAATCCTTGCCGTTCTCTTTCCCTTCATGTGGAACCCTTCACACACACATACACACATTCCTATGATCTTGGTTACAGGTTTCTTCCCCTCCCCCGCTCTTTCTTTCCAACATCTGCCCCTCAGTGGGGGGGGGGGCAACAGCCAGGAGCATCTCTTCCTGCCTTGACCCTCCCCTCTGAGGGAGACCACCCAGGGCTGGTCTTTTTCTCGTTTCCTTTGAACCTGGGGCCAGAGAAAAGCCATCACTCAAGCAAGGGGAAAGGAAGATACAGCAGGGCCTGAAAAGAATAGGGAGGGAACTGTTCTGCCATCACTTGATTGGCCGACACACTCTTTTCTTGAAACACGCTATGTAACAAAATTGTGCTGTAAAGTT
This sequence comes from Intellagama lesueurii, assembly GCA_037013535.1. NCBI lineage: Eukaryota > Metazoa > Chordata > Lepidosauria > Squamata > Agamidae > Intellagama > Intellagama lesueurii. Next base: position 218,330,512 of record JBAJHW010000001.1, on the reverse strand, counting down.
CTTGTAATGAATGCTTGAACATCACAAACAGCAGCTCCACTTTGGTCCTACCTCCGCTCCCTCCTTTTCTGTAAGAATTTTAAAAACTTTCCATGTCTCCTATTTTTTTACCCCAACATCTGAAAGACTGATCGTGTATGTGATGCAGCTTGTACTTCTGTCACTAATATCTCTGCTGGCAGAGCTTGGAAAACTTACTTTTTGAGACTACGATTGTCAGATAGGATTCAGGGGATACGAGCGGACGTAGTCCCAACTCCTGAAAAGTAACTTTTCCAAGTTCTGTCCACAGGTTATACCCGAGGAGTAGCTTGGTGTGTCTACAGCAGACTAGCACCTGGCAACAGGAAAGATAAAATCTTGTTCCCATTTCCTTGGGAGAAGAGACCAACAGAACTATGACAACAGTCAGTGCAAAGAGAGAACAAAAACAAAACAAACAAAAAGAGAGGAAAAACAAGAGATCTCTTTCAGAAGAACCAAGAAATCAAAAGGAAATTTAAGCCTAGATTAGGAATGCTGAAACCCTAACAGGGAAGCACACTATCTGACCAGGAGAAAATAAAGAGAAGGTGGCAATAGTATACTGAAGACCTATACAGAAGGGATGAAAGGATGGCAGTCTCCCTTGAAGAGGAATCCTATGATGAAGAACTTGCATTTCTACCTAGAAAGTGAAGCGAAAGCTGCTCTGAATGCACTGGGAAAAATTAAATCACCAGGGGTAGATGCGATACCGATATAACTATTTCAAACCACAGAGATTGAATCTGTCAAAAAGAAGAACATGCCAACAAATATAGAAAACAAAACAATGGTTCACAGATTGGCAACGTTTAATGTACATTCCAATCCCAATGAAAGGACATGCCAAGGAATGTAATAACTATTGGACCATTGCTCGAATTTTCCATGTAAGCAAAGTAATGCTCAAGGGGTTGCTATAAAGGCATTTATAAATGGATGAATGAATAAATAAATAAATAATTTCAGAACTGCAGAGCTGAAAGGAACTCTATTGAGTCCAGTCCCTGTTGAGGAGGCACAGTGGGGAATCGAACTCCCAAACTCTGGCTCCAGAGCCATATAGCTGGAGTGAGAAGTGTTTGATGTTCAAGTTGGATTTCGAAAAGGAAGGGGCACTCGAGATCATATTGTGACGATTTGCTGGCTACAGAAGTGCACTACAGAATTCCGGAATATCAGTCTATGCTTTATAGACCACTGCAAAGCATTTGACTGGGTGGATCATAAAAAACTATGGGTTGTTCTGAAAGAAATGTGTGTGCCTCAGCACTTGATTGTCCTGATGCATAATCTGTATTGTGGGCAAGAAGTGAACTGTTAGGACAGAATATGGAGAGACAGAATGCTTTCTCATAGGCAAAGGTGTCAGGCATGGGTGCATTTTATCCCATTACCTTTTAAATCTGTACACAAAACATATACGAAGAGCTGGACTGGATTCAGATGAAGGAGGAGTGAATATTGGTGGAAGAAACATCAACAATTGAAGATAGGTAGATGACATCATCTTATTGGCAGAAAGCAGCAAGGACTTGAAGCGACTTTTAGGGAAAGTGAAAGAAGAAAGTGCCAAAACAGGATTGCAGCTAAAGACAAAAATCATGACTACAGAAGAACTACACAACTTTAGCATTGACAATGAAGAAACTGAAATAATTAGCAATTTTGTACACCTTGGTTCTACGGTGAACCCAAATGAGGTCTGCATCCAAGAAATTACAAGAAGGTTGAGACTTAGGAAAGATAATCAAGCGTAAGGCTGTTGCACTGGCGACCAAGACCAAGACTATCCACACTCTTTTGCTCTGATTGCCAGGTATGGGTGTGAATGCTGGACAGTAAAGAAAGCTCACAGGGGGGGAAAAATGATTCATTTGAAATATGGTGCTTTGTGGATACCCTGGAGCACCAGAAAGATGAACAAGTGGCTCTTCGTTCTAATCAAGCCTGAACTGTCTCTGGAGGCAAAAATGTGGAAACTGGGGCTGTCCTGCTTTGGCCGCATCACGAGAAGGCAAGATTCTCTGGAAAAGACCATAATGCTGGGAAAGTTTATTGGCAGCAGGAAAAGAGGAGGACCCGATGGGAGGGATGGACTGACTCCCTCAAGTAAACCACAGGCTTGAGTTTACAAGAGCTGAGCAAGGTTGTTGAAGACAAGGCATATGGGAGACAGGTCGCTCGTGTCGAGGGTCGCCCCAAGTCGGAGGCGACTAGAGGGCACGTAAAGAGCAGAGCTCCCCTGAAACTCGGGGGCCAGGGCAGCGTGCGTTGCCGACCACGGCGTCACCAGCGCCTCCTCTGCCGCTCCGGCCCAATCAGCGCTTTAAGGAACCCCCCTTCGCTGCCGGGAGCGCCCCTCCCACCGCTTTTCATGGAAAGCAACCCTGAAAACAACAGGCCCCGTGGCAGGGAAGCCGCGCGGCTCGTCCGAGCTCCGCCTCCAAGGAGGGCGGCGCTTCGCCCGCCCTTGCCCGCGGACAACGGCGTCGAGCCGACACGTGCCGGAGAAACTCCTGCAAAGAGCGTTCCAGCGCCCCGCCCAAGGCTCGCGATGACGCCAGAGCAACCCGCCTCCTTCCTGTCCGCTGGTTCGGCTGAGGCCAAGCAGGCCCCTGATTGGCCGGAGGGATCACCTCAGGTCTCCTCCTCCGAGCGCTGAGTCACAAGGAAAGAGCCAAGCCTGGGGACACCCAGACGGCGGAGGGAAGGGCCCTGCGAGGGGGGGCGCCGACGGCCGAAGTGCTTTTCTTTTCGCGGCCTCTTTGGCATTTGGCCTCGCCTGCAGCTTGCCTCAGTGATGGCAGAGATGGGCGCGACGTTTCTCAGTCAGAACCAAAGGGCGCTAAACAACAGCCCCTCGTGCACCTGCGTATGTCCACGTTAGGTTACTGCCTCCTTGCCTCTTATATTTGAGCATGTACAGAGTGCCTTTCGCCTCAAGGAAAGGGCGAGCTTTCCTTCCAACGGAGAGTCACCTTGATCAGGCAGTAGACGAGCCAATGCCTTTCTAACACTGTCGGAGAACTTCATTTAGTTTTCCAGGTGCTCCAAAGAAGCCACTTACTGAGCATTTTAAATTCTGCTGCAAGAAACAACTTATTTGCTGTATTTTGGTGGTGGTGGGAATTTTGGCTCAGAGGTTTACCTTTCCACATCAATGTAGTGAAATTACGAAATAAGGAATACTTGCTTTATTTTTATTTAAATATTCTAGAATTAGCAGCTTTACAATTAAAATCTGTTTGGCGGAAGTGCCAACACACTTTACAGATCAAAGTTGTTTGCACAGATTATTTATTAATTAAATTTATTTCCTGCCTGTACCGAAAAAGAGACTCAAGCTGACTAGCAACAGTAACATTAAAAAAAACCTAATACAACTACAACATAAAATGTATTAAAGCACCAATAAAAGGTGTTAGTAAAAGGAGACACCGGGCACAATCAACATTTATTGTGACTGCAATATATCCATTGCATTCTGTGAGAACATTTTCCATCTCTCTCTGTGAAGTCTGCGACACACCTTGGATTTCAAGACATCTTTAATTCTTTCACTGCCCTATTAACATAAACATTGTTCTTTGCTGGCTGGTCTCCTCTGTCCGGTGATCCTGGTTCAATAGCAGTACTCTGACTAGTACTGGGAGCTGGGTCGACAGACTTCTTCCATTTCCCACAACACCACTGAAGGCGTTGTGGATGTGACTAGAGCCACTAATTTGTCTCTTCTTAGTCTCCAAGGTCAGAACGTTCTTAGACAGGAGGTAGGGAAGGCTTCCGCAGGAGACTCACCTGGGTGTGAGTTCCTTGTGTCACTGATGGTGAATGCCACAGAGGTTCATAGCCATTGTTTTAGGATGCCGTTTTTCTGATTCTTACATATAGAAGTGCTTAGCTGGACAGTTGCTAGAGACATTCTCCAGTTGTGGCGTCTGAAGATTCCTTCTTCATTTTAGTAGTCCCAGAGTATCAGTGGAGAAAACTATTTGTGAGTAAGCCCTGATTTCATTCAACTACAATTGGAGTGATCTCGTATGCCACGAATCTCATCAGTCTCCCCAACAGGCATATACATTTTAAAAAAATATATATAACCCCAATATTTTGTTACGGACCATTATAGATTAGTTTCCAGTATGAAGGACAAGTCTTCAGCTTACACTGAGCCTCGTGCATAGCCGTATTATATTGTTATTGTATTGTTTTCCATTTGATAGGCCAAGGCTGCAACTTGCTAACCATCCACTGCCAACAATGCAGCCCTCTACAATAAAAAACCAAGAAAAGGTTCCCCCACTCTTACTTTAGATGAAGCTTTTGGGCCCAGAAGCTATACACACTGGGCCATGCTGGCTGGAGTATTCTGGAAGCTGTAATCCAAAAACTAACAAACAAACAAAACCCCATTTCTGCTCCAAACTTAGAGTTTAGAAGAGGGGTGGTAGCACTGGCATAGGCATTCCAGAATCATTCCAGACTCTCCTGTCCCACAGGCGGTTGGCAGTGCCTTACCTTGGGTAGCACATTTGTTGCTCTTTAAAACCACCGTGCCGTTTTTCAGGTGGCAAAGAAAGGCCTGAGGGAGAAGAGTTTAACGTGGCGATATAGGGGGTCTTTATTTTTATTAAGAAGAATTTTTAAAGGATTTTCTCCTCCCACAGACGCTGATATGATAAAATCAAGAATTTACCTCATTCTATCTAATGTGTAGAATGGCTCCAAGGCAAGGTTTCTGCAGTCCAAGCTGCCCCCACTGATGGTAGGGCTAGACCATCTCTCCCCTCCCCGTCATGTGAGGAAACTACAGCATTGTACCTTATGTTGCGTAAAACTGCTGCATTCTAGCATCCAAAACCCCTCCATGAAACCCCTAGAATGTACGTCATTAGAATGGTAGTTTGTGAGAATCTCTCTCTTTCTTCTTACTAAATGAGCAGTCTGATTTTTCTCCTGCTGGCATTGCCAAGAAGAATGATGGAATAAAGGAGGATCCTGGTAGCCAGTGGCTGCCTCTTCTCCTTTGGTCACCAAAACAGTTTTGGAGGGTAGGCATCTGAATGCCCAAGGAGGTCCTTCTTTCCCTTGAAGCTCCGATCTGTGTAGGACTGGAGCTGCTTTTGTGGCTGCAAGTAGATTGCTTGTGGATGAACTGAGTAAAATATTTTTAATGGCATTTTCTTTGTTAAGTAAATATATTCACCCGGCCATATTTTGAAGCTGACGTTGTCAGAATAATGCAGTGATTTAAATAGTGAAGTCACAGATCCTTCTGGAAAAAATCTCTAGCATAGACTTCATGAACATATGGTTCTATTTAAAATCTTGCAGCCGGATGTGGGTGTTTGCTTATTTAAGCCAGTTGGCACCATCTTGTCTAAGATGGGCAGGGTTTGGCTGTGTGGGCTCTTGTTTGATATTAAGGTCACATCTCATGCTTTCTTTGGGACTGTGTCACTCCATGGTGGAGCATAGACTGTGCTTGAAACGCATCCCAATTCAAATCCCCGGCCTCTCTAGCTAAACAGGATCAGGTATCAGAGGGTGGGAAAGAGTTTAACCAGAGACCCTGGAGAGCTCCCGCTAATCAGGGGAGACTGCAATGGGGCTGGGTGCATAGATAAGCTGACCTGTGTGGAGCAGATGCCTTTGTTAGCTGACAGTGTGGACGCTGGTAGAAAGGAATCTTTCATGCTAGTGGGTTGCATGGTTGGTGTACTGTTGTTGAACCTTGTTCAAGCTGGTGTTTTCCTTGGTCGTGGGACTGGATGTAACATTTATGAACAAATACCTGTGTTTCATCCTGGTGGGTGACAAAACAACATGTGTGACCAGTGAGTTAATGTGACCTTTAAGGGTATTCTCCAGTCTCACATTTTCAGTGACAAAGCAGGAGTTCCTGAGGATTTGCGTATAATTATTAGTTATTTGTTAAATATACGTATATCCCACCCATGTGCCAGGAGCTTGATGCAATGTATGCCATTTGCTTTCTCCCTGTTTCACCCTTTGCCACAAACCTGGGAGAGGTCAGGCTGAGTAAGTGACTGGCTCAGGCTCACCGAGTGAGTTTCATGGCTTCATGAGAGGTGGAAACTGGAGCTGCTGAGTCCCAGCCCAGCACCCCGTCGCAGCTGATCAATTACAACAGATAAGGCCCTGCCCTGCCTCAACCTCAGCCAGTGTCCTCTTGTCTGACTCTTTACCAGAGCTGGAGGGAGATGGGCCCTGCCTATGTTCTCCTCCAGCTGGACCCCCAAACTCATCACACTTTCTGTGAGTGTGTGGTTGGAAGGGAGGAAGAAGAGGGGAGTGGGTGTTGGTAATAGGGTGTCACCTCAGGCTTCACCAGCCACCAGTCCTGTTGCTTTCGCTCACCAACCACAGTTGCCACCGGCCACCGCTGCTCGAGCTGCTACAGACTACACTGGCTCTCTCATTTTGATTGCACAGAAATGATTTTGTGAGTACGTGTGGCATCCCAGGCCCCGGGTGTCAAATCATTCCCAAGAGCGCCTCCAGCAGTTTAACTGCATAGACCAATCTACGGGGAAAGCAGTCGGATGTGACCTTCTGGAGGCTCAGTCCCTGCATCCCTATCTCTCTTTTTGCCCAGTTTAAATTTTTATAAACAATAAAATACAACCTAATCCGACAAGAAGTTGACACTCATACAACATCTCTAACCATTTGGACTGCTACAGTAAAAAGGTCAATAAGAACTAATTATCAGTGTTCCTGGTATGGTATTTTCTGTTGCACACATTTTTTATGAGCAAAACTCTGCTTGTTTACATTTGTACCCGATCTAATTCTCATTTTATTTTTGCTATGACAACTACCTGCTGTGTTTAGTGCAGCTCAAAGAACAGGACTTTTAGTGTTTTCGCTGTATTTGTTTGCAGCCTTGATGAAGTTCCTAAATTAACCAGGCCTGCTTTCAGTGCGCCCGCGCGCGCACACAGTGTCTCAGCCAAAGCCAGATGGAGGCAGTGAAGTGGGGCGCGCGCGGAAAGAGGGATGCTTCTGATAGAGCGCTACTGTCTGGCGTTGCTGGGTCGTGTCCTGATTTCCCCTTGATTCCCCCCCTCCTACCTCCTGTCCATCTCTCGAAATCCCTCCTCCGGGGCGGGGACCGGGCCGCTGATGTGGGACCCATTGGCATCCCTGACAGCTTCTTGTTTGCACACAAAAGCAAAGCGCAGCTCGGGCTGCTGGCGGCGAGCGGCTGGTCTCTGCCGCAGCCTTGCCCGCAGCTAGCTCTCCGTTGCCCCGGGCGAGGAGGGCAGCAGGGGGAGAGCCAGCGGGCCCATTGCCTCCTCCCTGGTGGAAAGTGGCGGATGTTTCTCTCCGCGGGTCGAAGCAGCACAGGCAGGTACAAAAGGGGCGAAGGATAAATGTGGGTGGGGAAGGGAGAAGCTAAGGGGAATAGAAGGCTTGCAGGAAAACGCTAGAGACGTCGGGTGCTGTTGCTGGGTGTTGCAAGCAAGATCGCATTGCATAAAGTGTGCTTAGGGTGCAAACGAAGAGGCATTAACCATTGCTTACCTGCATTGGGAGCAAATGTACTTTCCATAGAAATCTACAACCCCGGAGGTCCCCAGCCCCCATCTGCCGCTCTCTGCCCTGGACTGGGTGTCAGATTTGCATTTTAAATAACAGCCTGCCTATCTGCAGTGTGTGAATAGTTGCCCTTTGTCATATTTTTTTAATTGCTCTGTGGCTTTGGCTAGGGATTTGTCAAGGGGTCTGGGGCAGCAGAGGCTCTGGTGTTTGAAAAGTGGGCGAGGGAGAGAAGAGGGTGCCTTTGAATATGCCTGGTGGCCAGGGAGGGAGGTGGGCAAGCCCGAGGGAGATTTAGGGCCTTCCTGGCAAGCAGAAACGGCTCAGTGGGGTGCTTTGGGTTTATCACTGCTATTTTGGCTTAAGAAAAAGGCAGGTTGTCTTGCTTCTGTGAGTGGAGCATGGAAAACGACCATTTCCAAATATAGATTAAGATGGGACAGGCATTGTTGTTCTGTAAAGTGGTGTTTGAATACTGCACTGGCCTTCCCCCCCCCCCGCCCCCCCCCCATGCTCTGTGGACCTGTGTTGGTGTCCAGTCGGCTTCATTGCACAGCTGTCTAATGCACATGGAGAAGTGGTCCACAGAGATCATATCAGACAGGCTTTACCTAGACTTGATAACCCAAATGGCTTTTCTAAGTTTGAATCTCCTTGCTACACATTGAGGCCAATTAACCTTTTTTTATACTGGGGATTCACAGCCCTATTTAGTTGACCTGGTAGGTTTGTGAATCCATTTGTTTCTATTTTTTAAAAAAAACCCCTCTTGTTTTCTCTGTCATGGAAAATGATGTGATCAGAACTGTTTTAGACTGTTGTCAGTAGAAAAGTGCAGATTTGTATTTTTGAACTACATCACCCAGAACTGCCAGATAGCTCGGGTTTAGGTCTCTGGCTGCGGAGCAAAGGTTGGGAGTTCAATTCCCCACTGTGCTTCCCTGACAGGGGCCGGACTCGATGATCCATTGGGTTCCTTCCAGCTCTGCAGTTCTAGAATGATGATGATGTCCCAGGCAGCACGTGTTTTGTAGCCCAGTACAAAATACAAATCCATCCATCTCTAGTTTTCTGTCATAAAGTGAACTGGACAATTTGACCATCTTCCATATAAAAGTATCCTATTGATTTCAGTAGGATAACAATAAGTATGCCCGTGTTTTTGTCATTGAAATTATTAAGACATTTTTAAAAGTGTTTCACTTTGATTGGAAGGTACCCCTTTTATTTTGGGAAAAGTGAGTCATTAGTGTCTCACCAGGAGGAAAAAATAAACCTCGAGTTTTTAAAGAAATGCTTCTGTCTTTGTTTTATTTGCATTGAAAACATTTTAAAAATAAAAGCAAAAAAAGAGCAAAGCATAGCACTTATATACCACCCCATAGCACTTAAAGCACTCTCTGGGTGGTTTACAAGTTAATTACGGAGGCTACACATTGCCCCCCAGCGAGCTGGTCCTCCTTTTACTGACCTCGGAAGGATGGAAGGCTGAGTCAACCTTGAGCCGGCTACCTGGGATTGAACCCCAGGGTCGTGAGCACAGTTTTGGCTGCAGTACAGCAGTTTAACCACTGCGCCACGAGGCTCTTCAAAATGCAAAAATATATAAATGTAAAAACAAAATGTAAAAATACATTTTAAAATGACAGGTCCATCACAAAACACATGGTTATATTACATACCATCATAAAGAACAATATTTTAGGCTTAGCCTCTTTTTCATAATCTATATGTGTAGATTTTCATAATCTATATGTGTAGATCAACACAGGAGCTGTGAACTCTTGCCTGCATTCTAGAGATTTAGAGGTTTAGACTACACGAGGTTTAGTCTACTGAAATAAGTGAGGCAACTTAATGGCAACCGACAAGTCTTACTGTGATTTTACAAAGTGTTAGGAGTTAGACCCAGAATCAGATCCCTGCTCAGCTGTGAATCATATCCTGCCTTTCCTCCCAAAGAGGAAAGAAAGGTCGTATACATGGATCTCCTTCCTGCTTTCTCCACACAATAACCCTGTGAGGTAGATCGAGTTGAGAGAAGGTGACTGGGCTGGGTGTCTTGTTGCAATAGGGACTTGAATCTGGTTTTCCCAAGTGCCTGGCTGACACTCTTAATGACTTAAGAGTGTCACATTAATGACTTAATGATCAGTGTCACACTGATAAAAAGTGGGTATTAATCTATTTTTAGCCTAAACTACTCATAGGATAATGAGGATAATATATTTACTACCTATGAAGGTGGGCTAAAAGTGTGATAAATAAAGCATGTGATTTATAGTGGAACTTAAGTATGACTAACTAGGAAAAACCACATGGCATACAGCCAGATACTCTGTGTGTTTCCTTGGTTGGAATTAAGTAAGTCCTCCTGAGCGTAGTGTGGTTTATTCCCAAATAAATATGCATTGGATGCAACTTCAGCTTGGCTTGAAAGCATGTATTTTTAAAAGGGTTGAAGTATGATTGCATTAAATAAAGTGTATTTTCATTATCAGAAGCAGATATTTTTTTCTAAAATAAGTCCTAGGTGAGGCATGTTGTGATCCTGTCATGGTTCTGTAATGGTTTATATTTGCTTTCTTTGACATCACTGGTATACTATACTAGTTAAGCTAGAAGGCTTATCTCTGCATTTTCCTGTTACTTGCAAAATTTTCAGATCCTGTGTGTGAATTTGTACAGCCAGTGGAGTTTCTCACTGGAATTCCACTTGGATGAAGTAGATGAGCACAACATTAGTAAAAGGCTACCTAAAAAAAAGAATGTGTTGTGCACCTATTATTCATTCTGCTTTTGTGGGTTAAAGTACTACAGTCTTAAAGCAGTGACATTCTGGTTGCAATCAAATGTGACAAAATGGCATACACATAACTCACGGAATCATGTGATTGTTAATGAAAACAGTAATAGTTCCAAGCATGCCGATACATGCTTCTGTAGCTGCTTTATTATCTTCAGTAAACAAAACGTCATATACTTGAACAAGGACATTCTTGTTTGAAACATGTGTTGGCTTTAGAAATGGGACAGTGTAGAAGTTGTCCAGGCTCTTTACCAAATATTTCAGCTATGTAACTGAACTGCTCTGTTTTTCTAAGAGCGACATTAAAGCTTGTGGTTTAAAAAAAAAGGTAAAGGTTCCCCTTGACAAATGTCCAGTCGTGTCCGACTCTAGGGGGCGGTGCTCATCCCCGTTTCCAAGCCGTAGAGCCAGCGTTTGTCCGAAGACAGTTTCCGTGGTCACGTGGCCAGCGCGACTAGACACGGAACGCCGTTACCTTCCCACCGAGGTGGTACCTGTTTATCTACTTGCATTTGCATGCTTTCAAACTGCTAGGTTGGCAGGAGCTGGGACAAGCGACGGGAGCTCACTCCATCGCGTGGATTCGATCTTACGACTGCTGGTCTTCCGACCTTGCAGCACAGAGGCTTCTGCGGTTTAACCCGCAGCGCCACCACGTCCCTAAGCTTGTGGTACCCCATCATAATTGTACACAATACAGAAGACTGCTTGGGAGTATGACAGGAATGCATTTCAAGAGGAGGCAATGATATGTGGTTGGGGATGTTGAGATATACCTCCTTTTTGAGCACTGACTTCTAAAAATCAATTAGAACAGTGCTTCCCAACCTTGGGTAACCCAGATGTTCTTGGCCTGCAATTCCCAGAAGCCTTCACCACTGGTTGTGCTGGCTGGGGTTTCTGGGAGTTGCAGTCCAAGAACACCTGACTTACCCAAGGTTGGGAACCAGTGCATTAGAATCAAAAGTCCCATTCTCCAATTAGTAGATGGGATGTGTGACTACATTGCAGCTCACCTCACAGTGTATGTTGGAGTTGGCATTGTTGAAATTGACATATTTACTGATGACTATGAGATGTAAAGCTGAGTACTGAGAAACCCAGTCTTTTTCCATGGGGAATATTTACTTTTTGTTCAGCTGGCAGGGGGTGGTTTATTTTGTACCAATTCAGCTGGTATCACTTATTTCAGTTTTCTGCCATGTATGATCACCTCTCTTGGTCCAAAAGGATAGCTGCAGGTGTGTCCTGTATAGATGGTGATGGTGATGTTTTCAGTGGGATTCAGTATTGCAGCAGGATAATTCCCCTCAACTGAGCGCCTGTTTTCTTCCCTCCAACATAAAGTTTTTCTGTTCCGTTAAATTATGCTCATCAAATTTAGTGCTGTTATCAGATAAATGCTATGTCACTTCTGGAAAAAAAGGATAAAACACAGGGCTGTGTCTCCAGTGGAAAATAGAACTAACTGGGAAGTGTGGTGTGAACTCTTGCAACAGAGTAATTGATTGTATTGGTGTGGACAACTACAGAGATTTCACCAGCAGAAACCAATAGGGATCCAATATTAAAAACTTAAAGCAAAGTGAGTGCTCTTCCTTGTGTAGTCATGCCCTGAGTGCCATGCTGGATAGTTCAGTGGGTTACGTGGCAGAGCTAGAGGTTGGGAGTTTGATTCCCCCACTGTGCCTCCTTGACAGGAGCTGAGACTTGATGATCCACAGGGGTCCCTTCCAGCTCTGAAGTTCTAAAATGATGATGATGAGTGTATTGGATAGAAAAATGGAAGAAACCACAAGCCAGAATTGGGCTCCTTCATCCTGATAGCTCAAATGATTTATGCAGTTTTCGAAAATGCTTGTTGAAAATGCTTCTCTTCTCCAAATTCACCAGTGGGTTTGAAAGCTGGCAACAGAAAGCAATAAGACACTGTTGCACCCTCTCAGATAACCTGGGCTAAGAGTTAGGCAGAAGGAAAGCAGGATTGGTTTTTCACAAGTGTTGGCTTGACCTGGTATAATCTCTTTAAACTATTAATAGCTCTTTTGTTCACTGGGAGCAACAACCGGAAACAAATTGCTCTTCTTTTGGTGAAGAGATACCGTACATCTATAATTGCATTTCTAAATTCCAGGCACGCTAATTCCTTGTGCTTCAGCCATTAGGAGGGTTTTGTTTTTGCTTTTTTGGAACCTGAAGAGAGAATGTTGCTTTCATAACCTTTATAGCAGGAGAGGTGCCAGTAAGAACTATTGTCCTGTTTTCTTCTCTTTACTAAAGGCTTGGGTATAATCTCTTGCCTTTCTGCTGCTTTCTAGGAATTTTTTTACAAAGCTGTGAAAGAAAATGGTTGAATACCCAGACTTCCCTCTGCCCTTCCATGTTGTTCAGTTACTTTCTCATTACGCAGCATCTCCTCTTTAGCAAATAGTCAAATAGCCTGACTTCATACAAGGTAGTTCCTTACGTTCCACAAGATCACCCAATCTAGCATTTCAGATCCTTGGATGACATAATAGGAGGGACCGCCTTCCACTATGTGAGTTTGCCCGCCCCACTTCTCATAAAAGGCTTGCTTGGGGTCCCACTGTAAGCAGAGATTTGGATGTTTGTGATGCGTGACACAATCTGTTTGACTGTGGCGCCAAGATTGTGGAATTCCCTTTCTCAGGAAACTTGGTTGGCACCTTCCTTTGAGATTATTCAGCACTTGGTAGAGGAGACATTTTATTAGCTAAACTTTTGCATTTTCTTAAGCTTTCTTTTTTCTTTTTGCTTCTGTTTTATGCTCTTTGTTTTGTTTGTTTCTGTTGCAGGCTGTTTTTTTCATTCATTTTATTTATTTATTTGTATTTTTTAATTAGATGTGTATGTTGGGAGACTCTTGGGAAAGGTTGAAAAGAGAGGCTAACATGACCTTGACAACAATAAATACAATCAGAGGTTTTCTGTAAATCAGTTTGGCCACTTATCACCTGGATTCTTCTGAATTTTTTTCTCCTCAAACCTGAAAAAGTAGGTAGATCATAGAGCAGGGGTGGGCAATTAATTTCTATAGGGGGCCACATGAAAAATGTGAACTGTGTTCGGGGGCCGAACCAACTTTACTTAAAAATAAAATGAAACAGTGATGTTATGATTGTTTTTATTTTAAACTTGTTAATCTTCACAAATACTAAAGAGGTTTTTTGCGGTATGTTAAAGATAAGCAACTGGCGGCGGGCCGGACAGGAGCGGCTCGCGGGCCGTATGTGGCCCGCGGGCCGCACTTTGCCCAGGTCTGTCATAGAGTATAAGCTGACAAATAAATGCAGTCTATGTCCTTTTTATTAGTCAGAAAAACTAGAAAAGCAAAGAAGTATAATTTTAGCATTGGCCACTTTCTCAGCATTGTGCTGAAACATTTACTACCTACATTAAGATGTCTCAGTAGATGTACACACTATCTCATTAACTGCTAGTGATAATGATGTCCACTAATTTACATGAATAACTGTTGAACTCTGTACATTGAATGATTCAGTAATTGTAGTGGATTCCAGACAGGCGGCATTTAATCATCCTCTTGAAAATGTTCACCCAGGGAACTATGAGAATTAAAAATTTCCCTTTCTTCTGTGTAACTTCTTGCAGTTTTGATAGATTTACTGTATACTTCATTTTCTGTTGGCAAAGAAACCTATGGAGGGGAAAGTGTTCTGTGGATTTCCTGCTTAATAATGCAAACAACATTGATTATGTAGAAGAAAAACTGAAGAGAAAGTTGCTAGCGGTCACAGACCTTTACAAGACCGAGGAACCTGTTTCCTGTTTCCTTCATTCTTACTGGCTTCTGCTCCCTATGCTGGGTCAGCCACAGACGTTGGTATGATATTTTAGAGATACCATGCATGCAGGGCAAGGAGAGGTAGGGTTCTTCTTCTTCTTATTATTTTTTCAAGACAGTGTTGTAGCCAATGCGTTACCCCTTGTTTTCTTAGCTGAATTTGATTGAGTTCTCTAGTGTTCTGGGGATAACGGCGGCAATGCGTAGGCTGCATAATTCAATTGTAAACCTCCCAGAGGATGGTTTAACAGCTATGGGATGGTATAGAAGCAGCACACTTTAAAGAGCAACAGCCTGAAGAGGCAAGCCAGGTTCACGGATCATCTGGAGGACCTTCACATGGAAAGGAGGCTCCTTGTTAAGACTGTGGTTTTCCACAGGTGGGAAAAGCAAAAGTGTCAGTGGACGTGGACGGGGCTGGCCTGCTCCTCTCCTCGAAGATTTCTTTCATCTCCCTTTGGAGTGCCTGAATACACCGGACACCTTGCCTCTGATGTGTGGGGACAGGGCTTATCTCCTTCCCATGCTCAGTGGGGAAGTGTGGGGGGTTTAAGACCGCTTTGTGAGGAAGAAATGGCACAAGAAACCCGTGAGGCCGCTGGGGGCATCAGGCGGTTCCTTCTTTCTACAGAACGGCTTCCGAGGTGATTCCTCAGCATGGCTGGGATCGTACGTGATGTGAGGAGGCGCACTCTCTGACCCATGTGGCTTTGCTTCACACTGGAGGGAGAACAAATAGCAGCAAAAAAGGGCCCGAAACGGCTGGTTCTGTTTTCCCTCCACTGCTTATCTTTGGCCATTTCTCCCTCAGTAAAAGGAGCACCCGGCTCACTGGAGGAAGTGTGCCTCGTGTAATGATGTTGCAAACCGCCCAAAGACTGCTCCAGGCACTAAAAAAATATATTTGATTTTATAAAATTTAAATCATGATTTAAATTGTGATTTAAATCAATTTGATTTTAAAAAATCATTGATTTTTATCTACCCTGCTAGACCTGTAAGGCAGGATGTTATAATTATTCTTTCCCCCTCCAGGAGTGCGGGGAATGAGGACTGTTTATATATTACATTTTTGACCCTGCACTTTCCCTCCAATGTGCACTGGACAGCATTCATAGAGTTATTCTTTAAAAAAAAAAATCTCAGAAAATTCTGTGAGGTAAATTAAGATACAAGCAGGATTTGGAAAAATTAGTTTTTGAACGACAAGTTCCAGAATCCCCCTGTTAGCATGGCCAGTGGCTGTGTGGCTGTATTCTGATACCCCAGTATTTATAGCACGGGAGACAAGATAGGATGAACTGAGAGAGTATCCAGACAGACATATAGTTTACTATTTGAATTGCTTTTGGTGCTGTTTGGTTGAACCAAATTGCTGCATTCTCACATGGTTTGACTTAAGAGTGATCTTTCCTGCTCCTTTTTAGATCTGTACCACTCCTTTTTGGCCCAGCATTCGGCTACGGGATTTTTTTTTGGCACAATTTGGAGCACCTCTAGTTATCCCATGCAGATGGTTACTTCACACCCAAATAGAGCTGTGGTGGCATTATCTGAGGTGACAATCCTGTGATATATTTGGTGGGTTGTGTCATTGAAAGGAACAATGGAGAAACCACACACCGCATTTTTATCTACGGTACCATTCCCCCACCCCCCATATTTTCCTGTTGATGCAGTGCCATTCTAGATCAATGAGATACATTGGCTGTCTTATGTGTACTATGCTAGGTAGATGCTTTGCTGTTTCCCTATGTCATTTATTTTATTTAACAAAACAGAAAAGAAAGTTGTTGTGGTCCTCTGCATGATGGCCACCGGAAAAGGCAGGGGAATGAGTGGGAAGGATAGTGTCATTAACTGAAAGGGGGTTGAATTGGAGTGATCCAAAGACCTGTGTGGAAGCTTCTCACGGAAGAAAAGATGTCAGTCAGTGTGAATGGAAGGATTGCTCGAGAGAGAGAAACTAGATCACACTAAAGCTAAGAACCTTTTAAGTGCAAGCTAGATTGTTCCAACTGCCCACGTCTGGATGTGCCCCGAGTGTGATGGTTAAGCAACCAGGTCAGAGGAGTGGCCTTGGCTGCCAGATGGGCGGTATATAAATCAAATAAATAAATAAAACAAAGACCTGCTGCTCTTTTGTAGAGGTCTGCTTCTCTTCTCTATGAAGGCAACAAAGGATGTATCTAGAGCAGAGATGGGCACGAACCGCCAGTGCTCTGGCTTCTCTGCCCTGCCTCTGAGTGGGTGCACAATGGAGGTGATGGGGTGCCAAACCGTGGATCAGTTGTGTGGCCATCGGACAAACTGACACGAAATGCCAGTTCATGGCCATCTCTGATCTAGAAAATTTGAACCAGACCTGGGAAGGGTCCCTTTTTTGATCTAGAATCTTTCAGCCAATAATGGCTGCTGGGTGTATTGGCTGGGGGATTTTGGGAGACGTTGTTTGAAAAATAACCTTCCAAAGCTGTGGTTGAGAAATAATGACTTCCCAAGGTCATCTTGAGAACTTCCTGGCACAATGTTCAGTTATATTATGAATAGCACATTTAATAACTCTCTGATGGTTTTGCATATTGCCTATTGAGAATTTCAATATTTGCTGCTGTAAGTCTGAGTGGAAAGTTATTGGCATACCTTGTCGAATTAAGTGGTAGCAGTACAGCAGCATAGCAGTTTGTGCCTCTTGTTTCTTGCTGGGCTGCTTTGAAGATGGAGTCAGGGGTAGAGGTTCTAGGATCATGCCACCCAGCCGCCAAGAATGCTTTCATCTACAAGGTGGATGTCATTCTGAATGCCATAGAAGGCCATGTCTTCCATGCTTCTCTGTTGCCCCTGCATTGGTAGCTGAGCACTATTTGATCACCCAACTATATTTGTCTTATAGGGTTTTTTTTTTTTAACTTGAAAGGAGCTCCAGAGACTTTTGAACTTGAAGAAGTCTTTCAGAGCAGCAGGATGCACAGGGGTCATTGTATGGTATCCTGAAGCCATCTGCGTTCTGTTTCTTATCTGCAGGCCCAAACCATGAATTACGTTGGACAGTTAGCAGGCCAAGTCTTTGTGACCGTGAAAGATTTCTATAAAGGATTAAATCCTGCCACGTTATCTGGATGCATTGATGTCATTGTTGTCCGCCAACCAGATGGAAATCTCCAGTGTTCCCCATTCCACGTGCGCTTTGGAAAAATGGGAGTTCTGCGTTCAAAGGAAAAAGTGGTAAGGAACAGAAGTCACATTAATGTGGTTTATGTCAATCATGGTTTGTAATATGGCTCAAGTACAGTATCTTAAATGTGAGATTGTATGTGTATATATATCTTTTAGTTTTTAAAAAATCAGTGTAAAGGACACCAAGTGCAAACTGTGCCTATGGCATAAGTCTCTATCTCTTTCTTCCATGCCACTTTCCCAATAAAGAGTCATCTGCCAGAGCTTGCCTCAAGATGAAAGCAGCCATAGGCACAAGTAGCAGTTTTTGTCTGGGCAAATAACTTTGAGTGGCAAGAATTTTAATCAAGAAATAGCAGAGGGAAATAAGGGTTATACCTTCCTTCCCTTTTAACACCACAGTGCCAAACTGCCTCTCTTCTGCATCTGCCGTTTAATTAAAAATGAAAGCACATGTGCAGACGTAATCACATGTTGAAAACAATTTGTAGTTTGCCATTCAAGGCAAACTAGAAGCATGTAGGAAGCAGCATGAGAGTCATGACCTCCAACAAAAGCATGCTAGGAACAAGACTGTGGATCTCTTAACAAAGATTCTCTAGCAGCTTTCTGTCAAGTGAATAGACTCAGGAGGTGATCTCTGCAGGTTGGTTGTGTGCTCGTTGATCCACTGCCAGTGATAAGCCTTTTATCACGGCTTTAAATACCCCCCCGAATCCAGTGCTGAAGGCAAGTTTATTTGTGTACCAAGTGTATCACCTTAAAACTACCAATTTAAACACTTTTATGTTTGTTGTGGGTTTTTCACAACAACCATTAGATCCCGGCCGTGAAAGCCTTCGCGAATACTTTTATGTTTCTTGGATTTCATAAGGTTCTTTGGAATTAAGCACATATTGGTGAAGTCCTGTTCCTAAGTTGCACTAGAGTAGGCCCATTGATTCAGTGGGGATTGGGTGCTACAACTCCTCCATAGTTCTGATGATTCAAATGGGTCTGCTCTAGTTGAGACTTAAGTGACAAGTAGAGTGGGTCCATCTGAATCAATGGAACTTATGGAAGAGTTGATCCCCATTGATTTAATGGGCCTACCCTACTGCAACCTACTACTCTAAGCAACAGGATTTCAACCACTTAATGCCACCTCTCTTCTCTGTAAGCAGTATAACTTAAAATGATGTAATGTTAGCTTGGTAACATCTGGGATTTGGTACCTAATTAATGCTTAATTTTTGCTGACTCATTCTTCTCTCCCTCAATTTTAGTTGGCATAGGACTAAGATAAAAAAAAACATCTGGGAAGTCCCAGGTTAAGATGCTATCCCAGCAATGCATTTAGTAGCTGGACTTGAACAAACTTCAATTTTCTCTCTCCCCACCCATCCAGTTGTGATACTATTATTATCCTTATCCTCGTATAAGGATAATAATAGTGATCTACTTTAGAGGGATGACTGAGATAATGGGAAGTGCTTTCACCACTTGAAAAATAGTTATATAAATGTGAATAATGATAAGTATGAATTAGTTCTTTGCCAAGCCACTCATGGATGAATTTAATTTTTAGGTTATGCAATTAAATCTTCAAATGTATTTTTTTCTCTCAAGGTTGATATAGAAATTAATGGAGAACCTGTGGATTTGCACATGAAATTAGGAGACAATGGAGAAGCATTTTTTGTAGAGGAAACAGAGGATGATCAGGTAAGAGAGAACTGCACCTTTCTACCTCCTTTTATTTATGATAAACGACAGTGTGCAAAGGTACCTGTATCTTTTGGCATCTATAATGGGGTTGCCAAAACCACAACAGCAAGAGGATTGTTGTGCCTTCAAGCCAGGGTAGACAGTTTGGTATAATTTATTTATTTGTTTATTGTTTGGACTTGTATACCACCCCATAGTGCCTGGAGCAGTCTTTGGGCGGTTTGCAACATCATTACACAAGGAACACTTCCTCCAGTGAGCCGGGTGCTCCTTTTACTGAGGGAGAAAGGGCCAAAGATAAGCAGTGGAGGGAAAACAGAACTAGCCGTTTCGGACCCTTTTTGCTGCTATTTGTTCTCCCTCCAGTGTGAAGCAAAGCCACATGGGTCAGAGAGTGCGCCTCCTCACATCTGGGCTCACGTACGATCCCAGCCATGCTGAGGAATCACCTCGGAAGCCGTTCTGTAGAAAGAAGGAACCGCCTGATGCCCCCAGCGGCCTCACGGGTTTCTTGTGCCATTTCTTCCTCACAAAGCGGTCTTAAACCCCCACACTTCCCCACTGAGCATGGGAAGGAGATAAGCCCTGTCCCCACACATCAGAGGCAAGGTGTCAGGTGTATTCAGGCACTCCAAAGGGAGATGAAAGAAATCTTTGAGGAGAGGAGCAGGCCAGCCCCGTCCACGTCCACTGATACTTTTGCTTTTCCCACCTGTGGAAAACCACAGTCTTAACAAGGAGCCTCCTTTCCATGTGAAGGTCCTCCAGATGATCCGTGAACCTGGATCCACGCATAGCAGAGGCTTGCCTCTTCAGGCTGTTGCTCTTTAAAGTGTGCTGCTTATATACCATCCCATAGCTGTTAAACCATCCTCTGGGAGGTTTACAATTGAATTATGCAGCGTACACATTGTCCCCTTCACCCAGTGAACCGAGTATTCAATTTACTGAGCTCAGAAGGATGGAAAGCTGAGTCAGCCTTGAGCTGGCTACCTGAATCCATTGGGATCCAACTCGGATTGTAAACAGAGCTTTGACTTGAAGTACTGCAGTTTAGCCACTGTGCCATGGGGCTTGCGGTAATTCACATGCTCTGGACTACAGCCCCCAATAGGTCACGTTGGTGAGGGCTGCAGGTTGCTTACTGTTGCTTTTAGGGGACTTATTGTTTCTAGACAATGGCTATTCATTCTAGATATTTCTATATTTGGCTAGATATGGCTATTCATTCTGGTCTCCTATTATTTCCCTCAATTTCTTACATTATTCAGGACTTCGATGTACCATGACAGGTGGGAGAAGAAGGTGCATGGCAGCCCCTATACTGTGACTCCATGGTTGTTAATCGTAGCAAGCTATGATTATGTGATGATATTTTCTCCCTTATAGGACATGGTCATAGCGGACAAAAACTTGCATACAATGAGGCTGATTGCTATGTAGTTAGTTGTTGCAGTATTTGATGCCTGACTGTCACTGGTAGTCAGCATTTGCTGCGTTTTGCAAGCAAACCAGAGTGCTTAGATCACCAGTACTTTTTCTGACTTCCTCTTATTTTTCTATTTCCTAAATTGGTGTGTGTATGTGCGTGCTTTGGGTGCATGGGAGACAGCATCTGCTGTAGGACTACTCAGTGGCCAAAATCCTATTTTATAATGTAAGCAAAGTTGAAAGTTTTGTTCTGTTCCTCATAAGGGAAACAAAGAGCCCCCATTTTGATTTTTAGGCATATGTGCACATGCTGGCTTGAAACATGCATGCATATTTGCCCGAGAATCTCCATGGGGGCCCTTTATTCACTTGGGAGGAACGGACCAAAACTTACGACTTTTCTTACATTGCACATTACACAGCCAGTGTAGGATAGACAGAGACGGGGGATAGATTTAGAAAGAGAAGCCTGTTATAGCCTGTCAAAGAGGCAGAAGCGGCTTTTCATAGCGCTGTATCGTGAAGGAAATGTGTATCTTGTATAGCTGAATGACAGAGGTTGCAATCTTACGTACATTTGCTTCCACGCTTGAAATTAGTTCAACTTACCTCCATGAAAACATGTTTGGGGAGGAGCTGTGCAACTTAGCGGAGGCTTGCATTCTGTAAAAGTTGAAATAGGTGCAAAAGGAAGTAGCTGCTCAAGATTCCCCTCATGTGAAGCCCCTGTTGGACATGTGGGCTGACAAACAGAAATACCATCTAGTCTAGTAGACAAGGAAATAAGGCCCTGGCTTCCCTTTTCCTTTCTCTAGGAGGCCATTCCACACCACCTGGCTACGTCGCCCATTCTGTCAGATGGAGCCACTTTCATGGAGTTACAGATGAAGAGGAACTCCATAGATAGGATTAGGAGCATGGATGTGAGTGGCTCCTCCCAGCTGCCAAACTCTGCCTCTCCATCTACCAATGAATCTACCATCGGTAACTCTGTGAAGAAAAGGAGGAAGAGGAGAAGGAAATCTACCCACAAAATAGACACGTCCAAAAGAGATGAAAATACCGATACTACTGAAGATGAAAATGTGTTCTCAATAGAAATGAGTTCTGATGAAGAAAATGAGCTTCTAGAGAATACCAGGTATCGATCGGTGTAAGATCTAATATTTTCAGAGGTATTAATACTCATTCAGGCAGTATCTATGAAACCATGATGACCTCAAAATTCTTCCCCAATAGAAAAATTATTGGAGGCATGGGGAACATGGGATCCAAATGTCGCTGGGGTGGAATTCCCATCATCCTTCACTCTTGGCCGTGCTGGTGGGGGCTGATGGGAGTTTGCTGTTGCAATAGCATTTGGAAGACCACAGCGTCCCTGCCTCCTCCTCTGGTATTACAGCATAGTCTTATATCTCAGGTACTCTACTGGACAGTTGAGAGTACTTGATTGGATCAGCCATTGTTAATTTATAGGACTTATTTTGAAGGTTAAGATTATATTATAACTGGACTCGGAAGAAAATTATAATTCATTTTAGCATGGTAGCAAGGTCCATCCAGGGCCAAGGCAATTAGGGAAATTTTTGGAAATGTGAAATTTCTGACTTCCAGAAACTAGGAATTCAATATTTCACAACTGTTTCTTAATTTGCAGTTTTCCCCCAAAGCATTTGGATGTGATCACTACTTTGGTGTAACAATGAGGCTGCAGTCTGAATTATACAGTAGGACCCCTTATCCATGGGATCAGCATCCACTGATTCACTTATCCACAGTCTAAAAATATTAAAATTATTAAAAGCAAAAAATCCAGAAAAAAATATTTTCACACGTATTACCGGAACAGGCCACTGGATGGAGCAGAGGCTGTGCTATTAATACTTGATAGTGAAGAACTCATAGTATGATCTCTGCCGCCTTCTATTGGCCAGTTCTGGTAATGCATGTGAACATAATTTTTCAGGGTTCCCCCCCCCCTTTGCCATGCTTATATATTGTGTTTGCTCTTATCTGCGGTTTTCATTATCTACAGGGGTTTTTGGAAGCAATCCCCAGCAGATACTGGGGTCCTACTGTACTTAAAATAGACATTAAAATAATTAGAATTTAAGGTAGTCATCACTTACACAGGCCAGAATTCTGTTCTGCTGCGCAACTCAGATGATACTATCATCTGTGGCAGTTTAGGGGGAATTAAATGTTTCCTATTCCCCCTTCTTCAGTTTCAGGGATCTCTAGCTGTCCCTATCGTCCTGGGAAAACTTCAGAAGCAGGGGTAGGGACTCAGTAATGTCAGAGAATCACCACAGCTGGTGGCAGCAATTTTCCAACATTAAGGAGCCCCCTATTCCATGGATCCCAACATCTTCCCCAGGATGAAAAGGTCTCTGGAAGTTGGAGGGAGGGGGAAAGTAGAAGATTTTTAATTTTTCCAAAACAGTCACAGAATGATGTCATAATCCGAGTTGCGCATATCCTAATGTTGTGCAACAGGATTCTGGCCATTAAATCCTATTAATTTTCATGGGATTCATCTAGCTGTGACTTAATCTGGATCCAACCCATTGGGTTTAGCGATTCTTAGAGCAAGAAATGGAATTAGAGTTTTCCTCCCAGTGCTGATGTAGCTTTCAACTGAGGTACAAGAGATGACCTTGAGACAAAACAAAGCAAAGCAAAGAAAAAAATAAAACAGTGCCTTTCCGCCTTAACCTTTTTTTTGTTTGTCTTCAGAACATCTGTTGCTGATCTGTGCAGGGACGACATGCTTGAGGCAAATTCCTCTTCAATTGGAGTACTCTCTCACCCTCATTCGGACGGAGAATGGTCACCCACACAAAGGTATTGTATGTGTTACTAAAATATCTCAGATAGTTCCCTCTCTGCAAACTGAATGCCTTCTACACACATGTTTAGACAGCATACGTTTCTAGTTTTCTTCAGATGATTAAATATCTCAGGGCCCAATTGCACATTAAAACGCCTGCAATTAAGAGAATCAAGTGCTTCCAAGTTTCGGTCCCACATGCATAGCTGAGCTGTGTGTTACATGGGAATGTGGGTAAGAAAGTCTCATTCGTGTCACCTCAAGAGAGGAGACTGAAGAACAAGTCTTTAGGGTAAAATCACTTCAGGAAAAGTCCCTCTGAACCCTTCTTTTTAGGACTTGGGAGACTTAGGGTGATAAATGCCATTCAGATTTTTTGGACTACAAGTCCCATAATTCTCCAATCTAGGAGTACTACCTGGCAGACATCTTACGGCATTTGTGGTCCAAAAAATCTGAATGGCTCTTTCTCCACTGGGCCATGAAGTTTGCTATATGGTTTTTTGGGCTAATCCTTCTCTTGTAGTCTACCTTCCCTTGTAGGATTGTTCTGAGTACATAAATGAGAAGGCGAGACATCTATATAATCTTGAATCAACTGGACCAAAAAGTGGAGTACAAATTTTTAAATACATTTAAAAATTAAAAGCACTCCTCTTCTAATAATGTTTTGAAGAGCAAAAATGAACTTTTGTGGTGTTCTCTCCTATGTTTACATACGATGGGATGTTTGTATATGTCCTCCTCACCTAAAACCGAGAACACGTCCCGTTCATTAGTGTTCATTGTAGTTGTAGCTGAACATTGACTGCACATGAATTAGGAGAGGATATATTATTCCTGGGTAATCCTACAAATTTGTTGGATCCCAGGTGGAAGCTGGCCTTCATACCACTTCCTTAAAAAAAAAAAAATCGTGAGGCAGCTACA
This sequence comes from Intellagama lesueurii, assembly GCA_037013535.1. NCBI lineage: Eukaryota > Metazoa > Chordata > Lepidosauria > Squamata > Agamidae > Intellagama > Intellagama lesueurii. The sequence goes on along the minus strand of JBAJHW010000001.1, from coordinate 218,306,209 downwards.
TTGAATGCAAATAAATCTGTATAGTCAGTAGCGGAACATGAGAATCTGCCTTATACAGAGTTAGGCCACAGTCCAGAGTGAAACAGAATTCTTTCCTAGTACTACATAGTATTCCTGTGGTGTTACCTGGTGGTGTCCCATCCAAATACCAGCCATGGGTAAAGGTAAAGGTTCCCCTTGACATTTAGTCCAGTCGTGTCCGACTCTAGGGGGCGGTGCTCATCCCTGTTTCCAAGCCGTAGAGCCAGCGTTTTGTCCGTAGACAGTTTCCGTGGTCATGTGGCCAGCGCAACTAGACACGGAACGCTGTTACCTTCCCACCGAGGTGGTACCTATTTATCTACTCGCATTTTTACATGCTTTTGAACTGCTAGGTTAGCAGGAGCTGGGACAAGCAACGGGAGCTCACTCCGTCGCGTGGATTCGATCTTACGACTGCTGGTCTTCTGACCTTGCAGCACAGAGGCTTCTGCGGTTTAACCCACAGCACCACCACGTCCCACAATACCAGCCATACCTGACCCTGATTAGCGTCCAAAGTCAGACAGGATTGGTGTAGTCAGGTGGTATGATGAAGGAGCAGCGAAACGTATATGACTGGGGATCTCTTTCATAATACCACTTGATGCCCTCCCTATTTACATGTGAGTCTTCCAGCTGAGATCCTATTGTATGTGGAGATTATGAAATAATTTTATGGTGCTTGCCACCCTTTCCAAGCTACAGAACAAAATAAATACTTTTTAAAAATGATGCCAGAAAAGACCAAAAATCTTTTCTACCAGGTTTGTAAGTATTTTCCTTATAACCGGGAGTACGTAGTTTTATTATCTCCTTTAAACCATCATAGTGGGCTGGATAGCTCTGTGGTTTAGATATTTATCTGCTGAGCCAGAGGTTGGGAGTTCGATTCCCCACTGGGCCTCCTGGGAGTAGAACCAGCCTGTGTGACCTTGGGGGCAAACTGCACAGTCCCAGGGCATCCCCAAAAGAAGGGACGGGTAAACCGCTTCTGAGTATTCTCCACCTAGAAAACCCTGAAAAGAGTTGCCATAAGTGACATGATTGTTATTATTAAACCATCATACTTTTTGCACTCTTGTTTGCTAAAGAGATGCTAAATAGTAGTGGAATATATCTGTGTCATCTCTATGTGTATTTATGTGTATGATATACTGTATCTGCATATTTATTCATATTACCTAGACAGATATTTTTAGATATGTTAGTTTACACTCATATTTTTCTCAAAAATAAGATGGGATGCATCAAAAGAAACCAATAAAAATGTCTGTAGTGCCTGCAAATGCTTGTGAAAGCTTTTGTTTGTTGACCTTCTGAACTTGGTATCTTCCTGTGTGTTTGCTTGTCTTAGTTCTGTATTTTGTCATTTAGAAACCGAAGAGTGTTTAAAACAACTTCTCTTTTCTCATGGGGGTTTGTGAGAAGTATGTCCTGGAAGGTATTATGGAATAATGATGCCATTTTCCCCCCTTTCTTTTACTGTATTTTGCAATGTCCAGTAAACCTAGAACTTGTGCAGGGAAGTCCTCTTATCTTACTGTTCCAGCAGATGGAGGCTTATCTAGTTCTTGTCCCTACAAGTCTTCTCACTATCGTGCTACAGACAGGTAGAAATACTACTCTTCCAGTTTATTTGGAATGAAAATTAATCCTTTAATCCATTTATCAGTATCCAGACTTTGTGGGGCTTATCAAACTACTGCTTACGACTAACCTGAGTGCTTGACAGGAAATGGGGATAGCGCCATGGGTTGGGAGTTGGTTTCTTTTTTTGGTCACAGCCTTTATTATAAACTGTAGACTTCCAGCACAAGGTTTGGCTGCTTGATGCTTACCAGCAGTCTTTATTTCTTTGGCCCTGCTTCTGTCCTCTTCCCCTCCCGCTTTCTCCCCATTTCCCTTTTTCAGACTATTTTCAGTCTCTCCATATTCATTGCTTTTCTGCAGGTTTGGCCCTTTCCATCTTTAGTCTCCAGAGATTTCCTCTCAAACTGTCTCAGCCTTTCTTTCTCTGCGAGTGTATCACATTTCAGTCTAGGCAGCACTAGTCTCCCCGTCCGCCTCCTCTGTGTTAAGAGGGTCACCCAGTCAGTGGCGGCTGATGCAGGAAGGTAACCAGGGTTAAGAGTAGTTATAGGTTGCCAGTGATACTTTGGAAACGTAGAGGGTGCTGGTGCATACATGGAGCTCACTTGCTTTCAAGGGATTCCACATGCCTTTGGGGAAAGGAGACCTATAAGGGTCAGGAGCACAGAACTGTCAGTCTCTCTCTCTCTCTGTGTGTATCAGTCTCTGTAGCTTGTGATCAGAGTAAGAGTGCAAGAATTGTTTTTTATTTATTTACATTTTTATCCCACCCAGCTAGGAGCAAATGGGTGGCAGACACAAGAAAACATAACAATAATATAAAAGCAATAAAAACATCAAAAGAAAAGTTTTTAGCTCGCACAAAAACTTTAAATGATTTAAAAGGCATTTTTAAAGTAGATTTCCTGCCATTTAAAAAAAAACACTTGGTCAAAGCAATGTGCATCCTGTTGAAAGGTAGCAAATATAATGATAAGTAATTCAGCAATATTAATATTATTATAATGTAAGTAGTATAAATATAAATAATGCCCATATATAATAGAATTCTGGTGAATAAATATATATTTTGCAGAAAGCAGAAGGTGGATTGTCTACCTGTAGGAAAATACTGCTTTTCATTTAAAGTTAGCTTAAAAGGGATTCACGGTTGTGCAGGAGAGGATTGAAGCCAAGCCCACAAGGCTTCTAGGCTTTAAAAAAAAATGTACATGACTTTTAACAAAGCAAGAATCGTCTTCATGGAAAGCTGCAGTGAAGACAATCCCTTTTAGATCGAGTAGTAGAGAGATGCTCCTGCCTCCCTTTTGCTGTGCTTTCATCCACTAACTAAAGCAATAGCTTCCCTTTTCCCTTCTCTGGGGTTCCCTAAGCAAACAGACAGTCAGCAAGATGTATGACTGATGGGAGAAAATGCTTCCTTATATGTTAGGAATAGGCAAGGAGGAGTTCTCGGCCAAGTACGATCGCTTACCTTCTCAAATGACTCCCGTGAAAACAAAAGAGAAACAGAAACACCCCCCCCCCCTCGTTGTCTTTCCGATAGCAGGCAAAAAAATGTTTTTATTCAGACAGGTCTTTGTTATTAAATCTGGCTTGATGTTGAAAGGGTTTTGTACTGGTTGAGTGCTGCCATTCCACTGAAGTGTTTGGGCTGCCTATTTAAATCACATCTGTTTGTATTTCATTTTATTCCTGTGAGCCACCGTGAATGCCATTTTTGGTAGAAAGAGAGTGTAAATAAATAACATGGGCTTGCTGCGGCAGTTGACTGTGCAGAGAGGATGTGGGGAGCTTGGCCTTCTCCAGTCTCTTGCACGGTCTTCAGAGTCTGCCTGCCAAACACCTCGTTGCTGACCCCTCTGCCTTTCCAGTAGTGGGAGATTTGTAGGCAGGCAGGAGATATCGGTCTTAAGGAAGTTCCGTCTTGAATCTTGGGCTTCCTTTTTTTTTTTTTAATGTGTTGGATCCTGCACATGTATAGGTTCATAACTTCCTGGCCGCTTGTGGTTTTTTGTTATTTTTGCTGTTTGTGACTTCAGAAGCATAACAATTGCATTTCCTGGTTTTGATCTTGCAATGCTGTTGGGCATAGACTGGGGTCCTCTCAAATTGGCAAGAAAATCTAGTAAGAATGCCATTTTGAAGACATCTTTAGTTTGCACGTGCACTGTCAATGGTGACATTTCCCCCAATGCATATGTACACGCGTACACACAAACACACTTATTTATTCATACATTTCTAATTCCCTTGAGTAACATCTTTATAACCCTTTAATGGTAAAGAAATAAAAGAAGAAACCAGTTCCTAAGTAGGACTAGAATATAAATGTATAATTTAGAAATAAATATAATTATATATACAAAAATATAGGTGTGCATGCCAGTGGTTAGAATATATTTATATTTATCAGTTTGTTTGGACTTTTTCAGGTGGAGTCAGAATTGACTTGATGGCGTGCAATTATTTTTTTTTTACTATCAAGGGAGTAATCCAAATCCTCTGTGTTCTGTTATCCATTGTTCAAATCTTTATACGCTGTAACCTTGTTCATTTCTGCTGTCTTTAATGTTGTAGCTCACTGTTCTTTGAGCCATCGTGATAAAGCCCCATTTCTGAGCCACTAAAATTCTAGCGGTGATTGGGTAATTCCTCACCGGCTTTTTAAAAAAATATATATATATCAAACTCAGCATAGCGATCCAGGTTTCCAAACAAAATGGTCAAAGAATCAGGAAGGTTTGGTTGTTCTGTGCTGTCAAGTCGCCTCCAACTTATGGCGCCCCTATGAATGAGATGTTTCCAAAGTGTCCTGTCTTCAAAAGCCCGGCTCAGCATTTGTAAACTCAAGCCTGTGGCTTCCTTTCGGGAGTCAATCCATCTCATATTTGGTCTTCCTCTTTTCCTGCTGCCTTCCGCCTTTCCCAGCCTTATTGTCTTTTCCAGAGAATCCTGCCTTCCCATGATGTGCCAAAAGTAGGAGGACAGCCTCAGTTCCAACACTTTTCCCTCCAGAGATAGTTCAGACTTGATTTGCTCTAGGATTCACTTGCTCATCTTTCTAGCAGTCCAGGGTATCCGCAAAGCTCTCCCTCAATACCATAGTTCAAAAGAATCATTTTTTTCTTGTCAGCTTAATTTCCTGTCCATCTTTCACATGCTTACATTGTGATCGTTAATACAAGAGTGTGGATGTCTTGGTCTCCAGGGACGCATTCTTACACTTGATGATCTTTTCTGATTCCTTCATTGCTGCCTTTTCTAGTCTTAGTCTTCTTCCAGTTTCTTGGCTGCAGTCTCCATTTGGATTGATGGTTGAACAAGATCTCTAACTATTTCAGTTTCTTCATTGTCAACATTAAAGTTGTGTAGTTGTTCTGTAGTCACGAATTTTTTTGCCTTTTTAATGTTCAACTCCGTTCCTGCTTTGGAACTTTCTTCTTTTACTTTCACTGAAAGTTGTTTCAAGTAATTGAATCTGAAAGTACGATCTGATTAATCATTATGGATGTTGTTGATGTCCTTCCAGAATAAGCTTAATGTGCTGGCCACTCTACACCATAAATGTTTAACATGAAATAGTCAGTGATCTGCATTTCTAACTTATATATTCACTGTCTGCATATAATTTCATTTACTTTCACAAGTCAGGAAAAGGGAAGCTGTTCAGCCTTCTGCAATTATTTTCATAGTGCTAAAGAACTGATTCCCGCAGTGCTTAATCACTCTATCCTTTTCATCCACGTTTGCATTTTGGATGGCTGCCTCTTAACAGACCCTGTATCCTACTATGTGTGTGAAATGTAATTGGCCCAATTGAAGTACGGATTGGCACTAACATAGATAATATATTGGCGCAAGGATGCACACATTGTTTCCCTTCCTTTATTGTGTCTTTCCCTTCTTATTTACTTGTTTTTGATTTTTTTGCAGTCCTTCAGGTTCACGGCCACCCACTCCGAAAAGTGATTCAGAACTAGTCAGCAAGTCCACAGAAAGGAGTATCCAGAAGAATAATCCACAAATGCATTGGGATTGGGGAGAACTACCTCAAGCTGCAAAGGTATTGTAAGAGGGAAAAAAACCCAGCATGGTTTGAAATGAAAATATTACCAGATGTTCTTCTGTTTTGAGGGCTGCCTGCCTGCCTCATGGCCAAAAAGCCCAGAAACCTCATGTCAGAGCCCTTGGGAGGGAGGATTCTGACTTAACACTAAAGGATGACATGATCCAGGATTGGGAAACCTGTAATCCTCCAGATGTTGATGAACAGCTGTTCCCATCATCCTTCACTTTTGACCAGGCTGGGTAGAGCTAATGGGAATTGGAGTTCAAGAACATCTGGAATTCTCTTGGTTCCCCAGATCCGGTTTAATGGTGTGTTCACAAGTTTTAGGTCAGTTGACTTCTTCTGTCTCCTCTGGAGTTGCTACAGAGAGATCAGAAGCATCTGTTTCCAGCTCGTCAATTCATCTAAACTGTAAGAAAAGGTAGTTTATCCAAACAAGCCAACTTCAAGCATGGTTTCTAATCCTTGGCTCTTCAGATAAAGCCTAGCTGAACCACAGTTCCTGATTTGAGCAAAATGACAGAGCACAGTTAGTTTAAAATGGAAGCAGGTGCTTCCAGTCTTCTCCTGTCATCTGTGCTGGAGGAGGGGAGAGAGAAAATAAGCAGATTAGGGTGAAATACTGACATATTAAAACTTAGTGATTATTGGACCTGAGATGCTCTTCTCTTTGCATTTGGATCTCAGATTTCAGCCTACATTTGTTTGGCATATGTCTTAGGGTTTTTTTTTTTAAAAAAGAGTGTACATAAAAATGCAAATGCCATCCGATCTTTCTTCCATCAAAGGAATTCAAGGCACAAGACATGAGTGTTCTGAGATTGTATTCCATCCTGGTACTGTCTACTAGACCAAGATCAGCTTAGCTTCAACAGTGTGGTTGCATCTTGTGCCCCCAGACGGTAATCTGGAAATGTGGGTGCTGGGTGTTTAAAGACCGATCTGTCCTACTGCTGCCCTCATCAGAGAGCACAGACTGGCTACCATTCCCCTTTGCTTAGTGTCAAGCCCAGGTTAGTTGCTGTGTATTATGTGAAGCTATTCGAATTTGTCTGAGTCTCATGTGCAGTGCACCAGGGAAGGAGTCTTCATCATTACCCTTTTTCTCCTCTCATACTTCTTGGAAGCTCCTCTAAACAGGTATGTTTTCTTTCTTTCTTTCTTTCTTTCTTTCTTTCTTTCTTTCTTTCTTTCTTTCTTTCTTTCTTTCTTTCTTTCTTTCTTCTTCCTTCCTTCCTTCCTTCCTTCCTTCCTTCCTTCCTTCCTTCCTTCCTTCCTTCCTTCCTTCCTTTCTTTCTTTCTTTCTTTCTTTCTTTCTTTCTTTCTTTCTTTCTTTCTTTCTTTCTTTCTTTCTTTCTTTCTTTCCTTTGTAGACTGCTGCTCCCCTGAAGCCAAAAGAATCCAGCAGCAACACAGTGACTGTGAATCTTTCTGAAAGCACTTACTTCCGAGTCATTCAGGGGAATGATTCAGAAGAGATTCCAGGCATGTCGGCCTTACCTGTCCTGGGACAGAATGACACAGTGATAACTCTGGAAGACACGGAGCCCGAGAGAGTCGAACCTGAGATAAATGAGCCAGATGTAGACGCTTTAGGGGCAGCGGCACCTGCATGCCCTGCCACGGAAGATGTAAAACAGGCTTTGGCTTCCCTGGCGCAACCAGTGAGCAAAACAGATTCTCCCTCCAAGAAAAAAGGTATACACAGTTGCTTTGTTCTGCCTGTTGCAGACATGGTGTTAAAAAACAACAACACCACTTTTTTTTGCATGCAGGTATAAAAGTGTATGCAATTTGTATTGAGGGGGAAAAACAGTCACCTTTATGGAACATCGGGTAATTTGGTAGTGGCTGGGGAGAAAGCATTTGGCTTAGTTATGTCTATGGTGGTGAACCTTGGCCTTTTGGTGAAAGGGGAAGGATCTGGGTCAGTGGGTGGGTGGAAATCCCTTAATTAGACTCTTGCCGGTCTTTGACCGTAATAAAGTTATTCTATCCTATCCCTTAATTAGAGTGATCCAAGGTGTAGGGTGGGGAATGTTCAATCTGCAGTCCAAATGACCTTCTCCTTGGACCTCTCCCATCACTGCCCCCATCCTAGATTATTTATAGGATTTACTTTTGGGATGGGGAACTAGTTTGGGGTGGCAGGTGTGATTCCCCACCCTTGCAGGCCAGACGGTGGTGGAACGGTTGTCAAACTTCCTGAGGTCACTGCCTCCATAGCTGAAGTGCTGGCTGGAGCTTCTTGATGTGTTTCTTTCCCCAGGGATCTAGTTTTACTCCACCCTTGCCTGCCCCCACACAGGAAAGAAAGGAGAAGTTATGCCAGGCGTAGTCAGCCTGTGTTTCAGGAGCCAGCTGACTGGGAATCGGATAGTTCCTGAAGTGCAAGCTAACGGCACTTTGCTTTCTCTTTTACTTTCTGCACTGTAACAGCACCAGCTCCTTTCCTGCATGGGGAACACAAAGTGCAGCAAAGGTGGCTGTGCTCAGGCAATGTTAAGGGTGCTTGCTCAAGTTGCTTCTCTCCCCCAACCTTACCTTCCATAAACTACATTTGGAGTTTACCCTTTCCCTGAAACTTGAAGAGTTCCACATTCCAGTGTATCTCCTGTGAGTGTCTTAGTCTGCAGGCAGGCAGGCGTCCCCTAAAGCAGGGGTCCCCAACCCCCGGTCTGCAGCCCGGTGCCAGTCCGTAGCCTGGGCCGGCCTGGGCCGCGGAGACAGATCTCCCACATACCCCCTGCACGCACTCCCCCCCGCACAGCCCCTTTGCGCATGCATGTGAGTGCACCTGTGCCAGTGTGCCCCGCCCCTTCGTGCATGCGCGCCAGTGTGCCCCGCCCCTTCGTGCATGCGCGCGAGTGGGGGGGTGCCCCGCCTTCCCCACACGTAGACCCTGTCCTCCCCCAACTGGTCCACGGTGTCAAAAAGGTTGGGGACCACTGTCCTAAAGGTTTGCTTCATTTAGCTGTCAGAGTGGAAGTTGTCTTACTGCCTTGCACATGGTGTAACAGGAAGCAAGCAGCTTCCTCTTTGTAAGATAGTTTTACATTTTTGCTTACTTTGCGCTGACCTATTTATATGGGAGACTCTCTCATCCTATGCACTCTTGCCCAATCTATTTGATCTTTAAGGGAAGCCCTTCTGGTGGTGCCGTATACTTTTTTGACCAGTCTGTCAGCCATTCAGAAACAACAACAACAACAGCATTTAGAGATGTGCCCCTGTCCTTTGGAACACGTTGTCTTTGGAGCTGAAGCATGCACTAAGCCTTGTGGGTTTTCTAAGACATGCTAAAACTGTTTCTTTGCAATTCCAATTTTCCAGATCCATCTTATTGATGAAGTATACTTTTGTTCACTGTTTTGTTTCTCTCTTTCTCTCTCCATTGTGTATAAAGGTATAAATATATGATGATTTTTTAAAAAATGATTCTTATATGTATTTTTGTTAAGTATTTTTGTGTTCAGCAGCATGTACATTTCAGAGACAGCCTTGCAATAATTATTCAACCTCCTGATCCAGAAATTCTGATTGTGAACTTTGTTCTGTTGATGCTATCCTGTGCTGCTGATTTTGTGCCGCATTGCATTGTATGGTTTCATGTTTCTGCTTCTCCATTTAATTTTTTAAAAAGTTTTCTTGCAAGCTGCTCAGACAACCTTTGTACTGGGCAGCACATAAATATTGTAAATACATACATTCCTTGACCAGGTTTAGCTGCATTTTGATCATGACCTTCACGGGAGGGAAAAATCAAGAATTAGACGTTTCTCAGTGAGTAGACTGTGTGTTCAAAAGAAAGAAAGAAAAGAAACTAAGAATTAGAATCAGCACCAAAGCGGAGAAAATGGCTGAGTGTCTGGATAGATCACTTTATATGAATATTGCTTCTGCATTCCACAGATAAGCGAAGCCGACATCTTGGTGCTGATGGTGTGTATTTAGATGACCTCACAGACATGGAGCCAGAGGTTGCTGCACTCTATTTCCCTAAAAAGTAAGTGCAGTCAGTATTAATTAGCATTTATAATGCACCACTCTGGCCACACAAACCACCATAATGCATGTCCTTTGTCCTTTAAAATGAAAGCTGAGAGTTTTTTTCAAGATGTCGCATCCAGCTAAAAAATTCTGTGTTCCATTCATGCAGTTACATTATCTAACAGGTTGCCTAAAATTGTTTTGCAAGTAGTAAATACTTCCATTTTATATTCTTACTAAATGCTTCTGTTTTATAATCTTGAGCCTTTTTAAGGGCAGTGCCAAATTGACAAAGGAGAGATACGTGGCAGCAAAGACCTGCTTGGTCATAAAGGACCACATGAGAAATGTTGACTTAAGACTATTATGCTTTCAGTTTTTCCTCTGTAGCCCTTGAGGGCTAGATATACAGCTTGAAAGGAACAATGGTGCCAGGACTGAGATAAGAATTGATAGGCAATCTGAAAGAGACTCAAGGGTTCAGTAGACTGCATGTTACCCAGTATGGATAAATGGGAAGAGCCAGCCTGTGTAGCCTTGGGCAAGCAGCACAGCCTCCAGGGTGCCCCTAGAAGAAGGGAATGCTGAACCACTTCTGACTACTCTCTACCTGGAAAACCCTGAAAAGTGTTGCCATAAGTCAGAATTGACTTGACGGCGCATGATTCTTCTTCTTTTTCTTCAGGGTGAACCTAGAAACAAGTATAAGAAAAACAAATCATGGACAGATAACAAGAACATACATACACTTAAGTGTCTTTGTTTGGGAGCTTTAAATATGGAAAGCTGTAGGGGAGCCTTCCTTAACCTGGTGTCCTTGTAGTGTGGACTTCAACTCCCATTAACCCAAGCTCTTTGTCAAGGATACTGGGAGTTTTATTCCAGACACCTGGAAGGCACCAAGTCAGTGAAAGCTGTGGTAGAGAAACACACCTGCTGGTACATTCCCTCAGTACTAAGTGCCTGGGCGTATGACATAGTGGTATGTTCTAGGTGTACATGATGAGGGAAACTTAAGAGCAGGGTTAGGGTTAGGAATATAGCACAAGCCATTAATCATTTTTTTCCTCCTCTCCAGTGGTGATCACACTACCCACTTGAAGAATGCATGTGAACATGGGCACCGCTCAGCTAATCAGTCCCCTCAGTCAGTCGGAAGCTCAGGCGTTGATAGCGGCGTAGAGAGCACCTCAGATGGAATAAGGGAGTTGCCCTCCATTGCCATTTCGCTCTGTGGAGGATTGAGTGACAGCAAAGAGATATCGAAAGGTATGTCCTCCACCAGAATGCCAGTGGGAAAACGATGCCATGACCCCTGGTGGTTATTGGGCGTGAAGACAGGTGGGAACATTATGTCGCAGTAAAAATAAAAACAAAAGCTCATGTTGTAATAAATTTGTTAGCTTTTAAGGTGCCAGGCCTTTTTGTTGTTCATGTCCCTAAGTATGTTCATCTTGGTCATAATTATATTTAAATGACCAATTAAGAAGAGTGCATTCTTCCCCCAAACATTGAATACAACTAGCAATATGAGGTGCTAGCTTTTCCAAGCTGTGATTCAACTGAGGTTCCCAACAATTCAGATGGAAGTTTTCTCGGCTGTGTGCCACTCTTTCACCCCTGAACATCAGACTTTGCTTTTAATAGTTTCTAATGCTATTTTAAGTTCACTGTGAATGTTCATTTGTCCATGGCTTTGGTATTATTTTTAAATAGGGAAATTCATTTAAAATTTTTCTAGGATTTAAGGAAAGGGGAGGAATGTCACAGTCACTGACCAGTAGTCAGCTTCTGCTGCAAGATGAGAGAAAGAATTTCCCCTGAATTTGATTCTGGGCACGGAATGGTTTATCTGTGAACCAGGCAGTGATTATTGTACTTCCATAACAGCCTGGCTGCTCAGAAATGATAAATAAATAAATATTAGTAGACATACTTGCTTTTTAAATTTTGTATTCGTCCCTATCCCTCTACACAAATGAGTTTGTCCCTACACATTCACATATGTGTAGTACCTGGCAGTGTTACTTCTCTGGAGCTGTCATTCTAGAATCCTCAGGCGACATAATACATCAGAAATTCGACATGCGTTTAGCGAAATGCCACTTCCGTAAACCTTTTGTGCTATAACCACCAGATAGTTTCACTTGAGGTATACCGTATTTTGCAAATTTTAGCAGTGGTGCATGCATTGGCTGGAGGATTCTGGGAGTCTTAGACCCAAAAAAGCAACATTACTGAACGCTGCCTCTGTGTGAGCACAGGAAGCTCAGCATTCCGTCTGCCCTGTAGGTGTGGGACAGCTGCTCAAAGCTGGGGTGGCTGCATAGGTGGACCCTCCATTAGAATGACGGTGAGAAAAGCTGGAGTGAGCATAGCCCACACCGGGGAGCCTGCCTCCCTTCAATTCCACCCATACCTCACTGCTAGCCACCTATCCCTTGCCTTCCCTAAGGCAGCTTTGGGGGTCCAGGTGTTACTTTGTTCTTCCTGAGATCAAATGGAGAGCCTGAATTGATCGTGTCAGTGCCAGCACCTTAGGCTGTTGGTTCTGCAACATGTAGGGCAAACTTTCAGTTTTACTTAACTTCATTTTTTTTTTAGTATACTTAAACGATTGTGAGCGTCTCTACATTCTCTGCAGAAACGCTGATGAGAACCTGGTGAAGTTAAAACTGAACCCCAGTAGTTTGAAGGAGATCCCTGTTTAGCAACTGATATCTTTGTCTTGAGAAAATAAGACTACTCTGCTACTCACAAAAAATGAATGAATGAATGAAATCATAGCTATCATGCATCTCATATGCAACAAAATTCCAGAAGATGTCTTTCTTCTTGCTTAAGGAGAACTTGAGAGATGTGTTTGGCTTTGGGGAGGAGGTGCTGGAGTTTCTGTTTGCCTGCCTTTGTTGATGCGTGACAACCTATTTGCTCTACTCTTCCTTAATACCCTGGTTGGTCTTTCACTCTGGTAGGGGTGAAAGGAGGATGCTGAATCAGCTGTATAATTCAGCGTTCTCTTGGCCCTTTCTTTTGGTTCATGCACATTTTCGTTTTGTTTGTCGTCCAAACAGAGAGGTTTTTAGAACAAGAGGTCACATATCAGCAATTTGTGGACAATCCAGCTATCATTGATGACCCTAACCTCGTGGTGAAGATTGGAAGCAAGTAAGTCAAGGCAAAGCAGTGCGTGCGTTTTGCTAAAAGATATACGTAAATGGTGTCATTTTGGCTGCAGAGACACCACAGAGCTTCTCCACACACCTGAATTGGTATGCTGTTAGTTGTGATCCCAATATTACATCAAGAGATCTGACATGAGTTTGGCGAAATACTGTTGCAGTAACCCACTTACACTATAAGAACTAGACAGTGTGGCTTGAGGTGGCCAATAGTTTGCAGATTCTAACAATGGCGCATATGCTCTTCTGACTTCCTAGGTACTACAACTGGACAACGGCAGCCCCCCTCCTGCTAGCAATGCAAGCCTTCCAAAAACCTTTGCCAAAGGTGAGATTGACCACACGAGCCTTTTTTGGCAGAAAAATGTGGGCCCATTGATCTAACGATGAAAACAGGAACACTCAGAGAAAGCAGCCCCGTGTACTTGATATTGCTGGATGCCACCCGCGGATCTTCCTGTTATTTCCGCCCCCCCCCCCCCCGGCTTTTGCAATTTGAATCTTTTACTAGCATCTGCTCCAGCCAGACACGTGAAAATAGCTCTCTTTCAGTTTTCTTGTATTTGTGCAGATAGATTTTCTGCATAGAAATTCATGTACTCTTTTTACACATTTCCCCTCGCATGCACACTTCTCTAATGGATTTTACTTAATGTATGTATTTCCACCCATTTTACTCCCCATTGACTTAGAAAAAAGTACATTTGTTTCTATTGTTATGCACTTTAGCCATTTTTATTTTACGAAGCATGCATTATTTTGTGCGCATTTTATTCTTTCAAAATACCCCCTGGGCCTTGGAGGTGGTGAGAATTATCAAGATGAGGTGCATGTTTTTCACAACAAACCTGGGGTGGTGCAAAAAAGGCTTCTTTCATTGAGATAGTGAAACCCAAGACATTATTTTCCATCGTGGCTAAAACACACTTTGGGACAATACGGTGGCTCTGTTTCTTCCTTTCCCCCCCTCGCACTTCGCCTTCTTTCTGTTTTCAAGTTTGGGATGAAGATGAGTTACCATCTGAGATATTCACGTTCTGTTGGTTTTAATTTTTGGATGCTCTCCAGGAGAAACTTTTAAAGAATCTCCCCAGTGAATAGGAGTTGGTGTTTCTGGTGTGCATGTGGCTGCCTCCAGTTTGGGTGGATCTCATGGATTTGACTTGTCGTTCTGTAGCAGACCTTTAGGACTGAACAGTTCAGCATGAGCGCTAAGCACCCTTTTCTCAAGACAGGCAACTCTGATCCGTTTGCCTTTGTGTCTTGAATTAGTGTCTCCGTCATCGGTAGGCTGCAGTTCACAGATGATAGGCCTGTACTGCAAGCCCTCCTCACACCTCCTATCAGATAAAAGAAAAACTCGGCTTTAACATCTCAAAGGCAAAATGACTATTAAAGAGTAACTCCACCTTGAAAATGCAGTCAAGACGCTGTACAGGGTACATTTATATCCAGTAGCAGACCTTCTTACCTGTTGATTATTAGCTCAGAATCAGTGCCGTTTGATAACAGCACATGGCTAGGTTAAAATAGCTCTGGAGCTGGTTAGCATTTGATTCAGTTGATGGACTCGGTGACATTTATTTCCCCCACGGCTCAATTATATTTACACATTGTAGAATATATACAGGTATCTCAGTAAGTACATCATCACTGCTAGTCAAGGGCACAATATGCTATAGAGATTTGTCTCCTAAGAAAAGAGCTGACAAGAGATTGTTGACAGGTCACAATTGAGAAGGAACAGTATATTAGCTTCTGGTTGTCACCACTGCTGAATTAGGATTTACTGGCACCCAGGCTTAATCTTATTCCAGAGCCCTGTGTCATATTCCTTCCCTCCTGCAGCTGCGCCAATACTTGTACATTCAATCATGTAGGTTCCTTAATGTGTCCACGCTGCTACTAGAAATCTACCCTGGGAAACCTGTGATCCCTCCAGTTGTTAGATTCCAATAGCCACCACACTCTGTTGGTGGATGTCTGGGGATGATAGGTCTTCATGTCCGGTGACCCCTGGAGGCCTGAAAATTCTCCACCCATGCTGCAAACTTTAGTTGGCACATGAATGTGAACAGGCAGGTTTTTCAGAAGCTTTGGTGTTCAAAGCATGGAAGGAGACATAGAAAGTACTGCTTGTGGCTTGATCTGTGATAACCTGGTAACATATGCAGGTCATCTGTGTCTTCCAAGCAATGGAAATTCCTGTGTGACTCAGAAGCAACTAAGCTAATTAAACTGAATAGTTTAAGATATTCCTCCTTTAAGAATTTGCCCGAGTCAGTTTGAACAAGTGGGACTTCTATTTATTTTATGAGTTTCAGTATGGAGAGAACATACTGGACTGAATGAATTTTCTGCTTGCTTTTGTCAGGGTAAAAAGGTATCTGTTTTTATGAATGTCTGTTGTCATGTGTTTGACAGAAACAAGCCCCTTTGTCTTCATCAATAAGTGGCTAGTGGCTATTTGGGTGCCATGTTAAATTAAATGTTTTGTTGACTTACCCTGATTAATCAGTATCATCTCACTGAGTAACATATAAGAAATACCAAATCATTCTGCTAAATGTCACTCTTATTTAACAAGGACATGTTGGCCACCTCTGTTCTTTACCAGCACAAACCTTTTAATTTTACTAAACAGCTGTGTAGTAAATATTTATTTCTCCCCACTCTCCTAAACATTATACTAATGGGTTATTTTGCTTTTTTGTTGTTGTTCCCATTTTATTTTCTGTTTTTCTTTTCAAATCTCCTAAGTGTTCTTGTTTAAGTTACTTCCATACAGTTCTGGATACCATTAGGTTTTGCTTTGACAAGATTTGTGGTCCACAGACAGTATGTTTCCTTTGGCTCTCTTTCCCTGAGTTAAAATTGTGTGTGGTTTGTTTGTTGGTTTTTTTAAACTTCCGTTTGCATGAGTTAGGTTACTTTTTGTTCTGTTCCATTATTTATGTTACCATCCATTTATCACAGGCTACTGTGGATTCTATAATGAGGGATAAGATGCCCAAAAAAGGCGGAAGATGGTGGTTTTCATGGCGGGGGAGGAATAGCTCTATCAAGGAGGTAAGTTTGGAAACTGGATGAACCAAATTGATCTTCCAGGTTAGAACACCCTGCATTTTGAGCTGTCTTTATTCCATTTTAAAGTTAACATTTCTCACTCTGTGTCTGGGCAGTACCAATTCAGCAGAAGAAAATGCAGAATTCTGAAAAATTCATTTATTGAGATTGGCCTTTTTGTGTGTGATATAGCCTATATTTTTTAAAAGATCTTAATTTATTCTACATGTGCTCATTATGTAGGAGGGTTGAGGAATTATTCAGAGGTCTGAAATTCAGCTAGGCACACCATGGGCTTATGACTTTTCATCGAGTGCTGCTAACAAACCTTTGAAGCAAATCTTTGCAGCCAATACATTTGGATATTTCCCTTTTCTAAAATGAGAGTTGAACTTCAGCATCCGATGCTACCATTCATACATGCCTGCAATCTGTCATAATCAGCTCTGCATGATTTTTTTTCAAGTAGTTTGCAAGGTCGTTGTCTCATACACGAATAGAAGAACTGCCTTTTTGATTAGGGGCTTGCTCTCCAGCTAGCGAAGCATTCTGTCTCCCAGACTGTCAAGCCAATGGTCGCTGAAGAGCCTTTGGGCAAAGGCGTGACAGTGACAGTGTTCCAGGTTGCGAACAAACATGGGTGTTGCAGACAGGCATTGTGTCTAAGAGTCCCTGATAGGTACCATTAAACTGCTGAATGTTGGGTCTGTCAGAGGCTGTTAACTGTAACAGTCGGTGCTCCACGTAGGAGCAGTGGGACTCATATGACAAATGCCCTACCCAACATCATCTCAAAAGAACAGACTGGGCCCCTTGGATTGGAACCATGGGTGTCTTTTTGCCAGCAGAATCTTTCCACTTTTTGATTCAACACTGCTCTTCCCCTCCACTTAAAAAAGAAGTGTTTAAGCGCTCTGAACATCCCACAGAAATGTTCACTTCCAGGGAATAGCGATGGAGAGGGGCATTATGGCCCCTAGAAGACTAAGAATAATTTGCCATAAGCTTCCACGGGATGTAGCCTGCCTTTTCAGATGCACGGCATGTCATCTTAGTAGGTAGATTCATGCAAGAATTTGTAAGTCTGCTCCTTTCATCCATGAGCTCATTTGAACCATCATTGTCCCAAATCAGCAAAGGGTTGAGATTAGAGATGGGGGTATTCATATTCGTCTACGAATATCCTCCCACAGGTGCAGATAATGAGGGTCCGGCCTCTTGGGGCCAGACTGACCACTCACGATTCCGCCGCTGCCATGAGCTCCATGCTCCCTATCGCTCCGTTGCTTACAATGGATTAGCCACTCCTGGCAGAAGGCGGGACGACGAGCCTCTCTGCCAGGTCGAAGAGTGGCTAATCCATCGCGAGCAACGGAGCGATAGGAAGGGAGAGGGGAGCCCGCAGCAGTGGCGGAATCGGGAGTGGTCGGTCTGTCCCCAGGGAAGGCGGACCCTCGTTATCTGCACCTGTGGGGGGGGGATATTCGTATACGAATACCCCCATCTCTAGTTGAGATGTTCAAGAAATTAGAATGTAAGCAGAGTGTAAGAATAAAGAAGGAATGGAAAGGAAAGAAATAGTGTGGATGCTTTTCACTCCAGGAGGACTGAGTCTCAGTGTTGGAATGGCCTTTTCTTCTTCTTCAGTGTGACTCCAGCACACTCACGGCTGCTGCAGATCCTTCCCCTTTATGCTCTTGCCTTCAGGAAGCAGCTCCCCTTGGCAGCTTAGTTGAAACTCATCTGGGGGACAAAATACTGGGTGGTGAGCTTGAGGGCAGGACTGGCTGTCTCCTCCTGTCGGCTCCGGTTGCCCCCTTGCAACAACTGTCATCATGCCTGGAGGGCACAGTCAGAGAAATGATGCTCTGTCTTCCATTCCGACAGCCTTTGCTATGAATACGTTTCAATGTCTACCTTTTATTGCATGCAGACCTACTAATTCCTGGAGGGTTTAACTGCAGTGGTTGTTGTAATCTTTTTTGTGCTTGATCATTTTTTTGGTCTACTTCTGATTGATGCTTCCTGAAATGGCTCAGCAGCATCAGGGTTTTGATCCCATTTTTGCTCATGCTTTCAGAGGTCTTAGACCCCACCCCACCCCCAGTCTTGCCTTAGGAGGCATACCTTTGCCATACCTCCCTTCCGTTCCAGGGTCCCTGCCCTGCAGCGCCCCTCAAATATGCTGTGGAGGGTTGGTGGATACCCTGGGTGAGTGGGGCGGGTGTCATGCAGAAGGCTCTGGGGGGGGGGAGAAGGGAAAGTGAAACTCCAGGCACACAAGTAGAGGCCAGCTGGAGTAAGAGGGGTCAGTTTTGCTCATTTGTCCTGTTAGAAAACAGGGAGAAAGTGAGTTGCAGTTTCTCCTCTTCTTTGCATAAGGATAGTTTTACCATAACTGTGAATGTAAAATGTTCAAAAACAGCTGTGTCCTTTATCTTCTTATATTTCACCTGTAGGAAACAAAACCCATACAAGGTCTGAGTGGGGAAGAAGAGTCGGATGTTGCAAACAGGTATTAGTGTTTTCCTCTCTTGTTTTTCAGTTTCTGGAATGCTTTGGAATTTTTACCACATTTGCCTTCTGAACAATCCTGTGGGACAGCTTAGGCCAAGGAAATAATAGCTGGCATTCTTAATGTCATTTGAATTTGGCTGCCCATGGCATTGAAATACAGTGATCGTGGTTGGTTGGTTGATAAGAAATGGGTACAGTGGTGCCTCGCTAGACGATTGCCTCGCAGGACGAGGAAATCGCTAGACGATGCCTTTTTGCGAGCGCTACTGCGCTTCGCAAAACGATGTTTCCCTATGGGGAATTTCGCTAGACGATGAGGTTTCCCCATAGGAGTGCGCCGACTAGTGGTCAAAAGCTGTCAGTGCAGCTGTCAGTGCATTCCTATGGGGACCCTCACTCGCTAGACGAGGTTTCCCTATGGGAAATTTCGCAAGACGACTGCGTTTTCCCTTGGAACGCATTGAAGCGATTTCAATGCATTCCAATGGGAAAACGTGCTTCGCTAGACGATGTTTTCGCTAGACAGCGATCTTCGTGGAACGGATTAACATCGTCTAGCGAGGCACCACTGTATTTATGTGTATTTAACAGTGGGGTGATAGTGTCTTTGATATACAGATATATTCCATTGAGACTTGTGCTGTAAAGGATGTAAAAACATCTGTCATGAATAATAATGGTAGAATGGCATGAATATACACATGCTAGACACCCATCTCAATGGACTCAATATAAGCAAAGGCTTTTTAGGGCATTACAAAATACGAACACTACAATAATTGTACTGTGCTGCTTCTCCCAGGTATATGTTCCTCCTCAACAGATCCACCTAAATAAATTTCAAAGGTAAAGCAGAGAGTCTTAACTCATTGCTATGTTGCTGTTGTGGTAATCGATTGCCTGATGTAATTCACACATCGTTTTGACGTGTGAATTACTCTAGACAATATATAAATCAAATAAATAAATAACATTCCTGTTATTCTACCATTGTTATAATGACGGAGGTTCTTTACAGCACAAGCTTCAGTGGAATATAGCTGTATATCAAAGAGGATATCACCCCACTTCAATACCCATCGATTTTCTTACCAACCAACCACGATCTCTATTTTGATGCCATGTATAAATATTTGCCATGTTATCTCTTTCTTTATTATTATGTCTAGGGAGGTGGAATTGTCCACCAAAGCTCACATTAAAATGTAACAGTCTTTAAGGTGCCACCATGCTTTTTTTCTTTTTTTTATTAGTCTTTTATTTTTATTTTATTAATAATAATAAAATATGTAGTTTTAGCATTCTCCCTGTGATGAGAAGTGTGGTTTAGGTAGCACACTTTTTTTGCTTAAAAGGACCAGCTTTCATACTTTATGCTTGCTTTATGAACTTGGCCAGTGGATGTTATTCGAGTTAGGCATTAAAACCAAGCAAAATTATCACAAATGATGATTAGTAAAATAAAGTTTGTGTGGATTAATTGCATGCAATGAGGCCTCCATGCCAATCATAGTAGTTTTAATTTTATTTGTGCTTGATACAGGCAAAATGGAACCATAACTTTTATGCAGTAGAGCCCCCTCAGTCAGAAGTATACTAAAAATTATCAAGCAGAAATATAATTAAAATGACTACTACTGAAACTATTAATTACTGAAGTTGTGGCAGTGTGAAAACGGCCAGGGGCAACTCTGTACGCTTTCCCTGAAGTCTTTGAAGAAAAGGCAACATATTTTTGAAATAAATAAAATGAGAAACAATGACCTGTTTAATGTTTGTGAATGCAGAACATCAGCTTATGAAAGCTGATGTCAAAATTTAACAAGGCAATAAGCGTGTTCCTGATTGTTACAACCAGCACCTCATCAGATCACCACCATGGCAGCTTCTGCAGTTGGAGCTCTGCTTTTCTGTATATATTGAACAGGATACTGGCTAATGACTAGTATGGAAAGCATATGCTCAAAAACTCACCTATCTACAGAATCAGGATTAAAAAATGAGCTGTTGCGTTGTGTGTGCAATGTTTCAGAATCAAAGACGAGTCTTCTTCAAGTGACGAAGACCCTAGAACGACAAACCAAGCCTTTGGATCTTTACCTGCAAACTCCAATCACCTTCCGCTGTTGTCTTCAGTCAGTTACAAAAAGAGTCTTCGACTCAGTTCCGAGCAACTGGTGAGTTGTTTTTTTAATGAGCCTCTGACATCCTCACAAGTTCCAGTTCATGGGAGTCAATAATGCACCTTCCTATATCAAGTCACAAACCTTCTCTCCTCTCGTCATGTAATAATGGGGTATGGAGACCCATAGGTCTACCCTGACTGGCCAAGAAGTAAAATAAAATAAAGAGGCAAAACCTCTACTGTTTTATAAAACAATAATGTCTGTTCACATAACGGAACATCCTATGAATTTGGTCAAAAAAGACAGTTTTCCTTTTAAGGACGTTGGTGATTTAGTGCCTGTTGCTGCTGTGCCAAGAACAGATGCCTTTCTCTGTCTGTGTCCATGGGGGAAGGCTTTCCCTAAAGCTATTCAAGCTGGAACAGGAATGATAAATAAACACTCAAGGATTCTAAGTTATAATTGGCATCTTCCCGTAGAAGGAGAAGCTCAGTACTTGCATAGTCGTTCTGATAGACAAGACCAACAAACTGTTCACTGGGAGGTTGACGTTAGTAATTGTCGTTAGAAAGAGCATGGCTGTGATCGCTGTGGGCTGACTTTTCAGGGGTACAAACTCGGGTCATTGAGTTGTTGATGGGTCCCATTGGTGCCCTGTGAAGGTAGGGGAGCAAGCAGGGACTGTAGTGGCCATTTTTCCTGGGTACAGACTGGGCATCCTGGGCGCCTGGTATAGCCATACTTGTTGGTTTTCTTGGCGATTTGGTGGTGTAGGGATGGGTCTTCACAGCGCCTAGCTTTCCCATTAAAATGGGCAGACTCTGGTAGAAGCCCTCTTTACTGGCTCGTTTCACAAAAACAAACCATATAACAAAGCACGGGTTACACAAAATTATATAATGTTATTTATATAATGTAAAATAATTTTTTACAAATGTATATAAAATAGTATTTATTTTGGGAACTCAGTCAATCCTTTGGCAGACGTTTAAAAACAATAATAAAATATCCTTGGTGGCGAAGCTGGTTTATTATTTTGTTGGACTTTTTTTTGTCAATTTGTGCATCCCAAGACTATTGATTATGTGACAGAATTCTTTATTACGTTCATCGATGGCTTCTACGTACATCCAAATTAAGTAAAGTTCAGCTCTGCTTTCTTTGTTCATTTGTGGGAGAGCAGACTGAAACATGCATGACTCAAACAACTTACCATTTCCCCTTCAGGAATGTGATATAAGCGCATGTGCTTGACTTGAGCCTTCTGGTTTGTGGATATGCCTGGCTTGGAGTCTATATTTGACTTTTGTGTTTCTTTTTTCCAATAGAAAAGTCTAAACTTAAAGAGCGGTCCCAACGATGTGATTTTTAGCGTTACAACCCAGTATCAAGGAACATGTCGCTGTGAAGGCACCATCTATTTATGGAACTGGGATGACAGAGTCATTATTTCTGACATTGATGGCACGATCACGAGGTGAGTTATTAGCAAAACGTAAAATGACAGGTTTTGCTTCAGGAACACTTCCTGATAAAAGCAAGCCGATTAGCGCTGTGCGAAGTGGAAGAGGGGCCCTCATATTTCCACTTGACACTGAGATAATTTCAGAGTTTGGAAGAGTAGGGATGAAGAGGAAGCATAGACAAGTCTATGAAAATGCACACTAAAAAATATAAAAGTTAGTCTTTAAGGTACCACCACGTTTTTGTCTTTTTTTTTTACTTTTCATTTTTATTTTGTTTTTACCTCTAATACTTGCACAGACTAACATGACTTACCTCTTCTACAACTACAAACATGGTTTATAGTAATAGTTTTTTTTTAAAACGAGACATATACAGCTTTATTTGGTATCCCATATAGTGAGTTATTTCTCTTTGTTTGTTTCTTTGTTTAATCAATCAATCTCCTTTTCCAGGTCAGATACTTTAGGTCATATTTTGCCCACTCTTGGTAAGGACTGGACACATCAAGGCATTGCCAAACTGTACCATAAAGTGAGCCAGTAAGTATTTTAGCTTATTTGCCTTGTGAATCCAGAGTTTTCTAAGAATATTTGTGTCTAGTGCATCTGCGAGAAAAGAATGGTTTTGTATGGAAAAACAAATTCTCCCAATCAGTCTAAGCAAACAAAAACTACTCCTGAATCCCTAACAAGGTTTGTCCTATTCCATGGAAGGGACTCTTTGGATATAGCGGAGCCACTGACACCTTTCTGTCACTTCTGGCAGAAGAACTGGTGCCGGAGTTGGAAAACCCAAAATATTGGCCTTCATGTTAGCTCCGAAATTGACAATTTAGTGCCATTTCATTGTGTCCTCAAATCTGCAGCAAGGCTACTTGCCTTGCATAATGAAAGAGCCAGCTCTGCATCCTTCCGTGCACAGTGGTGCATGAGTAAGTTTAATGGAAATCAGCTGGATGACGTTGCCATACACATATATTAATGTGGTCCTGAATGTTTGAGTTTTATGTTATGGGCAGGGAGCCCAAAACTGGAGGGGGTGAATGTAGCCTGCCTTCCCCACCTAAGTAATACTTTATTAAAAGCTCCTTTTGATGCCACGGAAAGGTCTTAAAAAGTCTTATTACTACATAGGCTAACATGTTTTTGGTGGGGGGGGGCACAGCTAGAGGGGGAAGGGCTTGTGATCCCCTTGTCATGCAGTGCAACTATCCCCCCCCCCCTTTATTTCCATTGCATACAACAACCAGTCTTCCTTTTTAAAAGAATCTTTTGGTACCAATAGGAGCTTTTGCAAAAGCTTGGGCATAGATTCAGTTTCCTAACCCAGAGTATAGCTGTTAAATCAATGTGTTGAACATACATATCGATTTACCATCTGGCAGATGATTTAATGGGTCTACTCTAGAAATCGGATTTAGGTCATATAATTTATATCCACTGGGAAATGGCAGGGGGTTAAAGCTGGAGAGAGAGGATGTGTCCACGCCGTTGAGCCCTGGCACCCCTCACCCCCCTCAAAGCAGCAATAAGAGGAGTGGAAGAAAGCTCCCACTGATACCTCTAGGAGCGCTTATTCAGATCTGTAGGGAGTGGGGCGGAGGAGCAGCAACAGCTTGGAAATAGGGTGGGGACTAAAAAAGGAGAGATGCAAGGAAGAGAGAAAGGGGGAATGTGCGTGTGTATATGTATCTTTTTGTGTGAGTGAAATGGGTGGGTAGATGGTAAGAAAGTGGGGGGGGGGGGTTGTCCCTTCCCCCCCTTTGGCTCCAGCCTGGCCCTCCACGGCAAGGCACCTTCTAGGAATTTTCACCAGAGGGGATGCAGCTCTGCAAGGTGGTGGGGACAAGTCCCCTTCCCTTTTTTTGTTTTTGTGGACGGATTTCCTCCCTAGGGTGAAAGGAAATACTACCCTATAATATCATTTATCCAGTAGGTGGCGGCTATCAAAGTGCAGTGTCTTGGGTCCGAAATGGCATCCATGGGGAGGACGTGGAGGATCCCACCCCCTGACGGGAGGGGAGAGGCAGTTTTGCCAGATTCCTCCTGCACCCCTCTTGCTGTGTTCTCAGGGTCCCCCAGCAGCTTTTACTGTGTTTCCGTGAAAATAAGACAGGGTCTTACATTAATTTTTTGCTCCAAAAAATGCCTTAGGGCTTATTTTCAGGGGATATTTTTTTTCATGTGCAACAATCTACATGTATTCAAATTCAAACTTCTTCTGGTTGCTGCACAATGGTGGAGGGCGGGGTTTCACTTCACTGGGGCTTATTTTTGGGGGTAGGGCTTATATGACGAGCATCCTGAAAAATCCTGCTAGGGCTTATTTTCAGGTTAGGTCTTATTTTCAGGGAAACAGGTTATGTGGGCACAACGGGGCCATTAGGGGATAGGACGAACCACTGAGCCACCTGCTTTCTGAAACATTTCATGAGTGGAACCCTGCTGAGGGACATCTCCTGCTGAACAGAGGGTAATATAGGATCCAAGCCATAGGCAGGTAGTTAAACATAAGCATCTAACATAGTTGGCTAGATCTGTTGTTGGGAGGGAAACGCCCATACACTTTGATAATGAAAATGTTTCTAATGTGACATGGGTATTAACACGTTCTCTCTGTTTAAAACAGAAATGGATATAAATTCTTGTACTGCTCAGCACGTGCTATCGGGATGGCCGATATGACCCGAGGATATTTGCACTGGGTCAATGAGCGGGGAACGGTGCTACCTCAAGGCCCCGTCTTGCTGAGCCCCAGCAGTTTGTTCTCAGCTTTCCACAGGTAAGAAGCTCACAATGGTAGCAATGTCACAGGATGGCGGTAGGGATGTTCTGTTTGTTATTTTCAGAAGATGATACTTTGCAGAGACTATAGAGGGTCACAGGTTGTTGCTAAGGATATTGTACATCTTGTTATGTCCTCATGACCTATGGTAGTAAAATTCAGGTTTGCCTGTACTGGAAATCAGCATGGCAGCAATCTGTGGGTTGAGTCCAGTTTATGGCAATTGTGAACAGCCATGAAACTTAAGTTTTGCCTGGCCAACATTTTTAATGGAGTATATTCATGGCTAATTTTACCCTGAGTTGGGCCCACATTTTATCCACACATGCAATGTCTTTATTAGGACCAAGCAAAATGCCACAGGAATGGAAAAGGTCTTGAGTTCTCCAGAACATTTTAGCAGGCTAGTTCGTACAAAACGCAGAGGATGGTGACGAGAACAAAAAAGTCAAAAAATTAGGCCAAATGTTAAAGCCACGATGTCTGCAGACACAATTTACCCTTATAATTTTAAAAATGGGAACCAGTTTTTGCTTGTTTACCTGAACATGGTAGTTGTTTGCTATCTGTGGTACTGACATAGGCATGGGGTTATTGTATTTCTTGGACTAAAGAATTAAAAAAAAAAAAATCTGGCCTAAGATTTGCTTCTCAATTTTAACTGTGAATCCATGAAAGTTTCAAACAACTTTGATGGGAAGTTCATTTTGAAGGCCTAGATCATTTTTTGGTGAATGGGAATCCATTTAGTAATTTTTTCATATAACCTAATGAAATGTATTGTGTTGTATTTATGGAGCGAAAACACTGTCTTTCTCTGTATTCTTTGCTTCAGAGAGGTGATAGAGAAGAAGCCAGAGAAGTTTAAAGTTCAGTGTTTAACCGACATAAAAAACCTGTTTCACCCCAACACAGAACCTTTTTATGCTGCGTTTGGCAACAGGCCTGCAGTAAGTACTGTTTGTGATGTTATTTGCCTAAGGACTTGTCCAAAGAGAAGCTTCAGCTGTGCTGGGTGCATGTTGTACTTCTAAATAAGAAATGGAGAGACCAATGCCTGCTAATACAGTGGTGCCTCGCTAGACGATTGCCTCGCAGGACGAGGAATTCGCTAGACGATGGCTTTTTGCGATCGCTAATGCGCTTCGCAAAACGATGGTGTCCTATGGGCGATTTTCGCTAGACGACGAGTTTTCCCCATTGGAATGCATTGACTAGCGGTCAATAGCTGTCAGTGCATTCCAATGGGGACCCGCGCTCGCTAGACGATGTTTCCCTATGGACGATCTTCGCAAGACGACGAGTTTTCCGTTGGAACGCATTGAAGAGATTTCAATGCATTCCAATGGGGAAACGCGCTTCGCTAGACAATGTTTTCGCAAGACAGCGATCTTCGCGGAACGGATTAACATCGTCTAGCGAGGCACCACTGTACATGATAGTCTTGTATGTATGGGGTTTTGTGGAATGTTTTTTTCATTTGGATTTTTACCATCATGTCAGTTCTTCACCCTGCCTTTTGGTCTGAAGAATATGATTGTAGAGATAGCAGAAATATCTTACAGGAGTCACACAAACGTTTCATTATGTGTGAATCTTGGCTGTTCTAGCCGCCCAGAGCTCTTTTTTCTGTCTCTGTGTGATTATTAGCATGCAGAGACGTGCCTAAGGTTGCAGCTACACTGGCTGTGGATTGATCTGTGGCCTGTTTTACACTACTGTTTGGATTAGGTGATCACATGGCAGCCATGGATTGTTTCCCTGCCAGTGCCCACATTGGCCCTTCAATTTGATGTGGTTTGATCCACGCCACAGCTCCCCTTCCTTTGATTCCCACCCTCTGCCAATCCCCAGCAATCCTTTTGTACTTCATCGTAAAGCCAGTGGGTTCTTTAAAGTCTTTCGCAGTATTAGGGGAAGGGACAATTTTCCAAAGTTCTCCATAATTTACAAACACATGCCCACATATCATGGAAACAGGAGTCTGCTGTAGTTCATTGGAGTTGTTTCTACTTCAAATCAATTTTTATCTCTCTCTTTTTTGTCCATGCTGAGATGATCTAGCACTGAACCTTTAGCAATGCAGTGATGAGGCTATCTAACGCTAAATTGATTAAATGGACTTCTAAACCGCCTATCTCACCGATGGTCACTTTGGTCGGTGTACAATACTAAAATATAAATATAAAATTCAATTCACATAACAAATAAAAATTGATTTAAATTTAAAATTGGTCAGGTGGTTGTAGATGTGTAGACTCAGTTTGAGTTGCCATAGGTAGCAAGCAACTTGACAGCGCATAACAACACTTGGAGGGTCTCAGGTTTCCTCAGCCTTGACTTACATAAATATATTAAGAAAAAGGAAATTGCTTTTGGTTTATTTTAAGAAGAACCCCACTTTTTGTTGTTCTTATCTAGGACGTGTATTCTTACAAGCAAGTGGGAGTTTCATTAAACAGAATATTCACGGTTAATCCCAAAGGGGAGTTAATTCAAGAGCATGCAAAGACCAACATCTCATCGTGAGTATCCATTAGCTTCTGATCTCTCACAGACTAGGTAGTTTTCTTTCTGTAAAACTTTAGATTAAGCTACATCAGTAATTAAGTGGATTGCTTTGAATCAGGTTGCAGTAATATGGTCCATATTAACAAGATTTACCTTGATAATGTGCAGTGTAATCTCTCTCTTTGATTTATAACACAATATTAATTTAAACAATTCTGTATTTTTAAAGGGGTGTTTTTGAAAAAATCCTTTGCGGCGGCTGAAAAAGAAATTTATCATTTAATCTAGAATGTTAATTTCCTTATTCATGCAATAAAACCATTAGAGTAAAAGGCCCTGGAGCTAGACTGCTAAATCCATATTTCATGCAGTCACAACATACACATACATACTTCCCTGCCTGTTCTTCTTCCTCACTTTTCTCCTTTTCTCTCTCTCTCTCATCCCCTCACACCAGTAATCTTCCCAGGCTTTCTTGGGTACTTCATCATGCCGGTCAACTTCGTATTACAAAACCCTCAAACAAAATCTCTCACATATAAAGCCAGACTCTTCTTTAACCATATTAGTATTCTGGATCATTGTGCACTCACGATGTCATTAAGGGGCTAATTTCAGAAGAATGTTTGGTGCATATCGGGGGTTCAGAAAAGAAATCCTTTTAAAAAATGGAAACCAACGATATGGATTGTGGTTCTTCCAATCAACCAATGGCTTTATTTGCATACGACCTTGCTAGAAACCAGATGTCCAGAGCAGCTCACAACAATGCAAGGCAGAAACAAGGAGTGGGCTGCAGTCCCTGAAAGCCTCTGCCCCATAAGACTTGTTAATCTGAAAGATGCCATAGGACTTTTTTCGTTTCTTTTTGGTGTAACAGACTTAACATGCCTATCGCAATGGAAGAAAAATTAGAGCAGTTTTATAACAAAGCTAATCACAAAGTATTGATAAGAAAATAGGCAGTAAGTCAATTCACTAGCACCTAAAATGTATGAAACATCCTCTGGTCTTGCTAGTTAGCAGCAGCAGTAAGAAAGAGGAGCAGGAGACTATGGCCTGTTAAAGCATTTTAAAGAGATGCTTAAGGAAGGGTCAGTTGCCCAGCCCAGGTGTTGACCAAAGAAGGGGGGGGGGGAACATCCACTGGCGTAGGTGGTCAGCACAGCCTCATGTCTTTGCAAAGCCTTTCACGGTCTGCCTTGCCCTGCTCATGGATCTGAGCGCGGTGGGAGTGTGGACTGCCTAAAACACTTATTGACTCAATAGCTGCATTGAAAGTTCCCCTTTCTGAGGGGTTCCCGTAAGCATTTTCTTTTGCCGGTACATCACGACTATGTAACAAGTAACAAGGGTATATGCATCTCACCCATCTCTCATTTAGAACAGCTCATATTTGCTTCAAGGCACAGGCTCACAGTGCCCATCTTTTCACTCTTGCAAGGTGAAACATGTGCCATGGAGGCATTTGTTTTTACTGAAAAGGCAGAGTGTGACCTATTGTGGCCTATGGGGAGAAGTTCCAAGGTTCATTCATATACCTTTTTACAGCTGTGCCTTTGCATTTAAGACCTAATCAATCTCTTTGGAAATCACATCCGTGCACATTAACTTCAGAAACAGGTTGTCCCATTCTATTGTAGAATTTTCTGTAATTCTCCTCTATTAAAATGTGGGCAAAAATAGTTATATAGATACAATATATATTATCCCAGAGTGCAGGACATGCAACAATGAGCTCAAGTTGCAGGAAGCCAGATTTTGGTTGAATATCAGGAAAAACTTCCTAACTGTTAGAGCAGTATGACAGTGGAATCAATTACCTCGGGAGGTGGTGAGCATGCCAGTGATGGAGGCATTCAAGAGAAAATTGGACAACCATCTGTCAGATCTGCTTTGATTTGGATTCCTGCATTGAGCAGAGGGTTGGACTCGATGCCCTTGTAGGCCCCTTCTAACTTCATTATTCATGACTCTGTGATTCTAATATGTGATTATTATTATTTTTTTATAAGCATGTTCATTACTGGGCTTATCTTTATAATGTCGTGGCTTATTATATATTCCAGATATGTGAGACTCTGTGAAGTAGTAGATCATGTGTTTCCTTTGCTGAAAAGAAGCCATTCTTCGGACTTTCCATGTTCAGACACCTACAGCCGGTTCACATATTGGAGAGATCCGTTGCCACCTTTTGAGAGCCAAGAGATGAATTCTGATGCTTCGTAGCTGTTTCTGAATCCCGGCGGCAGCTCAGAGGGTCAGCGGCTCTGTGCCTCCATGACGCAGCTGGGTTTTCCCACTCACACGTTCACCTGGACTCTGGGATGTAGTGAACAGTTGTTAAATACTGGTTCAGAAGTTTCTTTTTGTCCTTTAAAGTAATATTTCTGAATCATGCGCCCCAGCTCTTTTCCAGCATCATGCTCGAGATAGGCCAGAAACTGTATAATCTTATTAAGCAAAGACTTTTGAGTGCCATAAAACTGGGCTTCTCAGTAGCAAATCCTGTTCCGTTTTCCCGTTGCCACCTTCCATCTCGCTGTGGAATTTATTTCCAGTGTGAGGCATCCTTGGGGCGATATTCTGGGTACAGCAGAATTTCGGTCACTTCTGAGCTAGAATACATAAACTTGTCAGAGCCTTTCCTTTATAAATGTTTGATCGACGATGTACGACCACATGGATTGAACTAAAGGCAACTCGTCCACAGTCTTCAGATGACATACTTTTTAATAGCATGGTTAATAGCCACCAAAGCAGTGCTAACTTCCCTTGGTTGGCTGCCTGTTCGAGGCTCCCATTTTCTGCACGCCAGTCTGGAATGGACAAGCTACCTTCTAAATGTGAAAGCCCCTTTGGCAAAGGGACATCACGGAGCGCATTTATGCTGTCAGTTGCAGGGGTGCTGTTTGCCGCCTAAGTCTCATGCCGGTAATTTGTAATGTGGGAGGAAAGGATTGGGTCTTGAGTTTGCTACCATTTTTGTACAGCAAATTGCACCTTATTCAAGGTATGCTTCGGCTGCCAGTGATGGACTCAGGAATTTGCCTGCATTGCGTTGACTGTTAAGGCAGTGATTCGGCAACTTCAGATGTTGGTCTGCAACTTCTATCAACCTTTGTCAGTATAGCTAGTGAGGCAAGATTATGGGAGTTGCAGTCCAAAAACTCACTGAGGGCCACAGTTGTCTACCCTTGCTTTAAGGCCATGTCTTAATAGACTCTTGTTTCTTTGGGGCTACTAGGCTATAGTAACTCAAATATAATATGAACCCTGGAGTCAGCTGGGTATGAAGTATCTGCTGGTAGATCAGTGAGAATGAGAAATCATTCACAGCCTACTTTTTTTCCAGTGTGATTCCTAGTTACTGCTTCTAATAATCCATTAAGAAGAATGGGGTCATCTTAATGCCTGTGTGATGCTCTGAGCAGACAGATTCAAGCTATGCAGGTTTCTTAGTTGCCAAAGATGTGCTTCTGGAAGCAGCCTTTGTTTGCCTAGTAAGCTTTGAGGGAGCTGCCTTGATGGGCGGCAGAGATTATTTGCACTATGTGTGTTGTTATTATATCAACCCTTTGCTGGTTGTGGATCCTTTTGGGATTTCTCTTGCTGTGTTTTTGCTCCCAGCCCCGCCATCCACAGACTTTTTATTAATGGGATACAATACAGCCAGTCACCGGGGGGGGGGGGGGGAGCTTTACATTTTAATTCTGGTGTTTCTTTTTCTTGCATAATAGGAAGAGCTCAGGGTCCTCATTGGCTGCTTTGTGTTTGACTGTTGAGATTTCACACTGGGCACTACAAGTTAGTGCTTTCTAGATAATTGTTAAAAGAAACAGCATTTGCAGGTGGCAAAACACAAGCTTCTTTAAAACACAAGCTTCTACAGATCAGAGAGCAAACAGTGCTAAAAAAGAAGTGTTTTTTTTAAAAAAAAGAAAATTGTTACTTTTAAATAATAATTTTGGGAGGTTAGTGATACAGACTTAAGGACTAATCTAAGTAGCATAGTATCAAAGAACTGGTGGGTAGCTCAGTGGTTTAGGCATCTGGCTGTGGAGCTAGAGGTTGGGAATTCGATTCCCTACTGTGCCTCCCTGACAAAAGCTGGATTCGTTGATCCATAGCATCCCTTCCAGCTCTGCAGTTCCAAGATTATTATTATTAAAGATCACAGTAGCAAATCTATGCTAAGAGTTCCCACAGGAAAAATTTAATACACTGACTGTATGGGGTTGATGGGGAAGAGAAGGGACTAGTTGAATCATTTCCCCAGTTGTTGGTTCCCTCAGAAATGACTTTTTCCCTGCTGTTCTTAAAATTGGCAATGACTGTGAAATTAATTTTACTAACAATGAGATTGTTAACTGTTGTGTTCCCTTGAGAGATGTGGAAACCCATTGGGACAATCTCACTTGGCTTACACAGAAGTACTGTAAACCCAGTGAGTTCGGCAGGATTTACTCTCACTTAAGTGCATGCAGGACTGCAACCCTAGCTTTGCAAGGTATGAGTTTCTATTGCATCTAGCATTGACTTAATCCTGACGACTATCCCTTAGTGTTGGCTTTGTATATTTACAGAGTCTGGCTCCTGGGGCAGGACTGGAACTCAGATTGAACCAAAATGTGAGATAGGACTGTGGGTGCTTTTGCAGGAGCAGTTCCTAGCCTTTCTCCCTCAAGACCTAGTGGGGATGTCACATATTCAATGACTAGTATGCTTTCTTAGAGTTGCTCGTGAATCGATGCATACTTTCTGAAGGCAGCATACCTGTGTGCCATTTTTACTGTTCTGGTAGGACCCAGAGGGCCACCTGCGAAGCTCAAACAGCTCAAATCCTGCTGGTCAGGGAGAGAGAATGGGCTGGGGACATGTTCCAGCTGTGATCCTCAGACTGCTGACCAACAGAATTACACTATTTTAAGAACAAACGCTGCACAACCGAATCTGATTGGCTGAAGGAGTGAAGCACATGTGTAGGTCCCCAGAGAGCTGCGGATACACACATGAACATCTGCTTCTTGTACCCATCTCCCGTGTCTGGACATCGCATGACGTTTGTACAGCAGTTTGCAGTAGTTGGTGAATGTGAGAAGTTTTGCCATTGGACATTATCATTTCGGGCCAGACAGAATAAGCAGAATCTAAATCCCCGTTTTAAAAAATAAAATAAAATTTAAAGTCGCTTCAATTAACACTGCAGTTCTAAGCACATTTACTTTGGATTAACAATAATACGATTTAATGAGATATACCTCTCGGTATGCGTGCATAATATTGGGTTGCAAGCCCCATTCCATTATGCTTAAAAGGGTTTTGTTGTGATCAGATTTTGTTAGAATGAATATTATTCCCAGTCTGCATTGAATAAAGTGATAGGGATATTTTCAGTTTGCTGGAATAAGCTAAAAGAGGTTGTCCAGGTAAATACACAGATTCTCACAGATGTGAATTTTGGGAATAATTTGGGTGAATAATTTTATGCAGTCAAAGACATTGCTGAAATCCTGTTACACAGTTAGGCAAGAAGTGTGAACTTTTATTGGCGATTTGCTGTAAGTTAAAAAATCTCCAAAGCCATTGTCTGTTGCATATTGGTGTGCAACAAATAATGTGTATGGAGATTTTTGACTAATGGATTTGTGGAACTGCACAACAAGATTTTGGCCATTGATCCAATAAATGGACGTACATTTCCCCCTTCTTCATGTTATCAAAATTGTCACATGACCAAAAAGGAATGCCCTTCTAAGTTTTCACATCTCAGAGCATGGCTCTAGCTCTGGCAACATTTTATAAACCCAGATTTTGGTCTGGAACTGTGAAGCCATTGAAGAACTAAATGCATGGTTAATGCACTAATTTTACTCCTACTGGAAGCTGCCCTAGCTTGGTCCATATGTTCTTTAGGGTTGTTAATGCTTAACACAGGTTAAACTTAAAACAGTAACAACAGATGTGCTACTTCATGTCCATGTTTGTTCTCCCAGTGAACTAGAACATCTTGGGCCCGCCAAAGTTAAGTTGTTCCACTTACCAGTAATGTTAAAGTTTCTTAACTCTGCTACAGTGCAATGCAACTCTTAACTTGAACTGGTTTCTGTACCCTTATTCTTATAAATTTGAAGAGGAAATTCTGCACTGAAATTCTACCCGTTTGCCCTTGGCTTTATTTTCAGAGTGCTCTTGCATGCAAGAACAGGACTCACGTTGTCTTCTAGCTGGCCTGGAAAGTACTGGGTCTGCCTTGTTTGCAGAAGGACACCCTCCCCATAGCACTGAGTGAAATTACCCGTCTGAATCTGTGGATTTCTCCAAGTTTGTGTATGTCGTGGCTTGCAGAAGTGTGAGTTCCATTGCATACACCAGGCGTTTCTCTTCAGAGGTAAACGGAAGCCGTCCTGCCTGTGCTCTGTCAGAGATGCCATGGTCTCCATCTTTTGAATGTAAGTGCACAGAAGACCTGTGGTGAATTGCACTGAACTAATATTTACAACATTGGCTAACTGTTGTTGCAAGGGATTGCTGAAGACATTTCAAAGCTTTGCTGTTATTAAAGTTGATGAATAGCAGCCGGCATTCAGTTTCTAAATAGTTTCCACTTTGGCTGAAGAGTTCTTTATGTGCACATTTAAACTGCATTGTTGAATTCCCAAAGAACAAAATAAGCATTAGATGGCCAAATGAATTCTTACTCTTTCTGTGAAAGAAAAAGAAGTTCTGTATACGTATATATATATATCTATATATCAATATATCATGAATTTGCTTTCAGTGAACGGGGGGTTTTCTGTTACAGAAAAAGGTCTCTTTTCTAATGCACTCTAAATGCACAAAGACAAAGCCTATCTGAGCTCTGTTTCGTCTGTGTGGCGGCCATTTAGCTCCACCTGTGCCAGGTGGAGAAAATATCAGTATGTTGCAAATCAGAGAATGTTGGTGTAATCTGAAAGTGTAGGGGAAGGACTTTATTTTGTTCTGTTCTTGGATTGTTAATGAGAACGATTTGGAAAATGACTTCCTCTGTATGTATGCACCATGCAATGGATTACAGAAAGCAATATAACATCTACATCTCATTTTGTTCATGAGCTGAATGCAAGTAATATATATTGGAATAAATGCAATCCAATTAAAAATATTCTGGAAAAAAAACCTGTGGGATGTGAGTTTTACTCAAGCAAAACAAAATGTATACTGTCAAGGAGGGCATGAACTGTCTTACGTGTGCATCATTTGCTATTTTCTAGATGGAGAAATGTGAACTGCCTCTTTTTCTGTGGCTTGCAGTCTGTGACATGCCTCCCTCCACTTCCCACACTAACATGTAATGGTGAGAAACAGCTGAAATTGTGTCTAGAGTAGGCCCATTGAATCAGTGACAATTTGATGAGTCAACATCTATGTAAGTTCTGTTGATTCAGTGGGCCTACTCTAGCTGCAACTTATTCCTGGATTTCAGCCACAGAAACACTTCCACATTTTAAGGAGTGTGTATATCTGCTCGGTGCACTTTTACTAAATGTGGCTTTTAGTAAGATGATTGATGTGTTCCATTAGCACAGCTGACATATTAACTAACCACAGGCAAAACTGTGTGGGAGGGAGGGATCCCTGCACTAATCCATTGGTAACTCTCATCCCATATAATTGAAGGATATGAAGGAAGCCGAATTGCTTTCCAGAGTGGTTCAGTTCAGTAGTTATTCTGAGTCATCGAAGGCCGGATTTCCCAGGGTTCTTAAAAGCTTCTTGCGATGTCACGTGTTGTCTCTGCTGTGAGAGGTCTGTTTATTGATTCCTGAAACCCATCTTGGCTGGACAACAAGTGAGTGGCACCTTCCGGTTACTCATTCATCGTTTTCTGAATGGGAGCCTGTGGTGGTGTTCCATTTCATGGTGGGGAAGGGGGGGACCCCATGAACCTCAATGCTTCTTCCCTTGTCTGCTGCAACCTTCAGTAGCTGTGTTGTGTTCTTTGGCAGATGCAAAAGGAAAATGGACTGGAACAGTGGTTCACATTTCTTCAACAAACAGTATAAACATCCTTTCCCCTACCAGAACAGTTATAAAGGTCTCTTCCAGCTGAGATGGGTCAGTTATGTAAGAGAGTTTTAGGGGGGGGGGGGGGAAACCATGCATGGATGTATCACTGATTTTTGTGAAGCTCTTTTGGTTTATAACTAATGATAAAATATCAGTCTTGGATTGTTTTTATAGCAATAGGTTTAGGATGTTTTACCACTAACAAGGATGGCATGCTGTCAAGTTGATTATGACTTACGGCAGCCATTCCCAGGGCTTTCTAGGTATAGAGTACTCAGAAGTGGTTTACTCTTCCCTTCCTCTGGAGGTGCTGACGGACTGTGCAGTTTGCCCACGGCTGCACAGGGACACAGTGGGGGCATCAAACTCCAAACCTCTTTAACTCACTGAGCTATGCAGCAAGCTATATTACCACTAGCCACCCCCAAATTAGACCTGAATCAGACTTTCATGATAATATTAATTTTGAAAATTAATTAAGGCAGCTCTTTTGTCCACACTGATGAAGACGTCAGCCTCATGGAACACAATGGCCGGCATCCCAAAGAATCATTGGAACTGGGTGGTTCTCCTTTGGCCTGCATCCTCCCACGTGATCTGAAAATTGCTTCAGAGATCTGGGAAACCACAGTAAATTTTCAGATGGAATGGAGGGCTACTAGAGGGAAGGTGGAGGAGAAGAAAGCCCCTTTTGGCTAGTTTTGAAGTCTGAAAGTATGATGCTAGGTTCAAGACTACTGAGTAAACCTATATAATATCAAACTGCAAGAGAGTCAATCGGATTGTCTTGTAGTACAACTGCCAACACTGAAAGTCTTTTGGACTCATGTGGTCACACGCTGGCAATTTGAATCCATTTCTGTTCAGACTTTAAAAAAATCAGCTTCAAGTCACAGGGTAGTGAAACCAGTGGCTGCGTTCACATGCACTGAATGGGAAGGCATCTCATGAGCTCAGGTAGAGTAGCCATTTGACAGGTCTCAGGACACTATGTTTCTCCAGATCTTCAGGAGGGGTGATGGATCTCAGGGCCAGCAGCACTTACGGATGAATAAGTTTGACTTTGTGGTGGGGGAGAAAGAGCCTATGGGAAATGATGTCAAAGGTGGGGCACACACATGGTTAGGTGTTGAAGGTGTTTGTCTGCTGTGGCTGCTCTCCTCTCAGCGCCTGCCCCATCTCTATGACATCACCAAGTCCCTCCTGTAAAATCACTGCTTGCAGGTTTTGGCCCTGAAATCTCCCAGGACGGCATGTAGCTGACCTGGCAACCTGAAATATAAGGGATGTAGGCAAGGGTGGGTGGGAAAATTCCTGTTGGACAAGCCACCTTCCACTCATGCAATATTGGGTTTCGCCTTAAGCCTCCAAAAGAGTTAAGAAGTGCCATCTGTTGCACATTTAATTGGCAGTAGGTTTCACTCTGGCTCTGTTCAGCTCCCAGGTATGTAGGCATAGAATTGCTGCCAAACAATGCCTTCTTATGTGTGACTACTCAGAAGCAAATCCCAGTGAGCTCAAAGGGAATTGCTCTCTCCTAAAGG
The DNA here is from genome assembly GCA_037013535.1 of Intellagama lesueurii. Classification (NCBI taxonomy): domain Eukaryota; kingdom Metazoa; phylum Chordata; class Lepidosauria; order Squamata; family Agamidae; genus Intellagama; species Intellagama lesueurii. The sequence goes on along the minus strand of JBAJHW010000001.1, from coordinate 218,269,287 downwards.
TACTCAGGATCGGAGCTTTATATATGATGTTAGAAGTCAGCATTTTCACAATGGTTGCCAGCCAGACTCTCTATACTCCAGATGCATATTAATTCAGATTAATAGAGCCCCTTCCTCCCAGCCGAACTAGGCCTAACATTTCTAGACAGGGACTGCAGTGAGTTCAATGAACAAATGCCCATGGCTCCCATTGGAGGCCACTGCTAATGCTTGAGTTACTAGTAGTGTTTTCGATGGGAGCTCTTTCAGAGATGTGGTCCTTGCAAGATGATCCTGGGTTAGGCAGGCAAAGATACTGTTCCCATGTTGTAAACAAAAGCATAATAATATGGCAGCTTTTCTCAACCCCAAACCCTTCAGGCCTTCGGACTACAACTGCCATCGCCGTTTGCCACCAGCTACGCCTGTGTTAAAGGGAACCGTAAGGTCAAAGGCATCCCGAAGGCACTCTAGCCTGCTTAGCACCCTTTACAGATGTTAATGGTGTGGCACCAGACTACCTGGAAGCAACTCCTGTTTCAGAATTGTCATAGATCTGCTGGGGGCAAGGAAACACCTCACAGGCGTCAGAGTCAGCTGAAAGCAGTGCAGAAACAGATGTCATAGATCGCCCACGGTTAGAACAGAGAATGATTTAGTGTTGGAGAGACAAGATTAAGGCAGCCTTCTGTGTTCGAGAAATCAGACTTCAGCAAACTTTTTGTGGTTGATTTCTGAAGGCCAACCACAAAACGAAACAAGCTAAAGTGTAGCTTACACAAGGTGAGAGGAGCTCCTTCTGTGGCCCTCGGACATTTTTTTACACTTGAAAGATTCTCCCCCGCCCCCACCGCCTTTTTTGTTTGTTTGTGTGCTCACCTCTATTCATGTGCTAACAATAATGGCTGTTTCTGCCCCTAGGTCAAGTGTACGGATCCTTTCTTTCAAGGACAGCCCTTCTGTTAGGTAGACTTGGGCCTCAGGCAGCAAATTTTGTGTGTCAGGAACAAACAGCTGATTGTTCCTTGATTAATGTAGTCTTATTGCATTTTTACAGCCAGGGAGATGGGGAGAGGCGCTTGCAGTGATTTTAAATTTTTCTGGATTTAAATCTGATGCCTGCAGGCCAAGGGAGGACTCCATTGGCTGTCTCGCTCTGGCAGCTTTGCCTACTATTTTTATATCTCAGATGCTTCCTCCTCACGGTGGAGCCATTGGTTACTTGTCAGAACATCACTCCCACAAAACAGCTACCCATCCCACCCACTCCTCACAGTCCTTGATGTTAAAAACAGTGACACCTGAGGAGGCCAATAGGTTTAATGCCAGGAAATTGCGCTTTCTCAGCCGTTGCCCCTTCCTTCTGCAACAAGCTTCCAACAGAGGTTCGCCAGGCGCCATTTGTCTCAGTTTTCAAGAAATTAGTAAAAACAGAATGATCTAAAACTGCCTCTTATTAGTGCTTTTAACCACTGACCCGAGGTGTCCAAATTTGTTTGAAATTGTTTAATTCTAGTTAAACACAGGTTTTGTAAGCTAGTGGTCGTGTTTTATTTATTTTTGTATATTTTATTATATATTGTATTTTGTACTGTTGATTTTAATATGATTTGTCATGTTGTAAACTGCCCAGAGAGTGTTTTCACTATGGGGGTAGTATACAGGGTCATTTTAAGGACAAAGGCGGGTACAAATAAATAAATTAATTCATTAAATAAAGCAGGTTATGAATTTTACAGGTTGCCTACAGTTAAGAATTCTGACCACTAGGTGTCACTGTGGAATTGGTGCTGAAGCTATCAATACAGTATTTATGTTTTCTGTTCCATCCATCTTTCTAAGAGTGCAGCTGCATTGTCAAATAATACAGTAAATGCTCCAGGACTGGGACATTTCATTTGTATTATTTTCTATCTGACTACATGAAGTGTACAAGTCAATGGTAATCAGCCCAGAATTCCCCCCCCACTAACCTACAGTATATTTTTTCTGTCTGATGCTGAGGCTTCTACTTTTTTTTTGGAATTTATTTATTTATTTATTTATTAGATTTTTATCCCGCCCTTCTAGACATATGTCTACTCAGGGCGGCTCACAATAAAAGTATTCATAAAAACAATTAAAACAACGATTTACATTGACAACATTAGTATTAATCAAGATGGAAAATATGAAACAAAAGATTAAGTAGAAAGTAAAAGTCAAGTATTGACAGGAGGGAAGGCCTGCCTAAAGAGCCAAGTCTTTAATTGGCTCTTAAAAACACTCAGCGAGGAATGTAATGCATTTGCACTGGTTCAGATTTTGTGCTCACTTGAGCTGATGTGGAGGCATTTGTAGCTTTTTGGTTCCAGCAGCAGTGAGAAAGGCAGGGCAGTGGGGGCTGTTTGAATCCCCTCCTCAAATCGGGTCTGACTTCATTTTCCCTTCCCATTCTGTGTTTTTTTCTTTTCTTTTTTTCTTTTCAAGTCTTGCTGCCCTAGGCAGCTGGGTGACCAAAGGGAAAAAAGAGAGAGCAAGGAATCAGCAGAGAGAGAGAAAGGAGGAAATTATCAATCGACCTAATTTCCAGCTTGTTAAGGTAGCTCTGCTCTAACCATGCCTTGTGCAAATCTGCCAGAGGAGAGAGAGCTACCTTAACCAGCCGCAAACAAGGCTTATGAGTTCCAGTTTTCTCCCCTCTCTCTGCTGACTGAAGCAAATTAAGCTGGCTCAGATTGCTTGGTTTGAGCAAATTGGGAGACCCATTTCAGGGCAAATTCAATTATTAGCCCTTGCCATGCAAGCCCCATTGCACTGTGGTACTGTGATCCCACATATCAAGGGTAAAATGTGTCCCTCCAGGTGTTTCACGATTCCCATCAGCCTTTGCCAGCACAGCCAACAGTGAGGAATATTGGGCGGTATCGTGCAAGAAGCATCTCAAAGTCCCCACTTTGCTCACCACTGATATATATCATTCAGACCTTGGAGAAGTTACTTTATTTTGGGCTGCAGCTCCTCGAATCCCTCGTTCATCCATGGTTACTGGCCATAGTGCCTCGGGGATTCTGGAGCATGTAGTCTGAAAAGATGACTTTCTCAAGCTCTGTGTCAGGATCTGGCCCGTACCACCCTGGCGGCAGCAGGATCGGGGCCAGCCTGAGCCAGGAGTGGCCTGGTGTTTGCAGGCTCAGGCCCTGGCCTGTGTAGCAGCTGCTCATGAGGCTCACCTGAAGGCCTGGAGGGAAGGCCTATTGAAGGAGTGGGTCTCCCTCTCAGAACTGACCTCAGCAACAAAGGTCTTAGGCTGTCCTGTGCTTATTGCTTCTGAGCCCCTGTGTTGCAGTGTTCCTGTTCCTGCCTTGGCCCCTTCTCTTGCCTCTGATTGCCTCCAGCATTTCTGCGTCTGCACTCCAGTGTTCTTGCCCCTGCCTTGATCCCTGCTTGTTTCTGCTGGTCTCCTGCATCTCAACGCCTTGTTCCGGCTCCGTGCTCCTGGTCCTGCGACCTGGCTCCCAGCCCAGCACTTCTGCCTCCGTTTGGTCATGGCCAGCAGCACAGGGAGTGTCTTTGGACTCAATCCCCTGCGTGGCGGACTGGGTCCTGGTGCCCTTCTCCAGGGTGAGAGGCTGCCTGGGATATCTTGGACTTTGACACTCTGGTCATTATAACTTCACCACGGTGGTTATGTAATTCCTCTTCACCAACAGAGATAAGGTGGGTTTTTTTCCGGTCATACACTCATAAAGTCCATATTGAACATCATGATCCCAGCACACAATTTACCATCTGACTCCACCCTGACGTCGTGGGTCATTATTGTTGGGCACCTGCCAGGAGCCCTAGTGTGAGATCTCAGAGTGCCCTGGTCTCGATCCTCCCTCTCCTTGGTGTTGACACCTGCTCCTCTGCCCTCACCGGGTATGAAAGCCAGCCAATATTGTGCTGCTGAAGCAAAAGGCAAAATGGTGCCCCCTTCTCATTTCATGTACAGAGGCCAGCCACACTGACAACAGAATCTGATTTCACCACTGGCAATAGGCCATTGAATTCTCTGCGCTTCCAACATCTCTTTGCCCTTCCGCATATATCACTTAAAATATGCTTTGCTCAATGATAGGGCTGGCCCTGCCAAAACACACAACCAGTCTGTAGAATAGGATTATCGGGGACAAAGCAGAAACTTCCCTTCACTTGCTTTGTGTGTTCTCTCTCTCTCTCTCTTTCTCTTTTTCAGTGCATGTGCGGATTCAGACTAGATCGAGAGCAGGGAAATGGGCAGTGGTGATCCTGGGGCATCTTGCCTATAAAATCTGGAGTTGCCACTGGTGAAAGATGTCTCCCACCTATTGGGAGTCTTCATTCTCAGCCTTCTCAAGTCTAGACGAGACAGTGCTGTCCAAGTAATTTTCATTTCCCATCTTGCTGCCCATGAAGTTCTCTAGAGGGTGCCTCCCAAAGTACTGCCCCTCCCAGGGAGCCTAAGACTCCCAGGTAACGCTGGGCAGTTCCCCTTTTTTTAACACGAAGCTAGGACGGAGGTAGGATATGCAGCCTTTAAGCTAGGCCCTCGTCCAGGTGAGTTGAAATGTAGGTGTTTCTGGAAGTGTGGGTACGTGAGCTGAAACTCTCAGAATTCTGCCTGCTGAATTCTTGGAGAATTCTGTGGGTTTTGAGTTCAAAAACACAAATGCCACTTCCCTATGTGTTTCCTTTCACCCTTTGATTGGACACCTGGCTTGGTTTTTAATGCAGTAAAGCAGGCATATCAAAATTGTTCAAGACAAACCACGGTTATCTAGGAGGGCTACCCCAAATGTTGGGAAACTGGATTTGTATAAAGACAAATATTGGCTCTGCTTTACCAAAACTACTTCTGTTTCCTGATGTGTGCTTTATTTCTGCATATGGCAGCTTATGGGTCCTTTGCCTTAGCTCCAGAGCTTGAAAAAAGTTACTTTTTGAACTACAAATCTTAGAATGCCCCAAGAAAGCATGGACATGTTGTCTGGGGGATTCAGGATGCTGCAGTCCCTAAATGTAACTTTTGGATGCTGTGCCGAGATCCCACCAATGTTTGAAGTCTGCTTGGTGGAGTCGTGTGCTAGAGTTTTCTGTGCTGCTATGGTGACTGAGGGCCATGCCTGGCAGCTCCTGTTTTCCATCCTTCATGTTATCTCCCCTCTGAAAGCCAAAGTCCATTTCAATTCCCACAGGCGTTTGGCTGCTTGGATATTTGGTTTCTTTTTGCACGTCTCCCTGATATAAATCTGACGTATTATACTATCTGCTGTTTCCCATCAGCTGAGTGTGTATGTTTAAAAAATGGGTTGAGATTGTTTGCGACTTTTAAAATAGCATGTAGAAGCAGCTGTTGAGGAAGGAGGGTGGGATACGAATGATTCTAATTAAAACCTAACATAAATACGTGTACAACCACCAGAGATTTTCGTTTTTAATGATGAGGATGCCATTGGTACATCTTTATCAAGAATCTCTTTCTCTTGCTGACGTTTCTTCATTATAACCAGAATTTATATAACGGAGCAGCGAAGGATGTGAACGGAGGAGGTCCCAGGTGAAACCTCACTTAAGCCATAAAAAGGACTTGTTCCAAAGGTGTGGCTATGCCCATCTGTGAACAGCAAACCTAAACCATATTCCTGTTACACATTACAGTATATATAGATTAATAGATTAGCTATGCAGTCCTATGCAAATGTCCTTTGATTAAATGCCACTGTGTTCGGTGGGGATTAGAGAATCTTGCAAAGGATGGCTGCGTGACAGCATCGTAAGCTTTTGTCTACTGATGAAATTCTAAGACACACAAAGATGTGCTTCAAGAACCTTTTAAGGTACCACTCATCTTCTTTTCAGATGAAATCACTCAATGCCTTGATCATTCCCCCCCCCCCCACCTTGAGTTGCCACTGAAATAATGCACAACAGCTCCTTTGTTTGCTTGAAATATATTACATTCATGTTAAGTTTTACTTCAGGTCTACATGCATGTACATATATGTAGTTACTGGATCCTGCAACAAAATGGCTAGGTGAAAACAAGCCACTCCCTCTTCCAAAATACTCCGTTCTGTTTCCTGTTTCCACCACTTCTCTGGCTTTCCATCCTACCTCCCCCCCCCCCCCCAAAGTCAGGCCCGGTCTTGGAGCATGCTCAGTCCTTACTGGGCTGTTTTGTGTTTACTTCCAATTCCCCCCACCCCAATTTGTTTTGTTGTTGTTTTTCTTCTTCTATAAAACCTGGACTTCCTCGGAGCCTGCTGACACCTCTCTTGTGTGCATGCCCCCCCCCCCCATTTTGGCTATCTAATCCCCCTCTGGGCCTCCAAGGAGAAAAGCCAGCCTAGGTGGCCTTGGGCAAACTGCACAGTCCCAAGATGTCACAAGAAGAAGGGAATGGGGGCTAACCACAAACCATGAACCTTCTGCACTTTTAAAAAAAGCAAACCATGAACCAATTTGTTTTGTTTGTTTTTTAAGTTCATGCCTGGAGGAAGAGGAACTAACCTTCCCCTTCCCACTCCTCACCCCCCTGCCCCCTTCCCACCTGGTCTTGCTACCACCACCACCACCTCCTCCTCCATCATCATCCTTCCAGATGAAACAAGAAGCAAGTGGATTGCCCCCATCCAGCTCTGCATGGCCGCAGGGCCATTCAGTTTACAGGGAAATTTGGTCCCAGCCGATCTTCCTGGTCAACTGGGACCCTGACCCATACACAGTGACAGCAGGCCTGTCTCACAGAAGCTAGGTCGTTGTCTCTGTGCATGCCCATGCCTGTCAGCCGATAGGCCTGCGCATGAGCAGAGAAAGTAGGCCCAGCTCTCAGAAGGGAAGCTGGGCTGCTGTCTCTGAAGATGGCGGTGGTGTTGGAATAGGAAGAGGCGGCAGCACAAGGTAAGAAGGTGATGAAGGGAAGGGGCAGGGGGCAGGGGTGGGGGTGGGGGCTGCCGACGAACCAGGAAGTTTGTTAAATTGCTAAAAAAGTTTGTTTATCTTCGTCAGTTTTGACGAATCGGAAGCAACCCGAACCAATGTATTAGTGATTTTAAAATGAACATCCTGATTCGTTTTTTGGTTCTTGCCCATCTCTACTTTTGAATACTCTTTACCTAGGAAACCCTGGACAGGGCCTTACGTCAGAACTGCCTGGACAGCAGATGGGTATTATTATTACTAAGAACAAACATTGCAAGAAGGAGTTTGCTACTATTATGCTGGGTTATTGGAATTTTTTTTTTACTCTTCACATAGACAAGATGGCTGATGACTCCAGCTTTGGAGGTGCTGTGAATCCACTCCAGGCTTTGGCTTGCACTTTACAGGAGTTATCCAAGATACTGAATCTATCTTTGGGACAGAGTTCAGGATCTTTTTCAGCTCCTGTAAAGGGCAGACTAAAATCTGGAGTGGATTCACAGAGGTTCTGGAGGAAGATTCACCAGCCACTCCTGCCTAGAGCTCTTTGATACCACTATTTAGCGACTACTTGGGTGTCACCTTTAAAATGCATGACAACCATGGCCCACTTTATGGGAGTTGCAGAAAAACCCACATTTAAACTTGAGCACACTGTCAAGTGTGAAAACCATATCGAGTTTGCCATCATTTGGCATAGATGCAGCACTTGTATAATAATAATCACATGCAGTCAGGTCAATTCTAACTTATGGCAACCTTTTCCAGGTAGAGAGTACTCAGAAGTGGCTTACCACTCCCTTCTTCTGGGGGCATCCTGGGACTGTATAGCTTGCCCAAGGCCCACCCAGGCTGGCTCGTCTCCCAGGAGGCACAGTGGGGAATTGAACTCCCAACCTCTGGCCTTACTTAACTCACTGAGCTATCCAGTTGGCAGCACTTGCCTAGCATATTGGTTTTGCATCAAGAAAGCTAAACACACCAGATCTGAGGCAATTCTCTCCCCGCTTCTCTCATAATTCAGCCTTGAAGGTTCATGCCTGCTGTCTGTCAAAGGGTTACCCTGACTTCTCATGAGATGAGCCTGAGTAAAGCAAGGGAAGATGGTGTCTGTCTTGGCTTTACCAGGAGCGCCTGTTCTTAGCAACTTCCAGAAGATGGTGCCCTGCTGCTAGGAAACGGTTGTCGGCACAGCAGTCATTCCAGTTCTCTGGCAGAAGGTCCCGCAGAACGCTTTGTGTCTGTCAGCACATTCCTGGAAGGTCACAGCAAACGATGAATGCTCCTGTGTAGGAGCGGGAGATGTTGGGTTTTTTTTTCCACGAGTTGCATCACTCGGCTGGCCTTTTTGGCTCCGTGCACTCCATTCCTGCGGTTACAAACCTTTCCCAATTGTTATTCGGCTGTTTCCTCTGCAGGCCTTCTGTGGCCAAGGCAGGATATTCATGACTGACTGGCCCCGGGAAGATGGAGACGTTCCAGCTACTTTCCATAGCATGGTTGCTCACTTCCCTCCTCCTCCCGCTTTCCCCCCAAGGACTGAAAATATCCTGTGGTTCTTGTTAGCGCTCGCTCCGGATATGCCACCACCAAAAGCATATGCATCACCATGTGATACCCGAGGCTTTTGCTGCATAGCTAATTATGACAGGGGCTTTATTTAGAAGGATGCAAGTTAAGCCGTCTGCCATCAGGCCCCGCTGGTTTACTGAACTCTGTGTCTGGATAGAAAGACAGCGCTCCCCCAGGCTCTTCAGACGGACCTGCCCTGCCACTGGGCTTTGTGTGTGTTGGCAAAAGGTTTCAGTTTAATGAATGACAGCTTCATCGTCCTAGTTTAACGGACATTTCCAATGGCTCGCTTGTCACTGTAACCAGTAAATCCACAATGTTTGTCTGAGTTTGGAAGTATTACTCTTTGGATGACCGTTCTGCGATTCATCTTGCCAGCCGGACCATATGGCCTTTTGTCTCCAGGTGGACCTCACAGAGTCTGGCCTCACCGTCTCACCTCTTTGCTCTCATTTTGAAACCACTTACTCACCAAGGGTCTACCTGCCCACCCTACTTTTCCCCCTGTCTTCTCAAAAAGCACTCCCTCAATAATTTCTGATAGTGGCAATGACATCATGGGCGCAATGTGTTTTAGGATGGGACACAACCCATCGGTGATCCCCAAGCTGTCACACGTGAAGACCTCTGCATTCTGAAAACAGTGGGAATCTCTGAGTGGATCCCTCTCAAAAGGGAGCTCATTCTCCTTCCAGAAGAGAAGCCAGGGAGGGATGCCATGTCTTGTGAGCTTCGCATTGCTTCGGTTGTCCCATACTGGGTCTTTCCAACCCCTACTCTGTTTACCGCCAGCCGTGGTGGCCCTCGGATCAGATCAAACATTAATAGCGACTGCATACATGTGGCTAACCTCTGGCCTGTGGATCATTTCGGCTGTTCGTTCATTTATGCAAGCAACACATGAAATGAACCTGGGGGTAGGATGGGGAAATGTTATTCCATGCAAGGCTGACCACTAAAAATCCTCTGAAGTGCTTGGTTTTTGTAGCATGGAGTGGGAGAGCATGGCAGGAAGTGACGAGCTGGCATCAGATAATGCAGAATAGTTGTTTAAATGGAGTGTAGTGGAAGCAGGGGAGAGATTTGTGTTCCTCTGGAGTCTGAGGCCAAAGGAGTGGTTGCTCTTAAAGCGGCGGCAGCAATAAGAGCAGCAACAACAACATGGTAGGTCATTTCAGTAGATGCTGTCTATCAACTCTGGCCAGCTCTGAGCCGCTCTTTTATTACGAGGGTTGTCGTGGCATGCTTAAAATCCATATGAATGGACCCGTGCGCTGCTCCATAAAGGACGTGACCCATAGTGCCAGTGGCCACCCACATGGATGGCTGTGTATATGAGCAGGATCTCGGTGGTCGAGAGCTGGAGGATTTCCAAGCAAACTTGGTTGGGAGGAAAGGGGAAGTATGCACTCTCCCTTCGCCTTTCCTAAAACAAACAAACAAATCTGAGCATTTCTTTGTTTCTGCTGATGGGTCTGTTCTTGGTGGTTGGATCTTTTACTCCTGTTAGGGTAGTGAAGTACAGTAAGCTGTCCATGTTGTTCACAACTAAATGCCAGCTTTTCTGGGTCTATTCAAGGCAGCAGGAAATAATGAAAAGCATATTGTGTAACTCAAGAATGCATCTCTTTCATCAAGTGTCTTTCAAAGTTACCACTTTGTTTGCCTTCCTGACAACGTGTAAATTACTGAATGCCATTGGCAGATTGAACAGATTCCTGTTGCTCATTCAGACCACATTTTTTTCTCATTTGAAAGAATAATATAGAAGGAAAAGGGACAAAGGGGGGAAAAAGGTGCTGATATGATCCACCATCATCAAACCAATTGTTAGTGCATATCATCCCTGGAAGAGCTTCCATTTCACCAGCTCATAATCTGCATCTAAAATACACATCTGACATGCCTCCCGGCCTTACCGTGCCAAAGACGACTTGTCCAAAACCTAAGTAAAAACATATGACATATATCCTGTTTACACTTCCATGATTATACTGTAATAATTTCAGACTCTGCAAAAAAACGATGAAGCAGCCTTTCCATTTTAAGATGTTAAGCCTCAATCCACACAGATTTGTTTGTCAGTTGTTATTTACTGGCTCACTCACTACTGTGTGCAAATTGTACTGTGTGTTTCTTTGACACACTAAGAAGGCCACCCGATGATACACAAAGCATCAGGGATCAAAGGCTAGACCTAAAAAGGTAAGGGCCATAGCTTAGCCGTACTGTATGGGCACTTCATGTCTATGTTTCCATCCTTGACGTTTGATAGGCTTGAGAACTGGGCTCAGAACAACAAGATGAAATTTAAAAGGGTAAGTGCAGAGTTCCACTCCCTGGAAAAGACCCTGATGTTGGGAAAGAGTGAAGGCAAGAGGAGGAGGGGACGACAGATGACGAGATGGCTGGACAGTGTCATCGAAGCTACCAACGTGAATTTGACCAAACTCCGGGAGGCAGTGGAAGACAGGAAGGCCTGGCGTGCTCTGGTCCATGGGGTCACGAAGAGTCGGACACGACTTAACGACTAAACAACAACAACAAGTGCAGAGTTCTACATGTGTGGGAGGGGAACCCAAATGCACAGTTACGAGATGGGGAATACTTGGCTTAGTAATACTATGAGTGAGAAGGATCTTGGAATTGTTGTAGATCAGAAGTTGAATATGAGCCAACAGTGCAATGCGGCTGCAAAAAAAGGGCCAAATGCTATTTTAGCCTCCATTGATACAAGTATAGCCTCCAAAGCATGTGAAACACTATTTTCCTTCTATTCGGCACTGGTTAGTCTTTATCGTGAGTACTGTGTCCAGTTCTAGACATTGCACTTTAAGAAGGATGCTGTCAAATTGAAACAGGTTCAGAGATGGGCAACAAGAATGAGCAGGAGACTGGAAATCAAGTAATATGAAGAAGGACTGAAAGAAACAAGTTTGTTTAGCCTTGAGAAAAGAAGACTGAGGGGAGATATGATATCACTCTTCAAATACTTGAAAGGTTGTCATACAGAGGAAGAGTAGGATCTGTTCTTGATCATTAAAGAGCGTAGGACACATAATAATGGCCTCAAGTTACAGGACTCCAAACTTCAGCTAAACATCAGGAAAAACTTCCTAACTGTTAGAGTAGTACGGCAGTGGAACCCATGACCTTGGAAGGCTGTGGGTGCTCCAATGCTGGAGGCATTCAAGAGAAAATTAGACAACCATCGGTCTGATATACTTTGACTTGGATTCTTGCATTGAACAAGGAATTTGTTTGTTTGTTTGTTTAAAATATTTTACCCTGCCTTTCTCCTTAAAAAAGGACCCATGGCAGCTGACATCATTGAAAGATAATAATTAAAGCTGAAAAGAATGAGTATACAAAGGTGGTTTACATCATTAAAAGACAATATTTAAAGCTAAGAACAGTAAGTATAAAGAGGCAGCTTACATCATTAAAAGGCAATATTAACACTAAAACAATGTATACAAATATTAAAAAGAGCTAACAAATACCACTCTGAGAGATGGTAAACAGAAGTAGTACTAAAGACCCAATCAGAGCAGTAATGCATTGCAATCCATCTAAAAAACCACACACAGGTAGCTAGTTACTGAGGGAAAGCTTGCATGAAGAGAAAGGTCTTTGCCTGCTTGTGGAAGGACAGCAAAGATGGGGCCAGCCTGGCTTCCAGTGGGAGGGAGTTCCAGAGCCTGGAAGCAACAACAGAGAAAGCCTTCTCCTGTGTTCCCATCAGATGCACCTATGAAGGTGGTGGGACTGAGAGAAAGGCATCACCTGATGATCTCAGCACCTGAACTGGCTCATAATGGGAAACATGGTCTTTGAGATAGCGTGGGCCCAGGTCATTTAGGGCTTTATGGGTTAAAACCAGCACTTTAAATTGTACCCAGTAACTGCTTGGCAGCCAGATGGAGCTGCTGTAATGGGGTGGGTGGGTTATGTGATGTACTCGATGCTCTTATAGGCCCCTTCCAACTCCATTATTATATGATTATATGGTCTTGGGAGTAAGGTTCTGCAATAGCAAGGCAGGGAAAACCATTGGCCAGAGACTCTGTTGAGCAGTTACCAGTCTGTGGGCTAACTCCAATTGTTAATCTCAGTTAGTGTATACACACTAAATCAACGAAATGTGATTCAACACAATACTACTTATTGTCTTATGCTTAGTTAACATGAAGTGAAGTCCAATCATTAGTCCAAACTAAAGTTAGACCCATTGGCTGAAATCCTGTTGCTTAGCGCAGTAAATCATAGGTCCATCGGATTTGGTGCATCAGCTCCTCTATAAGTTCCATTGATCCAATGGTCCTACTCTAGCTGAAACGTACTATGCTAAGCAACAGGATTTCAGCCATTGAATCCATGGGATTGGCATACGTGTCGGCTTACAAAAGTCCCTTTGATTCAATGGGTCCAACTCCAGTTTGGACTAAAAATCAGATTTAGCTCAGTGTCGCTTGGATGGCCTTGACTTATGGCGGCACTGAAAAGGGTAGTTTTGATCTTCATTTTTAAAAAGTGTCATTCTATTCCTGTTTAACACCCAACTCAAAAGCTGATTTGGCAGCGCCTTCTTTTTGCAAGCTATTTGATCCAACCAATTTGGGACGAGGAAGCCAGCCTCACAATCTCATGGTGCCACCTAATCAGTCTGATCTGACTATAGTGGTGACATAATCAAGAAGAGAACAATTTCACCCTGCTTCCCAGATGCCCTGAATTGTTGCCAAAAGGGCAATGGATAGATTTGTTTATGAAACATCTTGCTTTTGCTTTGACTCAGCTCTGTTTAAGACCCAGCACCTTTGAAGTTGATGCAGATAATAATTTTACCTGATGTTTTTCTTGCACACCGTTTCCCAACGCATGCCAAGACTTCAGCTCCAGCGTGCATCGGTTCAAATTATTTCCCACTGCAATGTCATAAATCACTATCACGGCAGACGTCTGGGCATTCCCCAGAAAACAAAAGGAGAAGCAGAAGCCCAGACCAGTGATTTGAACTGGACTGTTGCATGTGATTTGCACAGAACGTTTGATGCGCCATTTGCTTTGGGTCTCAAGGGCCTTCATCCATATCAGTTGGGCAATAGGTTGAAATCCCTCACTCAGTCAAAGAAGTGCTATCAACCTGTGTTCCGCAGTTTACATGTAATAGCAATAAATAGTTGCTTTGAAGCACTAGTCTGAGGATGAACGTCTTTTATCTTTTGTTTGTGATACCCCCATTTCTATCTGCAGGGCATTCACAAGGCTAGATCTCATAGTGGCAGCTGACCCATGAGAGTGTCAGCACATAATCCACCATAAACTCTAGTTATGAACTGGTCTTTAATCTATAATATGAGCTGAAGAATAGATAAGTGTCACAAAGCTTGAAAGTAACTAGTTATAAATGTTTCTAGTTACTTTGTAGTTTCTAGTAACTAAATATCTAGTTACTTTGCTTGGTAAAGAAGGTATAAGTATATCACACTATGTTTGAATCTCATTGAGGAAGAGCTTTGCTCATTTTGTCGTGTAACTGTTACTTTTAAAATTACTTTTATACTTATGAGAGCAGACTTACAAAATGGCGAAGAAGGAATATTACATGGTTTAACAGCATGGGCTGTTCAAGCAACAGCAAGGTAAACAGGAGAACAGTGTGTTTCATACCGTAGACCAGCAGCTTGTAGTTACTTTAATTCTCAATATATATATTTTATTCTTTTTGAGAAATAAGAAAGTAAAGAATTACTTTCTAACACTGTAGGTATAACTATAAATAAGACCAGCCAGAACCCAATTGTGTAAAAGTGCTGATGAAAGACTTCAGGTGTGGGTCCTGGAGGAGCCAGTTTCCCCCTCACACGGTCTGTATGTGTGTGTGTGCCACCAAGTCAACTCTAACTTATGGTGACCCTTTGCTGGGTTTTCATGATGGAGAGTACTCAGAAGTGGTTGATCATTCCCTTCTTCTGGGGAGTACCCTGGGGCTATGTCTGCCAGATAGTTCAGTGGCTTAGGTCTCTGGCTGCGGAGCCAGAGGTTGGGAGTTCAATTCCGCACTGGGCCTCTTTGAGAAGGGCTGGACTTGATAATCCATAGAGGCCCTTCCAGCTCCGCAGTTTAAAGGTTATGATTATGATGTCAAAGGTTATGTAGCTTGCCCAAGGCTGCACAGGTTGGCTCTTCTGGGATGCGCAGTGGAGAATTGAACTCCCAACCTCTGGCTCTGCAGATACCTAAACCTCTGAGCTATGCAATCAGTCATGCAGTCCCTACACATCCTCAATATCTGTTCCGAGTGGGTGGGTAGGTGTATGGATCAAGCACTGGTTCATATTGTGCTCTTTGCTCTGATAAGGTATCGAGCTGATAACATGCTGGATGGAGGAGAGTTTATTTTCTATCACTAGTCATCCGCTTGCTGCATGTATGTTTTAAATATAACAGAAAAGCTACCATTCATTTACTTTTGAAGAAAGCAAAGAAAAAGAAAACTCAATACATTCTGATCAGGGCAGGCTGTCTTGACATGGTCAGGCATCTCAACAAGCAATGTTCAGGTCTTGTCAGGTCTCGTCTATCCACTTCAGGAGTGAGATGAGGGCTGTTTCTCTCATCAAGGTCTCACGCATTGTGAAAACTCTTTCTATACAAAGCGGGTGTCCTCCTCCTTTAAGCAGCCAAGGGCATGCACACGCACCCATCCACCTGAAAGGCTGATTATTCACAAAGATGCAAACAGCCCCTGTGCAGCTGCTCATCTTTAAACCTGTAGGAAATGAAGAGGCTGCCACCAGCCTTTTCCTACAGCTACACAACAAACGCAGGCTTCCCCAAGCCCTTCATTTCTCACTGAGAGAACTGGAGAATTCCTGGCTCTCTCGTGCCCAAGGAGAATAATTCGGTGGGTGCTTACCCTTGTGTGTGAGAGAGTGAGACAAGTGAGGATTTACACCCCGATGAAAAAGTTGTGTCGGAAGCTGTAACAACGGGAGCATCTAACAACCCGGGACCAGGGTGGTGGGGCTTGGAAACACAACTCTTAGAAACAACTTTAGGAAGTAACAACTTTCTTATCTGAGGGTGTGATCATACAGGGAAGCAGATTACAATTTGGACCACTTATGGAGCGGCCTGGTGCAATCTGTTTGCTGGCCATCGGACGATGCAAAGGGAAGGGTGCTCCAGCCCGACCCCTGATCCCTGCCCAAGCTGGACGTTTCTGGTCGAACTGTAGGGCTTTTACTTTTTGTGGGACAGCAGGAGTGATTCCCCAAAAGGCAGAAGGGAGATCCCTTAAAGGAGATCCCCCTCCCCATCAAAGTGACCCTTTTGATGCGATCAGGTGCATGTCTCAGCAGCCCTCGGATTGCATCCTGAGTCTCTTGAGAGATGATGGGATTTGAACTGCAGGCATGGCAACAGTGCTACGGTGAAATCCTGCTCCAGGCAAGCCCTCTTCCAAGGGGAAAGTAACGGAGGCACTGTGCAACTTGGCCTGTTAAAAAGAGCCAGGCTCATTTAAAAAACAACAACCCAAGGATATATATCTGATTAAATGTTCCCAAGGGAAACTTCTTTTTCCTAACAGGCAACACATTGAATCAACTAGGGCTGATATGTTGGGGGGTATTCTTTATTAGTATTGCTATTATTTGCACATGGGGCTGCCTTGACTGATGACCTGGGTGTCAGTTCTGTAAAGTTATCTCAACAAGAATCCAGGTGGCTGAAAGCTACGGGTGATTACAGGCAAGCCATTGGCTGTCAGCCTCAGTCCTTTGGTCTGCAAGAGGGGCAGAATGATAGTCCCCTTTCCAGCATCATAACAGAAATTATCTGGTGTTCTCTGGCTTCCATTAAGAGCAAACTGTAGGTCGTAAGAGACATCAGAGTGAACCGCCATTAGAGGTGGACCTTATGGAAAACATTAACCTTGTTTATCCCAATGCAGGGTTTCTAAATTCTGGAAGTTGTGAATTAGCTTGTTTTTGTCTGGTGACTGATCATTGGTGGGGTGGGGGTTAAAAAAAGGGCTTCATTTGCAGCTGGCTGTGCAGACATGGCAGTTCTGAGCGACTGTGTCTTTGGAAGAAAACGTTTTATCACTTTCTAATTACAAAGCTTGAGTCTCATCTGGTTCAGTCCATGGTTTCTACTGAACTCAAATGTTAATTTTAATATGAAACACAATCTACTACCATCCTTCTGATAAGTAACCACTTATCAAGGGGTCTTTTTTCCCATGCTGCCTGCAAAAATCAGATGCCCCACCCCAAATTATAACTTTTCAATAACCATAGTCCTGCATGCAGTTCACCCCACAATATAACTGTTCTAACAAGATAAGGTATATACCATGCTTTGAATACTTGCAAATGGCATACAGATGTTAAGGGGCATTATTAGCCCTAGGTAGCTTGGCTCATTCTCCAGAGACATCTGGAAACACTCAGCAGGGTGACCACTTGTATGCCACATGCAAGGTATAGCCAAAATAAACTGCAGCTTGCTTGTGGCTTGCATAAACTACCATGTACTGCACCCAGAAGAACAGGCTTTCAGACAACCATGCAACAGTGCCCCCTCAGTTATGGGCTTCTGGGGGCACAAGCCAGTCATAAGGAAGAGAAGCAACAGTGGCTGTTCCCTCATGCTCTGCGGCAACGTCTTGGCTGTGAAGACTCCTTACCGCCAAGGAGAGGTGCCTCCCGAAACAAGTAAGCTTCCCCTTTGCACCGTGCCATCTTCAAAGCACCTCCACCCTACAGGACCCTTGAACCCACTACCTCAAATTATCTCACTTCACTACAGATTTTGAGAGGACAAATAGCACCTGGGATTCACCCGAGAACAAGAGAAGCCTCTCTCTTCATTCAGGATACAGTATTGGCGTAGGTAGGTGGGTTTAGAGCTAATAACTCCCCTGAACCCACCTCTTTTACCTTCCGTCATATACATCTGCCATTTTCTCTCGATCCAAATGTGAAGGAAAGACAACGTCTCAGGATGTTACAAAAATGGGTTCGTTGCGCTTGGACTTTCTTCCGGGGCAATCGTTTTGCCATGTGTGATGCAGATCACTTTTCGTCTGGTTCCCAGATCAGAAGTTTAGTGGAACCAGGAACCAGCCCGAAACAGATCTGCACGACACATGGCAGAATGAATGCCCTCAAAGAAGGCTACTTACTGATTGAGCTGAAACTCATTGGGCAGTCTTAAAGTGTAAGGAGCCCATGGTTTCGGTGACACCCTGAAATGTTGTCTCGCCTTCATATTTGGGTCCAGTGGACGTTTCCAGGTCTTTTTAGCTTTTGCAATTTTCTCTGGGCAAGAAACAACAACCTGAACAAGTGTCCTTGGAGGCCATATGGTTGTGTGCTAAACACAAATGACTCACAGCACAATATCCCTGCCCCTACAGCATTAATGTCCTCTGTGCACAGAGACACGTGTGCCACGCACACAACCTGTTGTCGTGCTCCTTTTGAAGATGAGCAGGCTATCAAGCAAGCCCAAAGTCCTTCTTCGGAAGGCAGTGAGTCACTTTTCTGGAGGCACTTTGCGCCTCCCAGTATGCATAAATGGTGGCAAGGACGGCAGGCATCTTGAAATCATATTGTGTCAGGGTCACAAACCGCAGCCTTACCATATGAATCAGCGGCTAACATGGAGAGTGAGTTCAGACATATTTTTGCCAAACATGTCATCTTATTTACCAGCTGTTCTGCGTTTCAGAGAACAAACTGTATTTCCTGTGCTTGATCACTGTTCACACTCGTTTCTTACGGTTTCATGTGTTAGATCATTGTGACTTCACATAAGAAGATGGAGAGGGGGAACTAGTTGGTGGTGGGCAGGGGGGAAAGGGAAGAAGCCCTGAGCTGAACAGAGTGAAATGACCCATTGTGCTGTTAGAATAACCACATTTCCTAAATGATATGTTTCAGTAGCAGCATTTTTGTTGTTGTTGGCATAGCAACTCACCGGGTCTCAACCAGATAAGCGAACATGCGTCTCCCTGTTCTCTCCAAGGTATTCACAGCAGGAAATTCCTGTTCCATCTGGTTAACTGCAAATGCACATTATTATTGATACACGGTATTGATGCCAGTTTTGATCCCACTAAATGGCGCTTGCATTAGCATTTACAGCTAGAGGAAAGAAAACGAGAATATATATATATATATATATATATATATATATATATATATATATATATATATATATTCTCGTTTTCTTTCCTTTATATATATTTCCTTTTTATATATGTAGAAAATGATAATGGCTCAAAACAGGCAATGACCCATCAGTGCTACTTCCACTGAAAAAATTATCATGCAATTTAGGAATGAGAAAAGAAAAATTGCTTCACTTGAACAAACGTGCCGCTGTGGCTCATCTGAGCCAGACGCCTGGGCTTAGCAGTTGCTAAACTGCAGAGCTTGACAGACGCCCATCATTAAGGGCTAGCCACACTGAGCGCATTAGTTCATGTTTGTCCATTATTCGGTTGTGCTGCCAGACGATCAGACAATGGCGAGAATCCTATTGGTGTTTGCATAAGGGTTACGTAGCTTGTTGCAGTTAATTGCAGCTAATTGACAAGGTACAAGGATGCACCTCAGTCATGTGTCTGACTGGCAATGTACCTGAATGTGTTACCAAGATGTGTCTGAGCATCGCATCCCTGAGCTGCACTTAGCTACAGCAAGTTACCCAGTCCTGATGTGTCCATCATCACCATCACTGCAGAAGTTTGGGGATTCACATTCAAGAATGCATGACACACGATAGACCTTTGCATACACACCAGATGTATCCATACAGCTCCTGAACAAACAGTGACATGCACGCCAAAGCCTGCTTTCAAGTGTTGAAAGTGTGCTTGCTCGGGTACATCTACTGAAATGGAACACAGCAGAATGGATGTTACCTTTTACAAAACCATTCCTGTGTTCATAATTTTGGGTTACTATATATTTTATGCTTTCTCGTTAATATGTTTCTTCCCTACAGCGCTAAACACCTTATCCACACACTGACCTTCATGCACCCAACACATCATTCTCTGTAATGTTTCCATGAAGCATGCGACTACTCAGGCTTCAGCAAACTAACTGGCTTTGACAGGTAAATTTCCCCTTCAATATGTTTCAAACTTCCCCTATACAGGCACGTGAGTCACTCTGACAGGTTTAATTTGTCCTGAAAAATGAATGTGTTAAACTCATTAGCCATTTAGTTTGGAAAGATTGTAAACAGTAGATGGATTACTTTTCCATGTGCCTGCTCTCTAGGATCACTGTAACAAAGGTGAGAAATATTTAACCAACAAAAATCCACATTAGTTTGTGGGAAAGGAAATTAACCTTAGCCCAGTTTGCGCCTCTTGGTTTCATGTTTCTGTTACATAATTTGTTAAAATATGAAATACAGGTTGCTAATGCATTTGTTCCTGATTCAGGGATACTGTGTTTATTTTAGTTATAGCACAGTGCACCTCCCTTTTCACTAGAAAAAAAGAAGCACGCCAGGTCTGCCATCCTATAAACATTCCTTAGGAATAAGCACTAGTAGTGACAATAGTACTTACTTCTGAGTAAACATGCATGAGCTTGTGCTGCCCATGACCTGGTAGAATCATGCTACTTTTGATCCTGAAATAAAATATCTGATAAAACACAGCCCAAAAGGAGACACACATTTCAAAGGAAACATGGCTGTATCCGTGATGTTAATAGCATTGCAATTAAGACCTGGGAGATGTAGGTAAATACCTTTAGCAAGGAGCTCAGAGGACAACAGCTCTCTGTCTCTTAAAAAAGAGCTATCTGTCACAAGGGAGGAATCAGAACAGTTGTTGTTGACTTACATACTGCCCCATAGTGCTAGAGCACTCTCTGGGCAGTTTACAACATAATTATGCAAGGAACACTTTGCCCCTCAGTGAGCCGGGTACTCGTTTTACTGACATCAGAAGGATGGAAGGCTGCGTCAGCCTTGAGCGGGCTACTTGAACCCATTGGGACTGAACTCAGGTTGTGAGCAGAGGCTTGACTGCAGTACTGCAGTTTGACCACGTACCATGGGTCTTCAGTGAACAAGAAAAGGCGGGGCTTTAGTTAACAGTGCTATCCACTTGGTGTTATGCTGAAATGCAACCACGACCAGTGTGTTTAAGACTGCAGCATGGCACACTTGGTCATACAGAAGGTATTTTTTAAACAAAAGAGAGAGAAACTACAACTGAGCCAGGCAGCCTTTCAGATAGTGCCAAATGCACAGCTCTCTCCAATAAAAGCTGGTGTTTGAATTAAGCTTCATCTCTCCTTCTCTCCAGACTATTCTTCCTAAATTATACCCACCAACCAATACCACTCTGGTCAGAAAATGATGCCCTCCACACACCCGAGTTAGGGTGGATCGTATGCAAACCCGCCGAGTTGTTTTGGAAACACAGGCTTGCTAGACCACCAGCTGCGCATTCCTTGAGATTCTGGGACCAAACAGAGAGAGGGGGGGCAGCCCCTTTTCAGGGATGGGGGCTTGTGAGTCGTGAGTTGCTGTTGAGCCCAATTTGAGTTGCACTGTCGACTTGACTCAGACTCGACTTGGGGGTTTCTGGGGCAATTTATGACTCGCCTTGCGCCTTGAACCCACTTGCCTGGGTTGTTTTGTCAAGTCCCTCTGGGCCCACCCACACCACCTGCCATCTTCAAAGGCAGCAGGCCCAGCTTCCCTTCCAGGATCTGGGCTGCTGCTTCCACCCACGCATGTGCCAGCCAGCTGATGGGCTGGCGCATGCTCAGTTGGAGACTTTGGGTCAAGTCCCAAGCCCTGGGGTGGGTGGGTAAAAAGGACTTGAGACTTGGACTCAAAGCTTGGGACTCGGGTCCCAAGACTTGCCGATCTCCCTGGCCCTTTTGATATCCTAGTGGTGGGTCTCTGCAGGATCACAGAGGTGGAGTGGGATTGAAAGTTTTGGACTTCTGCATCTAGCAGATTGTAGAAACCAGCATGGCTGAATCTGGGCAAATGGAACCAGAATTTGTGTAAAAGTCATCCTGTCAGGCAGCCAAATCAGCCCAGTGGTTTCAACAGCTGCTATCATCCCCACTGGGGCTTGCATCCCACACTGCTGTATCTACAACACACATGATCTGGATGTAGCTCTTTGAGGCCCTTCAGTACTGCCAGGACCTGTGAAAAGCCCGTTGCCAAACCGTGGCACTTTCCAACACCTCCCCCCCCCCATGTCCCCGGCAAGGTCTGATCCCATTGCTGCCAAGGTTTCTGAAACAGGAAGTCTAATGAGTGACAGTGCTCGTGGCCCATCCCTTGCCTTGCTCTCAATGGCACAATAGGTCCAAGGGCAGTCCCCTCCCCTTTCTTCTTTCTGGTCTGCTAGTGTCGTACTAGCAGCACACATATAAAAACACCTTTGCAATGAGCCAGTGATCCCGTGTCAGCTGGACATGGGTGGAGGTGAATACCAAGGATCTAAAGCGTGCCCCCCCCCCCCCAAATTTCTTTTGTTCCAACGACACTTGCCTTGAGAGTGGTCTCACCATCAAGGCATCTGGGGAAACACAGCACTTCACTGAGGTGCCATCTGCTGTTATAAGACATGCAGTACAAGAGGCAACAAAAGTAGTAGTAGTAGTAGTAGTAGTAGTAGTAGTAGTAGTAGTAGTAGTAGTAGTAGTAGTAGTAGTAGTAGTAGTAGTAGTAGTAGTAGTATCCTGCTACGGTAGTTCAATTTTTTCACCTCTGACAGGAAAATGCAATAACAAAGTAAACAACAACAAAAAATAGTGCTTTTAAAGCCGACTCCACAAAATGACTGTCTGTGATTGCAGCCTCCTGAGTTGGGCCAGTTGAATTGGGCACTCTGTCAGTCTATAAGAATCTATGAGAATCCTGGCTGGGCATCTGTGGGTGCATAACCATCAAGCCTTTGGCTTGCTTCCAGCAACTTGCCCATGTTCTTCACCTGGTGACCCAGTGGTTCTGAAGCCCTCTGTCTTTGAGCCTTAGCCATTGCTCCAAGTTCAGCTTATGCAAGACACACCATTCATCAAAGTGATGGACATTTTTCTAGTGCATTGATGGTCAATGGCAAGGATGGGCAGAATCCTGTTGGCTTTTTATGTGTATGCAAGAGGAATCATGGACGGTGGTGTGGCCAATTGGAGCTAATTGATGAGCTGTGCCTACTGAGTGCCAGCTGAACGTGCAACCAGCTGCATGAGCAGACATGCAACCTGCAGGTGGCCAGCCCCTCATTAATTAGCAAAACAACTTCTGCAACACCTCTTATGCTTGTGTAAAAACCCAATAAGATTCTGGCCAGTGAAAGGCTTGGTTTGTACTTTAGGTACTACAATGGCTTGTGTACTGACTAGAAAATAAACTATAGAGATAGCTTCCCATGGAGGAGAGAGACCTTTGTGTAAAGTACGGTAGCTCCGATTATCATTGATGTTAAAGTTGACCATGCCAGCCAAATTCCTTTGTGCAGACTTCTCTTAAGGGGACTTGCTAATTTTAAGTGGACGAATACAAATAAAGAATGGCAGTAGGATTGCCCCTGGCGCTAGATTTTCCTGCTCCGTTGGAAAGACTTGTGAAGTGTCAGATTTGCGTATTGACCAAACAACTAAGAGTCAATGAATACTGGACTTGTACAAATGGCTCTGTTGAAATCTGAATGGGTTATAGAAATGGTTATATCTCACTGAACATGGCTTGTAATTTATGAGAGACAAAGAATCTTGAGACATCTCCATTCATTTTCTGTCACACTGGATTGGTGTTAGTTGAGATACAGAATGTATTTAATTGACGGTGTTCTGTGAAGTGAATACTGGCACAAATATTGATACATTTGGAAGGTATGGACCTTTCTGAAGACTTCTGGACCAGAAGAAGGGAATAATAAAAGGCTATCTTCCATAAATTGGAATCAACTTGATACCACATTATAAAAATATTTGAAAATATGAAACACAGTCAAAAACAGACAAAATAATAAAAACATTGACTGGTATTATATAACAGATACAAAATGAGGATGATAATGATGATGATGAGCTTACCTCTTGGTTCTGCTGCATGACGTTGCTCCTGGATACTGTGTAGAATATACATATACATTTAGCAATTTTAGAGGCTACAAAAGCTACGGTTTGGGATTATATTCCCACAATTTCTTAACCTGCATCTCCAGTTGGCCATGTTAGCTGGAACTTTCTGGAACCAGTGGCCTCCAAAAGTAACGATTACAAATCCTGATTCTGCTTAATCCAGGAATGAGTAACAGGAAAAGGGTGTGTGTGTGGGGGGTGTTTGTTATGGAAACTTTAAAATGCATTCTATTCAAGATTTCCTGTGCAGTAGGGGAGCAACATTTGAAGAGTTTATTACAAGTGTAAGTCAAGATAAATAGTGGATCTCCATGCAATAAAGAATGGAAAAATACATTTCCTTCTCCAGAAAGCTCTGGTGCAGAAAAATGTTCCCATATGGGAATGATTTCCTAGATGTTTCTGGAATATGAAACAAACAACAGGGAGAACCTTTTGGTACTAGAGACAGAATAAAAGGTGTCATTCAGGTAGTACTAAATGATTGGTACTCTGCTTGAGCAGTGAGTGAAGAGGGGCATGAGGATGGGGCTGTTTTTTTAATACCTCATCTCTTATAATCTATATTTTAGTCCTGGTGGAGAGACAAGGAAGAGAGGGAAATGATTTGCATGTGCTGAGTGCTAACAATTCCACAAAGCACCGTAGAAGAAATAAAACTGACAGGTCCCTGATGGAATGGCTTACAGTCTTGGACGCATGACATTGAAACCGAGCAGGAGCTCAGTGGCAGGGCAAGGGCTTTGCACAGAATTGGTGCCAGGTTCAGTCCTGGCATCTTCAGGCAGGGCTGGGAAAGAGGCCTGGCCGGGGAGTAGCTGCCAGTCCGTGCAGGACAGGACACTGAAATCCTCAGTTATCCTCATCCTCACAGGACAGGATGAGGAATTGCCTATTGTCAAAAGAGCAAGGTTTTTAGTGACACTCTCAACAGGAGAAAAGAAGAGGATGTTGTTTTTTTGGAGGGGAGCTGCAAAGTAAGGAAAATTGCACAACGTAACACTTTAGTACAGTTCACACTTTAAGACAAGGTGGTTAACTGATGAAAAAAAGGAGTCAGGATTTTCCCTTGCTTGGTGTCACTTTGGTTGCCTCTTAACCACTTCTCACCCAAACAGAAAGCCATTGTCAGGGCTGTTTTTCAACAAGTGTGAATGGTAGTGGGCACAAGAGGGTATCCTGTAGACCATCTTGACAGCTGCCATTTGTGTTGTCAACATTCAAGCTGTCCTTTGCTATGTAAAGCTTGGCATCCTTTTTCCTGCTGGCAAGATGGGCATGATATTGTGCAGCAATATTGGGCCATTTCCTGGCATTTTGAATCATGGATACAGAAACACGATATCCCACATTCATAAACCAGAGGGTGGCTTTTTTTTTTTTTTTTAAAGAATTGAATTTATCCTTTACCCATCCTATAGTTGTGGGTGTGAGACAGGAGGCGAGAGTGGTATCCCTCTCGCCGGAGTGCCGTCCCTCCTCCATACAGCAGAGAAGGAGGTACAAATCCAGCCTGTCTCATCCCCCAAAATAACAGAGCAGCGAGGGACAGAAACAGAGGAGATAGAAGGAGGAATACAAAAGCTAACCATCGAAGGGACTCAGGGAAAAACGGCGGGAATGGAACGAAAAAAGAGGGTGGAGATAGAGACGGGGACAGCTGATATAAAGAGGAGGGAAGAGCAGTTGCCGCCAGGTTGTGAGTGGGTCTGGATGGAGGATCCATGGACCAGAGCATGGGAAAGACTGAGAGTGCCTAAGGAGGAGGCCGACTATAGAAAAAGAAGAGGAATCCCACCACGACCATCTTATTGGGGAGAGGCAGATGCCAGGGAGTGGAGGAGAAAGTTGAGAGAAGAGAAGGAGAGAGTAGACAGAGAGAGAGAAGAGAGGGGCTAGAATGGAGGGTGAACGAAATGAAGAGGAAGGGGTACAGGGAGGACCCTGGAAGACCCTCACACCCGAAGGATGTCCCATGTGGGTTGATGGCCAGGACGACGACACCGTGCCCCTGCTGGAAGGTGAAGCGGGACAGACAGTGAACCCGAACTTCTTGGCGGATCGGCCGGGTCCGTAGAACTCTGGTGAAAGGAACCCGTTCCTGGACGACGAATGGAAGCCCCTTGCCGACCCGTTGTCAGAAGGAGGAAGACGTTGGAACCATTTCGTTGACACTGGTTATTTGTTGAATACACCAATAAATATCACACCTGTTTCTAAACAACAAAAATCTCCTGATTTCTTTGCACAAAGGGAGGAGCCTAAAGTCGAACCCTCACAGCAGGCAGGATTCTATTAACATTTGACTTTGATAGTTGTTCCCCTCGCTGGCAATGCTGTCACATTGAGAGATGAAGTATAGCCAGAAAATGAAATGCTTGTTTTCTGAGTGGGAGGGTAGCATAGTAGGTGGTCGCAGCTCGGCTGCTCTTGAGGGCCTCATCCCTTCAGTGACCAGGAGAAATAACCAATGATTTCAGCCTTGGCAGGAAGCACACAGCAGCATTCAGAACCGTGGAAGCCTGAAAGAAAAGGAGCTCAGCTTCCCCCTTTGACACTGTGAGGGAAAATAGCCACTGCAGCTCTTTTCTGTGGAAAATGAACTAGTGTGTATGTGTGTGTGTGTGGAATGGAAGGAAAGAGTTAATTTTACAAGTCTCGAAGAATTATTTTTAAGGACAGATTAATTTGACAGATTTCCTGTGCCTACTGAACTGTTGAATCTATTTGCTTTGCTCACTAGATAATAAAATATTGGATATTAAAGTTGCCTAAATTAGAACATGTGTGATGATTCTGAAATGATGTCAATATTTACTTCATTTGCTGAATGAAACAATGCCTTCCATATGGAATGGGGCGAGGTTGGGGAGAGCTGCTCTGATTTAATGATTATTTTAGAGTAAAGCAGGGTCTGCTGCTTGAGGAAAATGTGTCCAAAAGGCATCAGAGCTGACAGGAATAGGTCTGTTGTATTCATCTCTGATTGTCAAGGCAATATAATCTGACAGGAGATGTTAAGCAGGCATATCCTTTTGGCACCTACAGTGATCGACAAAAAGGTTATAGCCTAGCAAAGTATTTTATTTTTAAAGAAAATGGCTATTTTACCACATAAAATGGCACACATTCTTACACCAAATAAGAAACATATGCATCTACAAGACCAGCTGGGTAGGTACATCCTCAAAATAAATAAATGAAAACAAATATAATGTTAATACATGCTTCCGTTTCAGCTGGCCCCAGGCTAGTCACCTAATGACATTATAGTTTCCTGTTCTAATACTGCCAATTAAAATCTGTTGTTTTTTTCCCCTGAGCTCATCTCAACTAGGGATGTAAATCTTTGCTTTTCTTGTTCTCATATGCAAGACTGAGAAACTGAACAATTTTAATTCATGCCAGCAGAATGATGAGAAGTCTTCTGTTGAGTTCTCACCTTTGCGAGAATGATTTTTGTGCAAAATGTACCAATTGCACAAAACTGTGATAAAGGGTGCTGATTCACATGGCCTGTTAAACTCATCAGATTGTTTCCTTGTCCCTTTTTAATAAAAAAAAAACCCTGTCCTTCTCTGTTCTCTCTCTCTCTGTGTGTGTGTGTGTGTGCGTGTGTGTGCGTGTGTGTGTGTGTGTGTGAGAGAGAGAGGGGGGGGGGAGAGAGACAGAGTATGTTTTGTTTCACTAGTTTTACAGAGACATTTTGGACAAATCATGGGCATCTCAACAATTCCCCTGCCCAAAGGATTCTTGTCTTATTGTTCAGGGTAAAAGATTTCTCAAGAGTTGGTGATTTTTCAGCAGGCTGTCTCGTTGAGAATGGTAATTTGGTGAGCATTTTTCACATTCCTAATATCAACACAATTTCATGACGCTGCACCCCCCTCCAGAGTTCACTTCTGTAAGTGCAATGGCCTGAGCCCTAGGATTCTGTCCCTCTCTGGGTTCTACTGCCATCTTTCTCACCTCCCTTGGCATCTCTAGGTTGGCATTGTCAGGACGAGGTTCAGGTTGACCTCTGTGCTTACCCTCTTAGTGCCCTTCCTATGTGTATCTATGTCCTTCCTCACCCATATGATAAAAGACTCATCCAAACAGAAGGCACACTTCCAGACCACTGTTCATCTCTTGTCCTGGATCGGTAGTTGAACTGTAGGTGGGTCAGTGGAAAGGGAAAGGCTTGATCGTTGCTTGGAGCTGCAAGTCTATGAATGCAGGGTCTACGAGAGAGTGATGAATCACGGACAGTCATTGCCCCCTGTCCTGCCATGCTATAACCTTCTTGCCCCCACAAGCACAGTCTCCCTGTGGTTTGAGGACTTGATGTTGGCACCTGAGACTATAGGCATCATGGCCAAAGACTGCCCAATGAACAGGACCCTGGATGCATATTTTTTTCGGGGGGGGGGCAGCTTGCATTCATGTCTCCCTGGGCTCCACACTTGAAACATAGCCCTGCTGCCTAGCCTGGACTGGCAGTTTGGAGACTGGGTTAAGGGACCAGGAATTTGCCTGAGGCTGGCTTGATATGTAAGGGAGTTCCTCCCTGCATAGTAGGGTTTTTCGGTGTTACTCAGTTCTGGGCATGGCCTTGAGTGTCTCTCTCCCCCCCAAAAAGCTTCTGCTTGCACTGGGCCTCGCCTCAGCTTCAGCTGTAGTGCGGAAAAACATTCAAGTTGAAGAGCAGCCCACAAATTATAGAAAAGCTATATTCAGATTTGCAGGAGAGGGTTAATCTGGACATGTGAGGAAAAGAAGCAGGAAAAAAAGAAGCCGCACAACCATTTATTGTTGTTCTCTGAATGTGGAGCATGATGGTCTGAAGAGCAGAGCATCCTCTACATGGGAAGCCTTTCCCTACTGCTGGAAACCCTGATTTTGTTGGCCTAGTGCTAAGGAGGCCCTAGCCCCCTCCCAGGACCAACACACACAGACCATAACTGGAGTAAAAATGGCCACAACTTTATTAATTACAGCAACAATTAACCTGGCCAGGCATTGGGTTAGATCCTGCTCATCGGGGGCCCCCAAGGTTACCCACTGTCTCCACAGGACCCTTCTTGTGAGACCTCTGGGAATGGCAGATTTTGTGGAGCCACGTGGACGTATGCCACTCCGTGGCTCCTCACGAACCAGGGGCAGGGACAACTGTCCCACCTGAGCTGGGACAGCTGAGCCCCCCCCCCCCCCCCGCAGCTCCCATTTAGGGATTCCATACCGTGCATGACCTTCAGGCCCCTGCCTGCTGTCCCGTGACCATTGTGATCCATCCCAGTGCCCAATTGAGTTGGGACAACAGAGAAGTGAACCAACACCTAAATAGTGCAACCAAGGAACTTATATAAGAAAGTGCAAACAGTATAACTAACGAGGTCGGGCTGGTGGCGGGGGGGAAGCTGCTCGGAAGGAACTGGGGCTCGGCAGGGCCCCAGCTCCTCCTCTTGAATCCTGTTGGCGGACCGGTCCAGAGGCCATGCCTCTTCTGGTCTGCCGGCCAGTCCCGGCCCTCCCTGCTACCCTCCCTGTTGTGGGGTATGTGTGCGAGGGCCCAGACAACTTCCTGCTGGCCTCAACCATGGGGCCGCCACCATTATGCGGCCTCCAAACCCGGAGGGGGGGTTGGCCTCTGCACCGGCAAAAACACAGGAAGCGGACGAGTCCGCGTTCCTGTATTTTTTCTGGTTCTGGATTGCACAGTTCTCCGCCTGCAAAGAGTGACATGGGACGGGCAAGCTCCCCTGCTCCCTTTCCTCCTTGCGTTCAACTTGATCTTCTCCTGAGGGCCTGAATAGGGCCATAGCAATGCACATTCTTTTGCTACTGAATGCAGACTTACCACAGAGGCACAGGAAGCTGTCTTAATGCTACAGCAGGCTGTTTGCCCCTGGGATGAGATTGCACTGAAATAACAGTCTTCCTCCAATATTTTGACTGCAGACAGGGCCAGGTATTCAAAAGACCGTAGGAAGTTTTTTGCTTTTTTTTTTTTTGTAAAATGCAAAAATGGTGCTTCAGCTGCCAGTTCACATTTATCCATAAGCAGGAGCTAGGCACCTAAGTGCTAATTTTATCTTATGATATCCTCTTCATTATAGGAAGTAAAATGCCACATGTGGGTGGCAGGATAGACAGATAACAGGCTATATCTCCCACGCTGTTATGCTTGTGCTTAGCACATGAAAACACATGCACAATTATTTTTCAAAGTTCAAAACTCTCGAGTGTTTCAGAACCTGCTTTAACCTCTAGATTTTGAAGCAATTATAAAGTGAGGCAGAGTGATTCCTATTCTCAGCATAAATGCCTTGATAATTCATATGTTAGGGTTGATGTCATTAACAGCATGCTTAATTAGGTAAGTGATAATACTTTTATGGAAATGTACTCAGTTAAGAATCACTTACTTGGTAGGAAAATTAATACTGCAACTTTGATGAGAAATTTGGGGGTGACATATTCTGGTAGCAAACTCAAAGGCAATCTTTGTATGCAAATATAAGTTATTAATTTTAGTGGCCATGCACAAGTTCAAACGAGAAGAAAAATGGTTCTCCAAATGAAGCAATTTGATAGCCATTAGTCTCAATAAATTACTACTTTATACTTTAATTGTTCAAGAACACATCATGGACTCATTATTTAATTACATAAGAGACTCCACTTATCTCCTTTAATTTGAAGAGCTGCAACAAGCATATATAGCCCAAGTACCGTGTTTTCCCAAAAATAAGACAGGGTCTTATATTAATTTTTGCTTCAAAAAACGCATTAGGGCTTATTTTCAGGGGATGTTTTATTTTTTTCATGTACAACAATCTACAATTACTCAAATACACTCATGTCAACTTATTCTGGTTGCTGCACAATGGTGGAGGGCGGGGTTTCACTTAACTGGGGCTTATTTTTGGGGTAGGGCTTATATTACAAGCATCCTGAAAAATCATACTAGGGCTTATTTTCAGGTTAGGTCTTATTTTCGTGGAAACAGGGTAGGAATAATAATAATAATAAGCATCAAAGCATTCATGGAGTCCACATGGGGGGCTTTTTTGGGGGGTTTCAGACCCATTTGGTGGCTTAGTTCCTTCATTTAAGGCCACTTGACACCCCACACAACTTGTCACTTTTTCCCATGTGGTTCCTTTATGGGCTTATATAATATGGGGATGGTGAATATATACATGATCAACCCCTTATTGGTGGAGTGTTAACTCCTATCATCTCTTGGTATATGGCTTTAAATAATTTGAATCAGACAGATGATAGGATAGAGGTATTTTAATAGACCAAAGTGGGGGAGAAACAGAGAAGCTCATTCTATTAAGTGTTATGTACTTCAAAAGTGTGAGCAAGCTGTAGCTTCCCTTGAACTTTCTTACATACACAAGAAACCCTGGTCGATTTGTGCTCTTTTCCTTCTTTCCTTCCTTCTTTCCTTCCTCCCCTAACATCTCCTATCCATGATAATCAGAGCACAAGGACCAATTAAGCACAGCAGGGGCCCAACAGAAAGTAAGCGGCAGCTGTTGTAGCAGAGAGTAAATTTAAATCAAGTGACAAGCTTATGGGACGTTTTTAGCTTGATACTGGCAATTGAAAATGCATCAAGTGTATTGGGGACTGTGAGAGCATGTTGATCTGCAGTAGCCGTGGCAATTATTTTCGATGTGAGATTAATGCCAGAAATACCAGGAAGTTGTCTTTAGAACCTCAGAAGGAACCTTTCCATAACAAGAACAACAAGGGGGACTCGTGATTCCTGACGATCAAAAGTCTAGCGATGTTTTCCCAGGCTGAAATCCCATCTATTGGAAAAGCATTTTCTTCCAGGCTGATCTGCTTCTGATGGCTGAACGGTTCTTCAGTCCTTAAGCCATTCTGATGCTTCTACCGCGAGCCATTAAAACTTCCCAGCATGTTTTCTGAGGCCTAGGCTCGCTAGGTCTCAGGGCATGGGCTGGAGTCTCAGGAAACGTGTTGTCTTAAGAACCTGGGAGAGTTGGTTTGGACGCAGTCCAACCTCATTGTGCGAGGCCACAGTATCCAAAGGTAGAAAACCCTGTGATGAGGTCTGATTTCCCGTAGGAGAGGAAGAAGAAGGAAGAGGAAGAAAGAA
This sequence comes from Intellagama lesueurii, assembly GCA_037013535.1. Lineage (NCBI taxonomy): Eukaryota > Metazoa > Chordata > Lepidosauria > Squamata > Agamidae > Intellagama > Intellagama lesueurii. The sequence continues at coordinate 218,237,538 of JBAJHW010000001.1, read as the reverse complement.
GAGGGAGAAAGAGGGGAAATAGAAGTGGGTTGAAGAGTGGAAGAAAAATGCGGATTGAAACTCAGCCCACAAAAGCGGTATTTTGCAAGCTATGCTTCTGAGAAAAAGGAGAAAAGCAACAGCGTTTTCACTCTCGTCTCTCCGGTGAATGTGGATTATGACATGTCTTATGTCAAACCCCAGAGGCTGCAGCAAATGCTTTTCAGTGGTTAAAAACATGATCCCCCCCCCAAAAGAAGAACTCCAAAACAGTGTTATCGGGGGGGGGGGGGGAATTGAAACAGAGAGTGCCTGGCTTTCAGTTTTGTCTGCCAGAACCAATGATGCAAAGGAGAACAACAATAGACAGGGGAGAGGGTTTAATCCTGTTATCCTCACACAATGTAACAGCTACATAATAATCTTCAGAACTGGTGGATGGAGGAAATTGGAAGAAGGGGTGGAGGAGCAATTTGTAAAATCGTTGCCATGTGCTCTCGTTCCCTCTGTTTGCTTCAACTATGTGCTTTATTCACCAAGCCCATTAGAACTGCAGTGGCAATCAGAAGGTGGAAATGGTTTCCATCTATCATCCTGAGTCTAACAAGGAAAGGAAGCAGACCATTTTAGTTACAGTGCATTAATGCTCATTACTCCTCTAATGAAGATTTGTGTTGCTTTTTCAAGAACCTTGAAGCTAATTTGTAACTTATTTGCTGCCATCCCAATCATTCCAGAGCTTGCTTTCTCTTGTATTCTGCTCATTGAGGTCTGGCCACACATGTGGCCCCTGCAAGATGGGCCAAAAGAGCCATGTGTGTATGCCCTGGTCATACTGTGTTTTGCAGTGCTGGCATACGTGAGCATAATCACACATGCCGCCCTTCTCTATGCAATAAGAAAGTGTGGCTCTGCCATTAGCCCCCATGAACCAGGGAATCAGGCGGGAAGTGGCGCACCCACAGTGGTTGTGGAGCCACCACTGTTTGCTTCTGCAGCCAACCTCACCTCACAAAAAGGACACAGCCTGGCTGGTTCTCTGCCAGCTTGGTTTCAAGGGAGCCTATTTCCAAGGGTGTGCATGGAGCCAAGGTCTCATCATTAGAAGGGCGGCCAAAAAGTGTACCTGTGCTGTGGTCTACGTTGCCTTTTTGGCTCTCCCTCCCACAATACTTTGGCTCCAAGGAGACCTGCAGAACCAGGTATTGTTGAAATGGTCAGCCGAGAGCCGGTCAGACTGTAAAATATAGTTGCATATAATGGCAAAGACCCTCCTGGAAAAGCAGCTTCTCCAACTCCTTCCTGTCTTTCTTCGGGGTGTGCAAGAGATGTCTCTACCCACTGCCTCCCCTTCCTTCCCTCTTCCTCCATATGAATGTTTCTGTACACAGTGAGAGGGATTGTGGCAGTTCTTGACCCATGCACACCATGCGTGTGTATATGAGTGGGTAGGTAGCATTTCACTTTCCACCTCAGGTGGCAGGAGAGCAGGGGATAGCCCTGGCAGTCAGCAGCCTCACAACTACGTCACACTTGCTAGCCATTTCCAAAGGAATGCTGATCCTCTGTACAGATGATATTTCTGGGAGTGGCAAACAGGAACAGAGACATGCCTAAAGCTGGTTTTCTGGCTGGGTTCTCCATTTCCTTTAACTTATCTTCACTCACTGCCTCTTCAGCTTAATATTGGTGATCAATACAGATGATGCTTCTCTTTGGCATCTGATGAGAGTGTGTCCAGATAGTGTCTCCCTTTTCTGTTTGGATGTTACTGGAAAAGTCTCATAAATGGCTAAAGTCCTGTTGCTTAGCATAGTACATGGCAATTAGCGTAGGTCTATAGAATCAGCGGAACTTACGAAGGAGTTGACTCACTGAATCTCCACTGATTCAATGGGGCTACTCTTGCTGTAACCAACAACAGTAAGGAACAGAATGTCAGGTGATATATAATCATTAGCATATAAATGTTATGAGAAAAATCATTTATATTTGCAGCTGTGCATGCTCTTTTAAAGTATATTCCTATCACTTGAACGATGGTCAGCATGATTAGGTCCTCCATGCCCTCAATGGAATTAAAAGACTCATACTCCGAAGGAAAGTACCCACCATTCATTATTCAGTGTTCCGAAGACCTGAGTGTTCTACCTTTTAAAAAGGTTCTACAAATGCCAGCTTCAAATGTACATTCTAAGACATTTATTATAGTCTAAATAGCCCCTGCCTCCCCCTGCTCTTCCCCACTCTTTCTCTCTCTGGTAGTCACATTTAAAAATCTATTTTTTAAAAAACTCTCATTTCCAGCTCAAGGATCATCATTCTGGAGGATTAGCTCGAAGCCCAAATCTTCTGTTTTTCAATCATCAGTGTTATTCTTCCTTCTGAGACAAGAGTATTATTGTGTCTAAGATTTCACAAACCAAGCAGAAATATTATTAAAAGAATCTGAACAGAATCAAGTTGTTGTATTTATAACTTGCTAAGGAATGAAAACCAAATTCTAAGGTTCCTCTGTATTGCTTTTAATAAAACATGTGGCTGAATGTGATCTTGGATTCTGATGTTTCAAGCCATTCTGAAATGTTTAAGTTCATTGCTTGTTTTCCTTTGCTGAGTTTGATGATGTGTACCATATCCCATGCTCTTGATGTAGGGTTATTGGGTGTTTTTTTTTTGTAACATCTGAAACGGATCACTACTGTGGCTTTTTTTTTTTAGGACATGTAACCATTTCTTTTGTTCCTATAGGACAGTAACCCAGTGCTCAATTGCTGGGAACATATCTCTATAGACCTAGTCAAGCTTAATACTGAGTAGTGTTGAGCTGTATGTTACCTGAATATATGGAACTAAGCCATATGCCTTATGTATGGTTTGATATAACAAAAGCATCAAGAGTGGCACATCAAAAAAGGGCATTGTTCAAAAAACAAAAATTGAAGAAGTGCATCCTAGATGCCCTAACCTCTCTCTACTTACATAAGTGGCGAGCAAGTACAACAGACAACATTATATTTTTAAACTTGGATCAGTATATTAACCAATCAAATCCATTTCCCCCAACAATCCCAAGCACCTTATTAGGTTCTTGGGCATTCTGCGTTACAAAGCAAATCAATTATTGTGGCCTCTTCCAGGTTGGACTTGTTACTGCATGCTGCTTCACTCCTTTTTCTCCTCTTAAATCCTGTCAGAGTGCATTGGATCATAATTTAGTTATTTGTTTACAATATTTTTACCCTTCCTTTCTCCTTAAAAAGGACCCACATTGGCTTACATCATTTAAAAGACAATATTTTAAAACTAAAAACAGTAAGTATACAAATATTAAAAAGAATTAAACAAACATTGTATTAAAACAGTAAATAAAATCAATACTAAAAACGCATTTAAAAGCCACAAGGCACAACAATCCATTAAAAAATAACCACAACTGGTCACTAAGGGAAGGCCTGCCTGGAGAGAAAGGTCTTTGCCTGCTTGCAGAAAGACAGCAAGGATGGGGCCAGCCTGGCCTCCAGTGGGAGGGAGTTCCAGAGTTTCGGCGCTGCGACAGAGAAATTATGAAAAAGAGATATAGTGAAACACACAATTAAAACCACAATATGGTATAGCCACAATAATGTACGAATTCTAAAATGTTATAAAAAAACCAAACATATGATGCTATGAAAAGACTGCAAATTTAAAAACAGTTTAAAACATGCACACATGAAAAGCTGTCAAAATGTCCATCATCCTGCAATAAAAACTCAGCTGTCCAGTTCAGCTGTTTAAAGCTTGTTCTAAAAAAAAAAAGGGTGTGTGTGTGTTGACAGCTACCTGAAAGATAGCAGGGCGAGGGCCAACCTGGCCTCCCCGGGGAGGGCATTTCACACCTTGGGAGCAGCCACTAGAATGGCTCTCTCTGGCATCCTCACCAAATGTGTGCGTAAAAATGATGAGCCTGAGGGAAGGGACTCTGTTGAAAGCCTTAAAAGCTGAGAGGGTTCGTAGGATGCAGTATGTTAGCCTGGACCCACCCTGTACAGGGCTTTATATGTTATAACCAGCTGTCTGAACTGGACATGGAAATGGACTGGCAGCCAATGGGGGAGTTATAGGCTTCCTGTAATTCACACAGGTTAGCTGTCTCACTGCACTTTACTTTGGATGTCCAGGTTCAAGCCTGAATCCAGAGCAGTCCCCAAGATGTGGATCTGATTTGTTTTCAGGCAGAGTATAACCCCATTCGTACAGAAGCAATCCGTGTTCCTTGATCTGCTGTTTGACTGTCCAGATGCCCCTCTTCTTGCCTGGATTAATCTTCAGTTTGTTTACCCTCATTGAGTCCATTACTGGCACCAAACACTGGCCTGGAAGAAAGTGGCTTCCTTGGAGTTAAATGGAAAAGAGAGGTAGAGTATCATTTCTGAGTGGGTTTACTGAATAGCCTGTGGGACAGAATGTGACACTGAGGGACCCCACAGGACAACAGTCGGGAGTGGAACAGGATTCCTCCAGCACCACCTTCTGAGTTTGCCCCTAGTTCTGACTGAGCAGGGTGTCAAGGATAATTTCCACACTGAGGCAGAACAAGGCCTATAATAATTAGCAGCCATATTTGACAGGTGTGCAAAATGCTGAATCATGCAGAATGTGTATTAAATGAAGTAGTGTCTGGGGTGATGCAATGTCTCACTGATTGGCTATATGTAAATTGTGCATCTGTGGACATGTGGAGAAGATGTAGGATCTCTTCTGATGAATGTCATGCTGTCATGCTACCGGTTTGTACTGCCAAAAACTTCTGTATATATTGTAAATATACTTGGTGTTGGAAGAAGCTGTCTTTGTGCCTGGACTGGGACAAAACTCTGCAAATTTACTCCAACACGGGGTTGCATTGCAAAGCTCTGAGGAACAGCTGCATTTTTCAGCAGGGCAAATGAAGGCGTCTGGAGGCCTGGAAGAGAGAAGATCTGTCAGTTTCACGCCCTCCAGCATTTAACAAAACCTGGAGTACTTTGAGTGCTGAATGCACACATTTTGTTTAATTCTTCAAAACTGATTTGAAATGAAAGTCTTTACCATTCCCACCAGCTAAACTCAGGAGCTAAAGCTAAAGAAGATCCTGTTGTACCTCTTTATGAGATGTTGAAGATGAGAAAAAAAAACTCTCAGTGGAAAAAAAAGGCAGTCAGCCACAATCTAGCTAGATAGAGAAAGACTGAACATCCAGAATTTTTAAGTACAGAGTACCTGTGGACGAATCTGCCGGTTTGGGTTTTGTCCAGATTATTATTATTATTATGTTTTAAAAAGAAGAATCAAGTTGTTAACATTCTGAATGCAAAGAAACTTGCAAAGGCTGGCAAATTCATCAGCAAAATTAACTGAAGAAAAATCCTTGCCCAGGGATTCCATGTTCAAGTTACTTGTTCTCAAATAGTTAACGTTGAGTGACCAGAGAATGACTGAGAGACTCCATCTTGGTCGCTGTATGAATCCAGCAAGCAAGCAAGCAGACATGTTTGGGAGCACTCAGGGAAAGCAGTGGGAGGAAAAGAAGGAGAACACCCATTGTACGAGTAGACACATGCCCCCATGAGACACTGGAGGAAGGCGATATACAGCTGAAATCCTGTTGACCTAAGTTACTCTGTGAAAGGCTGATGATGTGATGAGCAGTGGTGATTTTTAGTAAGTTAAAAATTTCCAGCTTCTCCCCTGAAAGTCCCAAGGTTCCCATGTAATCATTTTCATTATTGAGAAGCCGTGGGGACCACGGGGGCAGGAGGGGACAGTCTTTAATGACTGGAAGTCAGTGCTGCCAGTAAAGTCATTCTGACAAAGGTGATTTTTGGTTATTCCCTCTCAGATCCTGCAGTTCCCAGCAACTGTGTAATAGCAAGAGGATTACTTAGGACACCCAGGAGCTTTAGGGGAGAAATCAGAAATTTTTAATGTCTGAAAAATTGCTGCTGCTGATGTCATCAGCTTTATGCAGCAGAGGTTACGGCAACAGGATTTCAGCCTAGATCTAGGATGTGAATTTCATACCGAATTACTCACTGGTCTTCAGATTTTGCTGTCAGGATATGAACTGTGTTAACATGGATCCACCTGGCAATACTTTCTTCTTCTTCTTTCTGCTTATAGTTGCCCACCTCTACTCTCCCATATTTCAGGCTACTGGGAGAGGCACCAAAACGGAAGAACAGGAAACTAGGTGGAAAGGCTGGAGATTTCAGCTGCCACTATTACTTAGGAGCTGTTTGCTCAGAATCACATTAAAGGACAGTATTGGCTTCAGCAGATGGATGACTCACGGTGTACTTGTTTTTCATGGCCACATTTCATGCAGTGTCACTTCACTCATTTGTATCAGTTCACTTGCTGTGAGCCTTGTGGGCACGTTCTCAGTTGCCATGAAGATGAGACGCACAGCAGGCAAATGGCGGAACATTCCCTGGCTCGCCCAGGCAGCCGGGTGAATTATATCCTGCAGTAGGTCATTAGGCAGACAAACATCCTCCTCTCTCTCTGGGGAAGGAAGGAAGGAAGGAAGGAAGGAAGGAAGGAAGGAAGGAAGGAAGGAAGGAAGGAAAGCAATAGACGACCCAAACTAGTATAATAAGCTTTTGGGATTTAGTTTCCCAGAAAGGGTGCCTGGTGAAAGGAGGCATCAAGGAAGGGAAAAGGAATATGGCAGAAATATTTATGCACATTTCCCCCTCTTTTCTAGGAAACTAGAATCAATGCAACAGTCTTTTTTTTGGGGGGAGGGGGTTGTTTTTAATTACTAATCAGAGTGAATTGAGTATTTCCAGCAAATGTGCATGCCCCAGTAGTACAGTGCCTTAGTATGGAAACGGTTGTTCCGTTGTGAAAAATCTATTCGCACTTGCCATATATCCACAACCACTTAACAAGGCAACCCTACTTCCTCCTCTTAGGCGTAAGTACTGATATGCACCCTTCCTGAGCATTGCCCCGTTAACTGGCTGGGTGATATGTATTTATTACACAGTGTGCTATGTATATCTATACTATGCTTTTGCCTACCTCAGCAATTTGTATTTGCAATACCATTACTGGAATATCCTCTAAATCACACACCTCAGGGACTTTGAATGGTTCATCAGGCTGAGACAGGTCTTTTCTTCAGTCTAGCCTGCATCCCATGTAGGATAAGCACTGTGGTTGAGTCAGAAATGTACTTCATGAAGTGATTCAGGGCCAGAGCAAGGTGGGGCATCTTTGCTGGTCTCAAGTCATGCCATTTTACCCCTATTGTAATTTGGGTCTGCAGCATGAGGAAGAGTGCGGCTGCGTGGGAGATAAGCCTTTGGATTAACTGGCATTTACTGGCAGAGTGCAGGACAGAGTGCTGATCTTAGGCTACTGCACAGAAATAATCATTTTAGAGACACATACTTTGTATAAGGTGATCTATTTAGGATTGTGCAGGAGGGAAAAAAGAGGTCATACATAACCAAGCTAGTTTCCATGCATAGGATGTTGGCTGGCAGCTATTTTCTGCCTCTCCAGAATTCAGAGGAGGAAGAAGCCAGAAGTGGCACCTCAGGAAAAGGAAGCAAGAAGCATGTGAGGGTAGCAATCTCTGGGAGATAGAAAACCACACCTGGCAATTGAACTGTCCAGATCACATGCTTTATATGCTGTTTGGTGTCTTATTCTAAGAGTGAGCAACCACAATGGGTAGCATCACAAACTGTAGTAACTGATCATTGGGCACACCTATAAGCTGCCAGCCTTCACTCCCGGTTCCCTGAATTTGCTGTGCCTGAGGAAATAGGAAATAACCCTAACTCTGATCTTAAAATGGCAGACACACACACACACAAATTTAATGCAGTAATATTCCATACAGTTTGCAAGCATCTCTATGTGTGTCTCTGCTTCTCCTTTAGAACTCTTTCCCCAGCATTCACTTGGTCTTGTTCAACGAGTTGAGGTTAGCAAGAGATGCTAAAAGCTACAAAAAAGCATTCTTCAGATAGCAAAAGACAGAGAAAAGAAATAGTGGTTCAGCTACTCAGCCGGGGATGGAAAAATGATAACGGATGACAAAGAAGAGGCAGAAGTGCTCAGTTTTTACTTTACCTCAGTCTTTTCCCAAAAGATTATCTATGATCTTCCAGGCAAACGGGAAGCATGTAGAGGGGGGCAGGAGAGAGTGCTAAACAAAGAGTCAAGGAATACTTATTACTTTGAACAAGTTCAAATCTCCAAGGCCAAATGAACTGCATCCAAGAATATTAAAGGAATTGGCTGAAGAACTCTCAGAACCACTATTATTTTCTTGAAATCATGGAAGATGGGTGAAGTGACAGACGGTGGAGGAGGGTTAAAGCAGCAGAAAACAGAATGAAATTTAACAGGGACAAGTGCAAAGTTAGGCTTGAGAACCGGGCTGAGAACAACAAAATTATATTTAACAGGGTAAGTGCAGAAAAATTCTCGAAGGCTTTCACAACCGGGGATCCGATGGTTGTTGTAGGTTTTTCGGGCTGTTTGGTTGTGTTCTGGAGGTTTTTCTTCCTAACGTTTCACCAGTCTCTGTAGCCGGCATCTTCAGAGGACAGGAGCTAGAACTCTGTCTGTGTTCTGGTGAAGTGTGTGGGATAGTTGAGTATTTGTAGCTGTGGGATCAGCTTTTGTTCTTTTCAGGAGATTGGGTGATTATTGTGATCAGGGTGTTTTTTTGTTTTGGGTGTATTGTTGTGATAAGGGGGAGATGATCTGTCATTGTGACTGATGGGTGTCGTTAGCTAGTATTTTGTGTGCAGTGATCACCGGTCCTTGTGGCTGGGTAGAGTTCACTGACCTTTTTGCAGGCTGTATTTTTCAGTGCTGGGAGCCAGGCTTTGTTGAGTTTTAGATTTTCTTCTTTTTTGTTGAAGCTCTGCTGGTGTTTGTGGATTTCAATCGCTTCCCTGTGTAGTCTAACAAAGGGGTCCCCAACTCCCGGTCCGCAGCCCGGTGCCGGTCTGTGGCCATGGCAGGACTGGGCCGCGGAGACAGATCTCCCGCCCCCCTGCACCGCATGGCCCACCACCCGCATGCACGCGAGCGCGCCCCTCTCCTCCGTGAGTGTGCCCCACCTCTGCGCATGTGCACGAGCGCACTCCACCCCTTCATGCATGTGTGCGAGCACACCCCTCTCCACCATGAGCACGCTCTGCCCCTCTGCGAGTGCACCCCACCCACCCGCAAGGGGTGTGCTCTGGCCCTGAATCACTTCCCACTCCCAAGCGGTCCGCGACTCAGAAAAGGTTGGGGACCACTGGTCTAACATATTATGTTAGAACACAGACAGAGTTCTAACTCCTGTCCTCTGAAGATGCCGGCCACAGAGACTGGCAAAACGTTAGGAAGAAAAACCTCCAGAACATGGCCAAACAGCCTGAAAAACCTACAACAACCATCGGTAAGTACAGAGTTCTACACCTAGGGGGAAAATCCCAAATGCACAGTTACAAGATGGGGGATACTCGGCTTAGTAATACTATGAGCGAGAAAGATCTTGGAATTGTTATAGGGCACTAGCTGAATATGAGCCAACAGTGCAATGTGTCTAGAAAAAAGGCACATGCTATTTTTGGCTGCATTAATAGAAGTGTAGACTCCAAATCATGTGAAGTACTTTTTCCCTTCTATATGGCACTGGTTAGACTTCATCATGAGTCCTGTGTCCAGTTGTGGACACTGTATTTTAAGAAAGATGCTGACAAAATGGAGCAAGTTCAGAGGAGGGCAACGAGGATGATCAGAGAACTGAAAACCAAGCCTTAGGAGGAAAGACTGAAAGGACTGGACATATTTAGCCTTGAGAGAAGAAGACGGAAGGGAGAGATGATAGCAGTTTTCAAATGCTTGAAAGGTAGTCATACACAGGAAGAGGAGCAGGATTTGTTCTCGATCATCCAAGAGTGCAAGCCACGTAATAATGGGATAATAATAATAATCTTGGAAGCCAGATTTCAGCTGAATATCAGGAAAAACTTCTTAACTATTAGAGCAGTACAAGAAGGGACCATTTACCTCAGGAGAGATGGGTGCTCCAATACTGGCGGCATTCAAGAGAAAATTAGACAACCACCTTTTGGATATATTTTTACTTGGATTCCTGCATTGAGCAGGGGGTTGGACTCGATGGCCGTATAAGCCCCTTTCAACTCCATGATTCTATGGAATCTGAAAGGAAAGAGAAGGTGGCAGACACTGTGTGGAGAACAGTGTATCTTTCCCATGGGAAAGAGCTTCTCAAATTCGCCATGTTCCTATGGAGTGTAGGGAGATGCAATATTGCTTTCCTTTGCTAGGGGGAAGCATTAAGTCAAACTCAGCATGCATAACTAGCGACCATGATGAATAGCACAAAGGAAATGAACAAAAGATTGCTTGGCTGAGCAGTTCTAGAATCTGCTGGTTGGAAATGGAAGAAATTAAGGCATGGCAGAGGTGAGCAACATCTAGAACCAGGACAGTCTGAAACATAAGCCGGGAAGCAGAAACACCATATCCCAAATGTAGAGAATTAAATTTGCTAGTGTGACAGGCAGGCTCCAGATATGGGGAGAAGGTGGAAGGAGGAACCTGAGGTAAGGATGCAGATGTCAAAGAAAGAAAAGGGGGGCAGAGGAAGAATGTTTTGTGGAACACAGGGGTAGCCCCACAGGTATATCTGACAGAGGGTTGTCCATTTTTTTCTTGAATGCCTCCAGTTCTGGAGCACTCACCACCTCCCAAGGTAATTGGTTCTGTTGTTGTACCGCTCTAACAGTTAAGAATTCCCCCCCCCCGATATTCAGCCTAAATCTGGCTTCCTGTAGCTTGAGCCCATTATTATGTGTCCTGCACTCTGGGATGATCAAGAACAGATCCTCCCCCTCCTCTGTATGACTAGCTTCCAAGTATTTGTTTTGGACAGGGTGTGGTTGCATTAGCCCAAAAATTTGGAGTGGGTCCCCTCCCTCCTGCAGTTCTGGTCATAAGGCACTTGTGGTGGGGCAGAAACTGTGAGCCTCATTCACACAAATTGCTTGTTTGTCAGAAAATGATGGCAAATATTGAGAAAATGTAACTATCCAGCAAATATCTGTGACTGTATCCAGAGCTGCTAAATAGCAGCAAAAGCAATTTAGAATTGATTTGGACTTAATACAAAAATTAATCACGTATGAAAATACATCTTTCTTCACCTACGATAATGAAGGATGAAGCCACAAACAATTGTGCTGAGGTTTCTTTTCTTTTCTTGCATTTGACGTACTTGCTAGCAGCCTATCTGAACATCAAGTTAACATTATGTTAACTCCTACACGAGTCTGCTATATACAGTACATGTTAACATAAACTCCAACTCTGCTGGATGTTTGTAGTCTTTAAAATATAATGATCTGAAACATTAGCTTTGAACCATATGGCTGGACTGATATTTTGGTTACGCTTTTAGGGAGACATCTTATAGCACATCGCATTAATAATAAAACTGAAGCGCTGAGATCCTGGCATCCAGAATGGGAACTGAGCCTGTTTGAAAGGTTGCAAACTTTAATTAAACAAGTTTGAAACGGAAGGCGGTTGAAGGTGGTGGACCTGAAATGCATTAAGATGACATAATGTTCTTTTGCAGAGCTTTCACTGATGTGTTTTACAAGACAATTTTTCAATGGCAATGGAAAATAGAATTAAATACACTGATGGAATATGACTCATGCAGAAATGCAAGCTTCAACAGAGTTTGGACATCTGAGAATTATATTCCTATAAATGAATTACTTGGAAGTAGGTATGCAAGAAACCTGTGCATCCTTTCCCTTACACAGTCCAGCGGCATGCATGACGGGCCTCTAAAATGCACCAGAAGCTCTGCATGTGGCGAAGCTCTTTCATTTGATAAGGTGGAGAATGTGCCATTCATAAGAAGAGAATAAGGAATTCCCTGGAGAGACACAGGGTTGACGGCGGTCAGCTTAATATTGAGTGGACAGTCCATTTGGGGAATTCTTTCTGGGAACAATGGTAAAGGTAAAGGTTCCCCTTGACATTTAGTCCAGTTGTGTCCGACTCTAGGGCGCGGTGCTCGTCCCCGTTTCCAAGCCATAGAGCCAGCGTTTGTCCGTAGACAGTTTCCGTGGTCACGTGGCCAGCGTGACTAGACACGGAACGCTGTTACCTTCCCACCGAGGTGGTACCTATTTATCTACTCGCATTTTTACATACTTTCGAACTGCTAGGTTGGCAGGAGCTGGGACAAGCAATGGGAACTCACTCCGTCGCGTGGATTCAATCTTATGACTGCTGGTCTTCTGACCTTGCAGCACAGAGGCTTCTGCGGTTTAACCCGCAGCGCCACCACGTCCCTTGCGGGGAACAATGAGACTGCAAGAATTGAGGCTTGGGACTGAAGACATGGGAACTCAACTATATTTATTCAGTGAGGCTTTCCCTTTGCTGCACCTGAGAAGCTGTTTTTGGGAGGTGGGGAGGTAGAACAGCATGGCTGTGGAATGAGGAGGCTACTGTGGGAATGGGGAACCAAAGGAATCAGGAGTGGGACCATTGCACTCTCGTGAGAACACCTTTGCATCTAAAGAAGTCATCAAACTGCCCATTGGCTTTGGAATAGTGAGGGTGGGTTGAGAATTGATGAAGAAGACTTTAGAGTTTTCAGAAATTCCACAGAGAGAGACAGAACATGTGTGCATGTGTGTGTGTGTGACAGAGAGAGAGAGAGAGAGAGAGAGAGAGAGAGAGAGAGGAAAGTCTTCTCTTAAAAAAAAAACAAAATTCCATGTAACTGCAGAGTTTCAGTTCATTTAGTGAAACTACTTGACAGTAGATCTCAAACAGGTAAAGCAAAAATCTTCTCATGAACGTAAGGATTTTGCTGCCACAAGAGAGATGGTAATTTTGCCAATTCAGATGGCTTTCAAATCACCTTGAATGAGTTGTTTGTTTCTTTGTCAACAACCAGCTTTCTTTCTGGGCTCGATCTTTTTCTCTGTGTGCATACCCACGCGCACGCACACGTGTGCTTAGCTGTAAAAACAAAAAGCTGTTAGTTTTGCACAGAGATCTTTCGTGAACCTTGTAGAAGATTTGAAGAGGGAAATGTGCTTCCTGTCCTGGTCATACTCTGGAGTGACAACCCTTACTTCAGAATCCTCAACAGGCTTTCCTGCAGTGTTGAAATGGTCTGTCTCCATCTAAATCTCACCAACAGCAATATATATAGTGTTTATATATATACACACATATCTAGTGCAGTGTAGTGGATAGAGTCATGGACTAGGGCTCTGGAGGACAGGGTTCGATCCCTGCTCAGCCATGGAAGCTCACTGGGTATGTGTGTGTGGAACAGGTAAAACCACTCCTTAAAGATCTCACTTACCTTGAAAGTCCTATTAGGGTCACTATAAGTCTGTTCCAGTGTGATGGTACATAACATCAACATGTAAATTTGCATTCGTACAAAATGCCATCACAGAACTTTCTGTTGTCGCTGGCTAGCAAGAGGCTTCACCTTATACAGAGGCTTGAGATTTGGTTGGGCACTGGGCATAGGTTCTCACACAAAATAATTGAAAAATGTAGTGCCCAAGTTAGCATTGCCGGCTGTCCAGATTTTCTTGGGGAAACTAGCGTATTGTTACTCTGAAACAATTTGAATTCCGTTCTGGCTGGCAAATAGTTCTTGATTTTATACTTCACAGAGAGTTGTCATAAGTTGGAATTAGAGATGGGCACGAATCACTGTTCTGCAGTTCTGTATCTGATGACATGGACTTGTCCATGAAAGCTCACATTAAAAAATATAAAAGTCAGTCTTTAAGGTGCCGTCATGTTTTTGTCTTTTTCTATTTTTTATTTTTATTTTGTTTTCACCTGTAATGCTTGCACAGACTAACACGTCTACCCCTCTGACAACTACTAGGATGAAAGAGGATGCTCTGAGGAGGCGGCCGCCTGCTATAACAAAGCCTCTCCATGCAACTGGGAACCCCGGTTATTCTGGGTCTCCAGTCACGTCCAATAACTCCTTGTATAGTAGAAGCTTTCCTTCTTCAGGCATCCCTCTCCCTACAATGGGCCAGAATTCTGTATCTGATCGTGCCTTCAAACTAACCTCTTTCTGAATGCTTGCATAGGATTATGGAGAAGGAGAACGGCCACCACTGTGCAATGACATATCAGGGATCAGCAGCAGTGTACCCCCTACTAGAATGGCGGTACCTCAGCTGTCACTCAAGAATCCTGACCTTTGATGCCACTCTGGACCAGGTGGCATTCCAGAGCATCCCACACCTTTCAAGGGTAGCTTGCCGGAAGGTACAAATGATTCTGCCCCTGTAAAGCTATGAACAGCCCCCGGGATCCTGCCTGTTTTGACGGAGAGAAAAAATATATCAAAAACAAGGAAGTGAATGATGGCCATGCAGCAGATTCACAAAATCCCTTTGCTGTTTCAAGGACAATACTAGTGAACGCATCCCTCAAGTCAAAAGACGTCCGCAGCATCTTGGTTCAGAAACTTCCCAGAATATTGCTGCCAATTTTCCACTCATTATTTATTTACAGACTGCATCTAACCCCTGGACTTTATGATCAAGAAACTTTTCAAGGGTGAAATGAAGGTATTATGCTGACATCATTGTGCAGAAGCTGAAACTCAGGCAAGCAAAAATCAATACTCAACTTCACATGTCGTCTCAAAAGTTCTACTCGTATCCTCCTAACCCACTTGCACAACATCTTTCTCTAGTTGTACATTGCGATCTATATTTAGAGTTGTATTATTTTTGTAACATTATTTTATTGTGACATCTCTGTCAGTCTTAAAATCTTAGAACTGCAGAGCTGGAAGGGACTCTACGGATGTCAATAAGGCACTGTGGGGATTTGAACTCCTGACCTCTGGCTCTGCAGCCAGAGACCTAAACCACTGGGCCATCTAGTATGATGGCAACAGATAACTGGTTGTTGAGCCGCATATTTAATTTGATTTTCATTAAAAGATGGTCTCTATCTATTGTTACTCTTACTGCTACAACTGTAATAATGACACCAATACAATTATAGTTGTTGCTATTGTTGTTGTTACTATTATAATTCAAGAAAGACTGCGAGGGATGCAGAATAGTTTCTCGTTCCAATTACTGTTCTATAATCTAACTTTGGTCTCCTTTTCTCCTGCATCACAACTAAAATCTTCTCTGACCTTGAGCCACTGAGAAGCTTATCAGCAAAAAGCATGCATGGACTGAAAATGCACATTTAAAATCTTTCTGGGACAAATGTCTAGTTACAGCACAGCCTGCCATTGCATGAATATATCGATTGTACTTCTGAGTATATACTTGGGTGCTGAGAATGTGGTGAAGCAACATTTTCAGATGCCATATGGAAAATTAGGTTGCTGCCTCTTGCTTCTTCTTTACCCCCAGTTAGTGACAGCAACGAAAATAAAAGTGATTCTTTTTTTAAACAAAACTGTATTTCAGCAGCTCATCAAGAACATATTATACAAGAATGGCTATTTATGCAGGAGGTAAACCAGAAAGAGAGCAGCTTTGCTCCACCATATGTGATTGATTTAAAACTGGCTTCCCAGTCATGCAAGTATGGAGAGAGATAAAGTCAACTAAAAATACTCCATGTAGGACATAGAATTATAGCAGATCCACAGTGAGCCAAGGGATTTAAAACAGGACCCGGTGCCAGCTTAGGACATTTTGCACCTGAAGCAAAAAGTTTAAAAATGCCACACACATCCACATCCACACACAGAATGAAGAGAAGCTAACTTAAAAAAAAATCAGGCAAAACCAAAAGAAAATTTAAAAAACGAAGAAGACAAAAGCATTGTGGCACCTTAAAGACTAACTGCTGTATTTTAATGTGAGTTTCCGTGGACAAGTCCACTTCCTCAGGCATAAGGCAGACGGGGAAAAAATAATGCTGGAACCAAAATAATGTTTTGTCCCTTGATTAAAAAAATAATAAGGTCGGAAGCTGTAAAATGACCATTTACGGTGGTGGAATCTACTGCCAAAAGCAGCTGTGCCATGTTCATTCTTAGCAGTGCTGAGACCAGTCGGAATCTATGCTCACCTTTGCAAAAAGATGATGCTTTCCCAGGATCCTCTCTGTTTCCCTAAATGTTGGTCTGGAGTATTTTACTTGCAGCACCTGAGGCCAGTGGTCACAGTCACAGAGCCATCCTGGAGGGTTTGGGGCTGCATATGTACACCCCTCTAGTCACCCAGACGTCTGAAGGCTTTCCCTCCCCCCTTTTCCCTCCAAACCACAACTCACTAGAAAATATCTTCAGGTTAAAAAAAATATTGAAATGATAAAGAAAGAAAGAAAGGAAGGAAGGAAGAATTTTTCAGGCCTTTAAAAAGTGCAGGCAGAATTAAATGGCCTTAAAAAAACAGGGTGCACCTGGAGGCTTATGGAGATGTGGCTGTCCATTTCCATGTTAAAATATATGTATATATGTTTTTCAGTGATGGAGGCATCTAGGTGATCCTGCAGGTTATGCCATGGAATCATGCCTGCAAAAGGGGGGGGGGGGGCGCCTTGGTAGGCTGCATGCAGCCCATGAGTCACCCCATTTCCACCCTTGATTTTGTCCATACAAGCTTAAACACAACCATGGGGACATGGAAATCAGGGCCGCTTCTACTGTTAGACAGAGTGAGGTGGCTGCTGTTATGTGGCAGATGCTAGTGGATCACAGTGACTTAGTGAAGCATTGGAGAATCAAACATGCTCTCAGGGTGCCACATCCTTATTGGGAGAAAGGTGGCCTATAAATAAAACAAACAAGTAAATACTGTTTGTTCCTTTTCTGTGTGTGAAAGGGGAGGGGTTTGTGTGTACCATCTGCCCCTTCATCTCAGATAGATAAATGATTTAGGCACGTCTGCTTGAAGGATTCAGACTTCTTGCAGGAGAATTAGATACCCCAGCTTTCCTTACCTTTTCTTTTTCCTCTCCAGTAAACAGCGTTGATAATGTAATTTATCTGCCTTAATGTATCTATATTAACTAAGACAATAATGCTAGGAAAAGTTGAAGGAAGCAGGAAAATTGAATATGAGATGGATTAAATCAAAAAAGGAAGCCACAGTCTTTAGTCTGAAAGAACTTAGCAGGGCTATTCATGACAGGACTGTTGGGAGGTCACTAACTCATATATTGGAAGCGATTTGATGGCAATTAACAGTAACAATACTAACCAAATAAACTAGAATTATAAGCACAGTGACAGGACTGTTTCCATCCTGTCAGTGTTTCATGTGACCTTGAATACTTCAGCATTTTAATTGAGGAAGTGCAGTATTTGTGATTGACATAGGGCAAAGTCCAAAGGGCAACCTAAAACAAAAATCTCTAAAAGAACCTCATGGAACATTCCTGAACATTCTAAGTCCTTTTTAAATACTATATTGTCTTTGGATTATCCCAAATGCAACCAGTGCAGGAGGGAAAAAAGAATGATTAATGCTATGATTTTTTCTCTCTTTATTTTTTCAGCTGCCTTTTGAATCACCATGGTTAGAAACCATTTATGCATGGAAACAAAAAAGTTGGTTGAATATATATGATTTTCTTTGCCTCAGTATTTTGGAATGAGACCGCATGTATTTATATATAAGACCTTTGTGTTTAAAATAACCACTTTTCCCCTATCTCTTGGAACTCAGAAGATTAACTTTGGTTTGGATCATATATATATGCTTGTGGCATCGGGAAATGAATGGATTTTCCATTATCATTCATAATCCTTCCAGACGTTTTTGCCCAATGCAAAACCATCTATTTAAGCTTAACTAAAACCAGGCCTTCATAGAATTAGTGAAGACCAAAATACAAGGTATAGAGTGGCTTGGCAGACAAAACATACAGCAGAAATTACTGACATTCCACAGTTTTGCTCATGCCAAAATCAACAAGGCAGTAGTTTATATTTTTTAAATGGAGGCCAGTAATTTGGTTGAGAAATGGGACATTATATTTTGAGGATTTATGCCCAATATTCCTGTGGGCTGGGATGTTTCAGGTTAGACATCAAAAAATCCGCTAGGCATTCAGAATCAAAGATGGCATTTGTGGTTCATTTGTTTGTTCATGGGTTAGATACACATTTCCAAAATGATATTTTTTAAGAAAGCAGATAAACCATAGTGCAACCTCACAGGTTGCGTCTTAGCTGATAGCAGCATGGCGGAGGTGAAACTGGGGCATCTACTAATTATATCGTTCTAAATCACAGCAGAAAATCTCTCTGGTTACAAAGAAGAATTACCCCCGTATTCTTCAGCAAGCGCAACCTTCACTTAAAACTAATGTTTTCAACTATAAATAATTTGATCAACTACTCATACAGTTAGCAATTAGAGTGAAGCAGCTGCCTCCTGTGGCAGAAGAGGGATTGAACCTGAAGGCAACAAGTTACAAGTAACTTCATTACTTGTAACAAAGTACCTTGTGGGAGGGTCAATGAAAGCACAGTGATGCTTCATTCAAAATGTAACATAACACATAGCAGAGAAGTTACTTTGTGGGTGCAATGAGTAATGTTTTTCTAGTTTCTTCAAAAGACATTTTAAGACATTTGGAGGAGTGTTTCCATGGAGTTTGTTCCAAGTTTCATGCCATTTTTTTTATTACTCAGAAAGCAGTGGAAAAGCAAGAAGTAATCTTTCTAAGATGTGTGATGTGGAGGGAGGGGGAAGTGACCACAGCCCCCTAAATGTTCCTTTCTGTTGAAGGACAGCATTATATATTCTATATTGTCTGTGCTTCAATCCTAAGGCAGCTGGTTGCCCTCAGGGAAGGCTGCCTCATGGTCAGCAGCATTCAGCTGCCAGATGGATCAAGCCGCTGCATGAGGAATGAGTGGAGCACAATCTCATTCTTCTTCTCAGGTGTCAAACTCTGTTGGGCTGGCATTGTCAATTAGTGCATTACTTCCAAAATAAGTAAACCCAACACTTTCCTATTTGCCTGTTTTATTCTAAAGCTCTAGGCTAGGCTCAGATGCCTTGTGGAAATCCTTTACTCAGGGCCAAACTACACATTACAAATAATCCTTCATTCATGTTGAAATCACTTTCATGTTCAAGAGACGCAGTATTTTGTGCCTGGGTGAGAAAAACTGCCGTGCCAGTCATAAGCAATCAGCACTTAAGTAATTCTGTCTTCTATTGATGGGTGATTTATAACATGTAGTTTAGCCTTCAATATCTTGTCATAGGCAACAGTAGGAAAGAAGAACCAACTGACCCAGTATCCCCTGTGGATAGCCACTGCTTCCACATACTAATTTATGGGAGCATAAAGTGCTATTTTTAGGAATGTGCAAAGCTGCCTTGGGCTGGGCAGACGTTTGGTTGGGAGTGGCTGTCCTCGGTCTCAGGTAGAACTCTTTCGTAGTGCTACCTGGCGATGCTGGGAACTGAACTCTAGACCTTCGGCATGCAAAGAAGATGCTGTTGCACTGGGCTACGGCAACTCCCCTGTAGAGTTCTTTTCTTGTTGTTATGTTCTGTCAAGTCACTTCCAACTTAGGGTGACACTGTGAATTAATGACCTCCAGAAGGTTAGAAAAGGATGTTTTACCATCCACAAATCACCACACAGAAGTGTCAGGCATAAGCATGGTGGTGCCAGTTCAGGTATTCCTTCCTTTATACTGCTGCTGCAGCAATGAGGATGCTCAGCATGGAGTGCCAGAAACTGAGCTGCTGTTTTGAAAATAGCAATAAGCGAAGGGTGGTGTGTCTTTTTTGTTTTGGCTCTACTTCTATCCTGAAACGTACCAACCTCAACACAACTGTTGTTTTGTGCAAAGTTCTTCTGAGCAGGTGGGGGATTGGCCTGAAGTCAAGTTTAGTTTTAACCAAAAAAATCCCGGCTTCCTTAACTACCATAACGCCATAGGAGTGGGCTACAGGCGCTTTCCCATTTCATAACCATGCAAAGTGTGATGAAATGGCATGTCCTCTGGCTGATGACACTGAAATCTATTGGGAAGTCCATTCAGAAGGATGGAATGAATGCTGCTTTTCAGCAACCCTTGTACTGAGTAATTAGTGTGGCAGTTGGTCTGGAGTTTGGCTGGACTGCCTCTTTTTAAAATTTCATCCTTCTGTCAGTCCAGAGGCTTCAGACTGGACCAGAGAGGCTCCTGAGGAAGTCTTCAGAACCAAGACCACCTGTCTTCCAAAACGGGAAAAGTCAGAGACTACTTTTCCCATCATACCTCAGTCCAGAGAACTTCTTCTTGGAATGAGCGTGCAAGAAAAAGAGCTCAGTTTGTGGAGAGGCAGCTTGCTGGTCCCATTCGTGGGAGTTTACGTGTGGCGGAGAAGAAGCCAAGAGTACTCCTGTCAGGAGGCTAGACTCCATTATGAGCCTGGACTTCCAGCAGGGCCACCCAAGGCAGAATGCTCATAGCTGAGGCACCAGACTAAGAGGCATCCACCTTTGTCAGGAGTAACAGCCACACCAGGAGAAGAGAATGGAATAGAGATGGGGGTATTCGTATACGAATACTCCTGCACAGCTGGAGTGAACGAGGGTCCGGCCCCTGGGGCTGGACTGTCCACTCCCATGTCTGTTGGCGGCAGCCCCGCTCTTCCTTCCAATCACTCCAGAGGTTGCAGCTGGCTATCCACCCGTCAGCCTGGCAGGGAGACTCGTCTTCCCTCCTTCTGCCAGGAGTGGCTAGCTGACTGGGAGCTCTGGAGCGATTGGAAGGGAGAGCAGAGCCAGCGCCAGCGGCGGACATGTGAGTGGACAGTCCAGCCCCAGGGGGACAGATCCTTGTTAAGTCCAGCTGTGCATGGGTATTCATATACGAATATGAATACCCCCATCCCTAGAATGTATAGTTCCAGTGGTGATGGGAGTGGAGAAATTTCTGGAGGGCAGTTACAGGGCAGCAGGGGTAGCTGAAAATGACACTGGTGGAGGATCTTTCACAGACAATGGCAGTGACACATATGCTAACTTTTGTTTGTACTGCACAGAAGAAGACAATGGTAAAGCACTACTGAACCTTTATTACTTTGAAAACCCTGTGATGAGATAGTTCAAGATGAAACAAGAGATTGTACTGGAAGACTCCCAGGTCAGAAAGCATTCAAACAGCTACTGGGGAAGAGCAAAGGACAAGTACAAATAGTGCTGCTGCTAAAGACACAACTAGATTAAATCTGAAAGGATGTCTACTAGCTGATGTGCACAGAGGTGAAAAGGAAGTCCAGTGCTTTACAACACATACAATTGGAACATGGAATGTGGGAAATATGAATTAAGGTAAACTGGAAACCATAAAGCAAGAAATGGAATGTTTAAACATTGCAGTTCTTGGTGTCAGTGCACTAAAGTGGACTGGAATGTGACATTTTCAGTCAAACAACTACTCAGAAGAAATGGAGTGACTCTAATAATGAGGCAAAATGTAGCACAGACAGTTAGGGGCTATAATGAAAAATCTGACAGAATAATATCCATCCAACTCTGTGGAAAACTTATCAACATAACCATCATTCAAGCCTATGCTCCAACTACAAATGCTGAAGAAGATGAGAGCTTTGGGGCAAGCATCCAGGAGGAAACTGATCAGACATCAAAACATGCTTGTTGTATTCATAGGCAATTGAAATACAAAAGTAGGAAACAAAGCAGAACCAAATGTTATTGGAGAAGTTGGTCTAGGGGTCAGAAGTGAGGCAGAAGAGTAGCTCATCAAGTTCTGTGAAGCCAACAATTTGTTCATTGCAAATACATGCTTCAAAGAATTGAACAGACAGCTGTATGCATGGACATCACCAGATGATCAGTACAGAAATCAAACAGACTATTTAATTGGAAGAAGGAGATGGAGAAGTTGTACTCTTAGCAAAACAAAACCAGTAGTAGATTGTGATGTGTGAATGTGTTATGTGTTGCCTAGTCGAAACTGACTTATAGTGACTCTGACAGGGCTTTCAGGGTAAGTATGATATTTAAGGAGTGGTTTTACCAATTCCACTCTCCCAGCCACTTTCCATGGCCAAGCAGGAAATTGAACACTGTTCTCCCGAGTCTTAGTCCGTCACTTCATCCACTACACCACACTGGGTAATCAGAGATTGTGGTACTGATCATGGATTGTTAACATCAAACATTGAAGTAAAGCTGAAGAAGAGCACTAAAGGAATCTTAGTGGCAAAACATAATTTAAACAACATTTCTGATGAATTTAAACTCCACAAAAAGAACAGATTTTCATCATTAAACTCAATTGTTCATGAACCAGAAGAACTGTGGATTGAAACCAAAGATATTATAAGGGAAGAATGCAAGAAGATAATATCTGTGGTAAAAAGGAAAGAAAAACCTAAATGGATGAGGGAAGACACAAATAAAATTGCTAAGGAAAGGCAAGAAGTGAAAGAAAAAGGTGACAGAAATAGGGTCAGAATCCTGAATGCTACTTTTCAGCATATGTCATGTAGAGACAAAGAGAATGATTGCAGTGATCAGCACAAATAAATAGAAGAGAACAATAAAAGAGGTAAAACAAGAGATCTCTTCCAAGAGATCAAAAAAAGAGGGAAATTTAAGCCTAGAGTAGGAATGCTGAAAGACCAATAGAGAAGCACACTATCTGACCAGGATAAAATAAGGAAAAGGAAACATTACACTAAAGACTTATACAGAAGAGATAAAAGGATGACAGATTCCTTTGAAGAAGAATCCTATGATGAAGATCTTGTGCTACAATCTGTTCAATTGGTATGCACAACATATCATATGGAAAACTGGACTAGATTCAGAAAAAGGAAAAGTGAAAATTGTGGAAGAAACATCAACTCTTTAAGAGTAATAACCTGGAATGACTTTTGGTGAAAGCGTAAGAAGAAAGTGCCAAAGCAGGACTGTAGTTGAACATGAAGAAGGCAAAAATCATGATCACCAAAGAACCATACAACTTTAATGCTGACAATGACAAAATTGAAATTGTTAAAGATTTTGTATACTTTGGTTCAACCATCAATCCAAATGGAGACTGCAGCCAAGAAAACAGGAGAAGGCTGATACTCAGAAGCACAGCAAAGGAGGAATTAGAAGTATAATTAATCCATTTTAAGGATGAATTACTGGAGACCAAGGCCAAGGTCATCCAGGCTATTGTGTGCCTGATCACCATGTACAAGTGTTAAAGCTGGACAGTGAAGAAGGCTCACAGGAAAAAAATTGATCCAATTGAAACATGGTGATTGAGAAGACCTTTAGAGATACCCTGGACCACCTGAAAGATTAACAAGTGCGTCCTAGAGCAAATCAATCCTGAACTATCCCTGGAGGCCAAAAATGACAAAACTGAGCTTGTTATACTTTGGGCACATCATGAAAAGCCAGGATTCTCTGGGGAAATCCCCCCACCCCAATAATGCTGGGAAAGGTTGATGGCAACAGAAAAGAGGAAGCCCACTGTTCTTTCTTTCTTTTTTCTTTTTTGCCCACATCCTTTCAACTGGATTCCAGGGACTGAACCTGGGAGCTTGTGTGAACATGTAGTGAACTGGGGCCACCCTATGTTATAATCAGTGCTTTGGGCTGTCAGTTTTAATTATAAGCACCTCAAATAAAGGCCAATAAATTTAATAGCTGATTTGAATGAATGAATGAATGATATCATTTCATTTCATTCGTTCAGTCGTGCATTTAGTATAAGGAATCAATGCCCTTTAATGAATTAAAACATTCCTTGTAAATAATATTTCTGAGTGGGTACTGATGGATATTTATGGCTTAATTCTTAATTTTATTTCAAAAGATAAAAGAGAAAACGAATGTTGTTTTCCAACTATATTCATGTTTAGTGAACTAGCGGGAAAATATTAAGCGCTCTAGGCTTTATTGATTTAGACTGTATCCCACCTTTCTCTCCATACTGGGACTGAAAGTGAACACCTTGGCAGTTCTCTGCTGTCTAATGAGTTGTGTGTATTGTAATTCTCCTTAAAGTGCAGCAGATATGTCTAATTATGATATATCTGCATCTATATCAGTCCATTCAATTATAAAGCAAAAATGCTCCTTTTTTTGGAGATATTTTTGTCCTCCGTGTCCTCCTTTGTTTGTTGATGCCACCCTATAGGGGACATCAGTGGTCCTTCTAGCTCATGGTTATTCATTCTGAGCCACAGGTAGTGGCTCTCCAATGAATAGGCCTTTTTTGCCCACGTCCTTTCAACTGGATCCCAGGGACTGAACCTGGGAGCTTGTGTGAACACGTAGTGTGGTGTTTCCGCCCCCCCCCCCCAACACAGAGCTATGGTTTCTTCTGCAGCATTTCAGGGACCACAGGAATAGTTGGCACAGTGATGCCCAATGCCCAGAATGACCCAAGACAAGGAACGCGAACATAGGAAAGTATTACTGCTGACCGTCTTCTGAATTTTACCAGTCTGCAAACACCCACTCTTGGAAAATTGGCTGCAGGAGTCCGTTTTTGGGTAAGCTGGCTTTCTCTGGAAATACTTGCATATGTGGAAACACGAGGCTATACCAATATTGGTGATATTCTAAGGACAACATATTTTTTGTACGAATGTGTGACTCATGGGCTGTTTGGCCAGGCTTACGCACGCACCATGCTCTCCAACATTAGCTATATCTGGTTCCAGCTTATTTAAAAATGCATAGAGTTATTCAGAAGGACAGCATGCAAAGTTCCACACCTCTACTGTCTGTGGCCGAGGCACTCCACTATTGGACTCAGTATAGTTTTACCACACTTGGTTCTTACATAATGAATAATAAGCCCATTAAATTGGATTAAGCAGAGGGATGTGGCTGGGCACAAAGCAGGCCTGAGGAGGTCCATTGCTGTCTTTGGCAAGATGGCAGCTGAAGCGTGGAGTGGGAGCTGCCGGGAGGTATAAGCAGAGCCGTGCTTCTCCCCTAAATGCCTTTGGCACTTGCCTGTAGACATTCATCCAAGCCACCAGCACAATATTGCGAGGAAGATGTGCATTGGTATGGGATGGTGTGAGCACCATTTGCCTAGCAGTGGGAGGTGAGACCCTCTCCCTCCTTCTGTCTCTTTCCTTTCCAGGCAAACTTTGACCGAGTCAGTCCCTCAACGCTGAAGCTCTCTGCTTATACAACGGGGATGTGAGTTCCTACTCCTGTGCAGGCCCTGCATGCAAGCAGCACTCCTGGAAAATCAGGGCTCCTGCTCCTGTAGGCAGCCTACACTCGAGGAGGAACCTCTCCTTGTAGAAGCACTGCTGGCCATATGGAGAAAGTGATGCCAGAAAGGAGTGGCTCGGTGCTTCCTTCCACATGCATTGGAAATAACGGAGTAAACAAGCAGTGGATAGGACTCTGCACTCAGAGCAGCCTTTATGCTGACAGAGATGAGAAATGGCTCTCTTTTTCACTTCCCATTTGTTGTGGAAGCAAAGGGCAGAAGGAAGCAATGCGCCCTAGTGAAACATTAGCCTTCTTACCGCACATTATGTTTGTATTGGAAAAGTCACCACATGGCAGAGGATGTGGGAAGGCAGTTCGGTATGAAGGAAGACCCACAAAAATAAGTAGTTCCTTTTATGCTACTTCTGTAATTACAGTATGCGACAAACAGACTTCCTACATTTTACAATATATATCATTTTAAATCAACATCACAGGTTAAAAATGGGAAGTCGGGCAAGCTATGCATTCATTTGAGCAAAGTCTGTGCTGGCAGGATTTGGTTGTTTGTCTTTGGAAATAGAAATTCAGCTTTCGAAACGAAGCAGAGAAAAAGCATGATGAGCACCTTCTTTTGAGTCAGAGGTCAGCCTCACCGGGCACCTGCCAACGGCCACGTATTGGAAGGGGGGCACTGCCAAGGTCTGCTTCTCTGGTTTTTTTTTGCAATGGGCTCCCCAGGGGTAGCTGTGCGAGAGTTTAAAATGCCGTAAGGCTCTTTCTTGTTTTGGTTGTGGCAACCTAAACCGATTCATGATGGCAGAAGCTTTCATGGAACGGAGCACACTTTGTCAGGAGCATTATCCTCTGTGGGCAAGTATATATCACAACATAGGGGGAAGTGGGGCAAAGGAGATCAAATGGTCATGAAGTGCAAAACGTCACCTCTGTGATTTTTCACATGTGCAATAAAAGATGTCAACACTTATCATCCTAGCACAAGGGTGGGCAACTGTGGCCCTCCAAATGCTTTAGAGCGGGCCTCCCATAAAACCTCATCCAGTATTTAATTCATGCTTTCACAAACCTAGACTTGATTCTCTCCAATGTGTTGGTACATAACACTATGTTATGTAGAAAGATTTTAAAATAAAAAACATTAGAATTTTTTTTTGCTAGATCAGATCAAGACTTCATATAGTAAAGCATTCTCTCAAGTGTGGCCACCCAAGCACTTCGAGGCACTCACATGAAGGACATGCAGTAGAAATGCCCTGTTATTCATTTCCTGACGTCCGTTTAATGGACAAAGAATTAAAAAGTTTCATGTGCAGAACTGAATTGTAATGCTCCACATGCACTGGGCAACATTTGAATCCATGTTGATAGTACTGGTGGACAAAAACTCAGGAGTCACAGACATTTTGCTATGCCTTGTGGATCTGAAGAATGTCCTGTGGACTTGTGAATCTTGACACCCTAAGTGTCTGAGGAGGAGCAAGGGAGGGGTCTCGAAGCTGAAATGTATTTATTATTTCAATTTACACAGGATGCAATATATTGTAGTGGCATGCACTATGCACACAAATTATGCTAACACGGCATTGTGCAACCCCCCCCCCCCCCCGATATAAAGTTCTTGCAAACACCCTTGACTGAAACCCTTCCATTTTTCTTCAGTCCTTCTGATTCCAAATGTAGGAGGGAATGGCTTTCCTTTGTCTTCAGTATTTTTGGGACAGTCATGAGATACACTTGCTAGAATAAAACTTAAGACTGTATGGATTCTCTTTGGTTTCCACCACCTCTTCTCTTTTCATATCCAACCCTATTAATGTAGTGGAGAGCAGAAGGAAGATGGGGCCCTGCAGTAGACCACCAAGGATTTCAACTTCTAACAGCAGAACCATCAAAGGCTGAACAATTTCAGCAATCAGGTTGCTGCAGTCAGCAAAGCCGAGAAGAAAATAAGATGGGTCGTGTGAAAGATTTGTACATGATTTCCATTTGGGGGGGGGGGGCTGGCAAATACATTCATGTGAGGGTGTCTGCACAGAGGCACTTCATTCTTTAATTAAAGCTTTTGCCTCTGGTTCTGGCTGGTACACCTTAGGGTCCTAGTGGAGAACAAAGTAGATCTTCACAGGTTGCCTCCAAGTCCACTCTCACCTGTGTAGGCTCACAAGGATGTTCCAGAGAGCAGAACAGGTTTGCACTTTGTCAGGTTAAGTGGCTGGGCTGGTACTCCCAAAATCAGTAAACATACTCTTCCATTTTCTTGTTGGATGGTCACACTCTTGGATTGTTGTTATTTTTTAAAATGCATTTATTTAGAATGGTTTTGAACTGTTTTTGTCCACTAGTTTTTAATTTGATATCTGTTTAATTTTTTTAAAATATGGTAACAATTATTATATATTTTTTAGTTTTTAATATTGTTTGTTTTAATATTGTAAGCCACCTTAGGTCCTTAGATTCAAGAAACTAAGCTCTGTTTATAGGTATTTGGTAGTTTTAAAGGTGCTAGGAAACTTTGTTGTTTTTGCTGCAATGGACTGGCACAATTATCTGTCTAGATGTCTCTATTTGGAGTGTAAGGAATGTTGGTTGCCGCTAATGACTCGCCTATCTAATGTTAGCATGAAATGTAGATTACAGTTTCTTTGGTTCTTAAATATTTACTAAATTCCCTTCCCAACTTGCCATCATGCCATGAAACATGATTGGTCATGCTTGATTACAGTACTGATCTATTAACTTTTAAAAATGAATCCAGTTGCTAGTCCCCTATTAGACTAGAGCCATTGATTCAATCGTTGGATGGAACGTCAATACTTAGGTACATCCCACTGACTCAATGAATCTAATCCAGGTGGGACAAGCCATGGGATGCATGTGTATGAATGTAAGAGGACTGTTGGATGAAACCAAAAGTCTGTCTGAACCAGCATTGTTTATTAACGGTGGGCAAGCAGATTCCTATGAGAAGCCCACAAGCATGACTTAAGAGCAACAGCACACTCTTGTTTGTACTCCAATGAAACCTATTGTTTGCTATTGTAGAGCCCTATATATATGTAGGCTCTATATATAGAGCCAGCATAAAGAGTAGCCATTGAAAGCTTCATCCCCCAGGAATTCATCTCATCCATAGTATGCAATCTGTGACTCAAATTGTGTTGCTTAACATAGTAAGTCACAACTAGAGTAGACCCATTGAATCAGTGAGAATTTGGTGAGTCAACCCCTCTGTAAGTTCCATTGATTCAAATAGACTTGCTCAAGTTACAGATTACTGTGTTAAGCAAGTTGCAACTAGAGTAGACTCACTGACTGAATGGGTCTTACAGAGAAGTTGACTCCACAAACCCCCATTGATCTAATGGGCCTACTGTAGTTGTGCCTATGCTAAGCAATAGGATTTCAGCCGGTATCTTTTCTTTTCAAGTAGTTGCCACTTGGAAGCATAGCTTACCTCCCAATGTCATGGCCAGATATTTAATACCACATTTATTTTGAAACTGAGAGCCATAATGTCATCGTCATTTATGCTTGCAAAAATATGCTTTCTTCTGATGAATAGAAAGGGGGAATATGAGGCAAGATGGGGACATAGCAGTGAGACAGGCCCATCACAAATAATGATTTGGACAAATTCTAACTGAGAATAAAGGCCAGATGAATTACTGTGCTAAACTCACAGAAGCATAAGTCCTATGTAGGGGTTTCTCTCACACTATTGATGGATGGATGGACAGAATAGGATCAGACTCAATAGGGTGTGTGCTTTTTAGTGTTTTTGGACGGCAATCCCCAGAATTCTCCAAACATTTTGAGAATTGTAGCCTGAAAAGCCAAATCTCGACACCTATATATTTCACACACACAAGAAGTGTTGTTGGGTTTTTTTAAAAAATGTTTTGTATCTGCACTTATCCAGCCTTTACTTCCTGTTGTTGGTTTGGGAAAGGAAAGGAAACTGTCATGATGCTTTCTGAGAGTCGTACCTCTTTGGGAGGCACCCTCTAGACCAGTGGTCCCCAACCTTTCCTGAGTCGCGGACCGGTTGGGGGGGGTCTGTGCGGGAAGGGGCGGAATGCGCTTGTGGAGGGAAGGGGCGTGCTCACGCACATGCACGAAAGGGCGGAGCGCACTTGCGGAGGGCCGGAGCATGCTTGTGCACATGCACAAAGGGGTGGAGTGGCTTGCAGAGGGGCAGGGCATGCTCACACGCATGCGAGGAGGGCAGAGCGCGCTCACGCGCATGCGTGAAGAGGCAGGGTGTGCTTGTGGAGGGGAGGGGCATACTTGCAGGTGGGAGGGGCACCCGTGCATGTGGGTGGCGGGCCATGCGTGCGGGTGGGGTGGGTGGAGGAAGTGCGCCCCCCCGAGAGATCTGTCTCCACGGCTCGGTCCTGCCATGGCCACGGACCGGCACCGGGCCATGGATCGGGGGTTGGGGACCCCTGCTCTAGACAACCTAATGCTCAGCAAGACTACCAGTTCCAGTAACTAACTTCCTTCCTTCCTTCCTTCCTTCCTTCCTTCCTTCCTTCCTTCCTTCCTTCCTTCCTTCCTTCCTTCCTTCCTTCCTTCCTTCCTTCCTTCCTTCCTTCCTTCCTTCCTTCCTTCCTTCCTTCCTTCCTTCCTTCCTTCACATACAGTATATCACAGAAGTGAGTACACCCCCTCACATTTCATAAATATTTTAGTATATCTTTTCATGTGACAACACTGAAGAAATGACACTTGGCTACAATGTAAAGCAGTGAGTAGACAGCTTGTATAACAGTGTAAATGTGCTGTCCCCTCAAAATAACGCAACACACAGCCATTAATGTCTAAACCACTGGCAACAAAAGTGAGTACACCCCTAAGCGGCAATGTCCAAATTGGGCACAAAGTGTCAATGTTTTGTGTGGCCACCATTATTTTCCAGCACTGCCTTAACCCTCTTGGGCATAGAGTTCACCAGAGCTTCACAGGTTGCCACTGGAGTCCTCTTCCACTACTCTATGACGACATCACAGAGCTGGTGGATGTTAGAGACCTTGCGCACCTCCACCTTCTGTTTCAGGATGCCCCACAGGTGCTCAATAGGGTTTAGGTCTGGAGACATGCTTGGCCAGTCCATCACCTTTACCCTCAGCTTCTTTAGCAAGGCAGTGGTCATTTTGGAGGTGTGTTTGGGGTTGTTATCATTTTGGAATACTGTCCTGCAGCCCAGTCTCCAAAGGGAGGGGATCATGCTCTGCTTCAGTATGTCACAGTACATGTTGGCATTCATGGTTACCTCAATGAACTGTAGCTCCCCAATGCCGGCAGCACTCATGCAGCCCCAGACCATGACACCTAGAAGAGGCTTCCTTCTGGGACGACAGCCCTGGAGACCAATTTGATGCAGTGTGCAGCATATGGTCCGAGCACTGATGGTGACCCCCCCTTCAATCTCTGCAGCAATGCTGGCAGCACTCATACGTCTATTTCCCAAAGTCAACCTCTGGAAATGACGCTGAGCACAGGCACTCAACTTCTTTGGTCGACCATGGCAAGGCCTGTTCTGAGTGGAACCTGGCCCGTTAAACCGCTGTATGGTCTTGGCCACCGTGCTGCAGCTCAGTTCCAGGGTTTTGACAATCTTCTTATAGCCTAGGCCATCTTTATGTAGAGCAACAATTCGTTTTTTCAGATCCTCAGATAGTTCATTACCATCAGGTGCCATGTGGAACTTCCAGTGATCAGTCTGAGAGAGTGAGAGCGATAACACCTGCTCCCCCTTCACACCTGAGACTTGTGACACTAACGGGTCTCATGACACCAGGGAGGGAAAATGGCTACTTGGGCCCAATTTGGACATTGCCACTTAGGGGTGTACTCACTTTTGTTACCAGCGGTTTAGACATTAATGGCTGTGTGTTGCGTTATTTTGAGGGGACGGCACATTTACACTGTTATACAAGCTGTCTACTCACTGCTTTACATTGTAGCCAAGTGTCATTTCTTCAGTGTTGTCACATGAAAAGATATACTAAAATATTTATGAAATGTGAGGGGGTGTACTCACTTCTGTGATATACTGTATCAGTTGGGTAAGTACAGGCAAATTACTCAAAAGCCCTTGTCTGAGTGGTGAACTTACAGGTATGCAGATTTGTTTTTGTGGGCTGCAGTTTCCACACGTCTTGCAAAATTCTGGGAATTGCAGTCCAAAAGCAAAGCAAAACAAAGATAAAGACGAACAAACAAAAAAACACCATCAGCAGCAGCAGCAGCAGCACAAAAGAGCACACCCCTCACACCCACTGACACTGTCCCCCACTTTTGTGCCCTTATTCCCACTGCTCACATATGTATTTGGGGAATATCTGTGGAAGAGATGCTTCTCTCCTTCTTTAGGTTTATCTTACACAAAAATGGGGACTCTGGCAGCCGTGATCCCTAACCTACCCATTTTCTGAACTGGAGATCTTGAGGACTGAATTTACCTCATGAATGATTCTATAATTCCTCTGACAAGAGTTCAGAAAAGTTACTCTTCTGGATCAAAACTCCCAGAATCTCCTCACCAGCATATTTTCAACCTTTGCCCCTCTCATGTTAATCTGGCCACTTCTTTCTATTAATAGCTGGTACATTACAATTTCTGGCATAGCAGTTTGCTGTGGTGATGGTTGTTAACAATTTATTGCTAATGTATTTTGTAAAATGTTACAAAATAACTTATTAATGAATTTAGCTGTACCAAGTCATTATTTCATAAATATTAAATAAAGCATGCATAGATTATATATGAATGCATAGTCTAAAAAATGCCACTAGAAGAGCTAATAGGTTGCAGAAGACCCACAAGCTGAATTCCATTCAGGGTTGTTTGACTTCTGTCCTTCACTGAGGAAGCACTGGAAATGTTAATTTGGGACACTGCTGTTTGTCAGCATATGAAAGGGGACTGGAAAATTTCGTTGATTTTGACATAATCCTTAGAATAGATAAACATCTCTTGGCATATATCCAAGTCTATTTCCTTTATAACAAGAAACAAAATGAAGTAAGGACTTGATTAGTGACTGACCAAATAGAAGGAGGAAATTCAGTTCTTCAAAGAACCTCTGGCTTATGAATGTGGGATATTGTGCTTCGGTATCCTCGATTCAAAAAGCCAGGAAATGGTCTAATCTTGTTGCAAAATATTGTGCTCCTGTTGCCAGCAGGAAAAAGGATGCCAAGCTTTACATAGTAGCAAAGGGCAGCCTGAATGCTGACAACACCAATGGCAGCAGTCAAGATGGTCTACAGGATCCCCGCTTGTGCTCACTACCATTCACAAAGTGACACCAAGCAAGAGAAAATCCCAGAAGTTCACTCCTTTTTTCATTAGTTAACCACTTTTCTTCTCACAAAGCAATTGTCAGGGATGTTTTTCAACAACTGTGAATAGTAGTGAGCACAAGAAGGTATCCTATAGACCCTTCTTGACTGCGGCCAAGATATGCAGTGTAACCTGGGAGGAGAAGGGAAAGAAAGCCAGAAGCATTATTGCTTAGATGAAGCCTGTTCCTAACAGACTGAGACATAAAGGAGGAAAGTGGTCCAAGATGTTATGTTCCTGTAAGTAACTAAGAAGAATGCATCTCCTTTACACCTTTCTAACAGTTTGATTCTGCTTTAACTACCATGGTTCCATCCTATAGAATCCTGGGATTTGTAGTTTGGTAGTAAGGTACTTTAAATTCTGTGTCACAAGGCTCTGGTGCACTCCCTTGAAACACAGCAAAGCGTTCTAGGTCCCTCATGAAACTATAAAGCCCAGGATCACATAGATTGGAGCTGTGCCAATTATAGACTCAGGACAGTGTTAAAACTGTGTGGTGTAGATACATTCCAAGTGTCTACATGAAAGCAATGACTATGGATCAGGATCACACCCATTCTTCCTGCTCCCAACCTCCCTGTTTTCAAAGACTCCTCCCCAATACACAGTTCTACACATGTACCACTGAACAGGGATGGTCCACTCTGTCAGTTTGGCTTTAACTTGCACAATCTCAAGCTTTTTCTGTCCCAGATATGAAGACACTTGAAACCAGACTGGAATGAACTTCTCACCCAGCTGCTCTGACCAATTTCAAATAGGTACAGTCAAAGAAGCATGTTTTAAACACACAACTTTGTGATCATTCAGTTTCACAAGCAACATGTAGCCTTGTCTCTACATTATTGCTCCCTCCCTATCCAGGTAAGAAAAGGGAAAGGGGAAAAAAAAACCCACAGGCAACTCTCATTCAGCACAATGTTTGTTTGTTTGTTTATTTATTTGGCTTGCCTTTATCCCAGTAGCTGGCTGATAACCCAGTGATTTAGGTACCTGTCTGCAAAGCCAGAGGTTGGGAGTTCAGTTCCCCACTGTGCCTTCTGTGGAGTAGAGCCAGCCTGTGTAGCTTTGGGCAAGCTGTACAATCCCAGGTTGTGCCCTCAGAAGAAGGGAAGGGTAAACCACTTCTGAGTACTCTATAACTGGAAAACTCTGGAAAAGATCACTATAAGCCAGAATTGACTTGATGGCATAATATTGTTGCTGCTGCTGCTATTATTTCTTCCAGTAGAAGGACCCTTGATGGCTTACAAATGACTAAGAAAAATGGTTGCATTAGGGATGCGTACAGATGCTGTTTGCAGTAATCCTAGCCAAGGTGAACATATATCATCTACTGGTTCAATCCAGTGTGGTTGTGTATTCACCACATTTGAAGCATATGAACATTTGAGGTGTGCTTCCCCTGGCCGTCCCCACCAGGCTCAGAGAAGACCTTCAACAGAAGCTGTTTTTGTAGAGTGCTGATTAGTAGACCTCTGGGTCAATAACACAGCTATTTTTCCTACTTTTTCAAAGCCGTTTCTCTGCATTAAAGGAATATATATCTATATCTGGATGCATGTTTGAGCAGAGAACCATGTTGTGCGCTTGACAACAAAACAATTAAAAGAAAGTGAGGAAAAAATGACATATTGTCTGAAGTGCAAGGAAGAGACACAAGAGTTGGAAGCTGAAGGTGTATCTTTTGAGAGACAAGGATGGGGATGAGCAAAACAGCTTACTTCCCAGTTTGCATTCTCACCTGCTTTCAAATATATCTTGAAACATCTGTGAAAGAGAAGAGAATGTACACTCTAGCAGAAGAATGACAGCCCTATCTTTCACTTTCTGGCTAATCATAGCACTCGTTTCCCTCTGTGACTCCTATTCTGGGATGTCAGAAACCCAGTACACTAGAACAAGAACTGGGCAATTGTTGCAGTGTTGGGCTGGTGGTGAAGAGAAATTTGCTCAGAACTGCAGAGTGGCAACCCATCTTCGTTTTCTTGAAGAAGAAGAAAAAGTGGGTTCTAGATTCAATCAAGCTGGAACTCCCTAGAAAAAGCAAAAAATAACTGAACTGAAGCTATTGTACTTTGGATATATCGTGAGAAGACATGATTCCCTGGAAAAGATGATAATGCTGGGAGAAGTTGAAGGCAGCAGGAAAAGAGGAAGACTGACTATGAGATGGATTGACTTAATAAAAGAAGCCATGGTGATGAGTTTGCAAGGCCTGAGCAGGGCTCTTAAATGATAAGAACTTTTGGAAGGCACTAATATGTAGGATGACCACCAGTCAGAAGCCACTTGGCAGCTAATTTAGGCTGATTCAGCAGCCTCAGTGATTATCGTATACCTAGAAAGCTTTAGGGGTGGCCATTAATTGGGATCAACCTGAGGGCACACCCTTATAATTATCATTTCATTTGGACAAGTAGATATTTTTATAGGATGCCATATATTGCTTATTTGTGTGCATTTAAAAAACACACTTTAAGTTGCAGTTTTTAATATTGTTATCTATTCTGTTGATTTTAATATAACAATTTATTGTGCTTTTGATTGTGTATGATTATATTGTTTTAATAGGTTGCAAGCTGCCCTGATTCCCTCCATTTGGGAAAAAGTGGCATATGAATGAATAAATTTCCCTTTTAGTAAGAATATGATCATATCAGGCACACAGATTTTATCATATTGCCTGTGTAAGAATGAGCAACAAGCTCATCTATTAAGTAATACTTTATGTACTTATATTATAGTTAATTACAGTTCTCCAGGATTTTAATACAGCTGACACCCATTCCAATATGCTCTTTTAAAAATATTTTTGATTAAGAGTCATGCCATTTCTAATACCAGTAATTAGTAGGGTAGTAAAATAGCAATGTATCGAGTAATACATCAACAACAGATTAAAAAGCACCCTTTAAAACTGCCATAAAATTATGCTTC
Organism: Intellagama lesueurii; assembly: GCA_037013535.1. Classification (NCBI taxonomy): domain Eukaryota; kingdom Metazoa; phylum Chordata; class Lepidosauria; order Squamata; family Agamidae; genus Intellagama; species Intellagama lesueurii. The sequence goes on along the minus strand of JBAJHW010000001.1, from coordinate 218,202,026 downwards.
CTTCCTTCCTTTCTTTCATCAGGTCTTAAGTCACCAGATGTGAGATTCCTTCTGCAAATATTAGAAGTTTATCACAGATAATGAACAAGATAATCTGACAGATTCCTCCCCTCCACCAATTTCCTATAATATCAGCTAGCAAAATTAAGTCATTATAGCTGAAAATTTGTCACTATAGCCGGAATATGTGTCATTGCAATTCACCATTTTGTGACAATTTAAAAAAATATTTAAAATATGCAAGAGGAAGACCAGTGCAATGCATCAGTATATTTATTATTGCTGCTGTTCCTTCTCCTCCCTCTTGTCATATAGGTGCTGCTGTTTCTTCTGAACCTCTGGTCAGTTAGCTTGAGAGACAGGGACTGGCCTAAGATCACCCCATGAGTTTTACGGTTGATTGGTAGAGATGGGCATGAGCCGGTTCGTCCCAGTTAGTTCCAATTCGTAAAGGCGGTGGCACAGGTGCTGCTGCTTCCCTCCCGCTTCTTCCCTGACTCCATCAGCCTCTCACCAAGGCCCAGCGTGGTAGCTTCCCTCTGGGCTGATTGCCCACTCAGGCAAAAGGGCGGGATGGAGAAGTCTGTGCTCTTGCTTGTGACTGGGAGATGAGCCCAGGAGGTGGAAAAAGCAAACAAGCAAGCTGGGCCTGGTGTGTGACTGATTGACTGAGGAGGCAGGGGAGGGGAACAGCAGCTCCTGTGCTGCTGCCTTTATACACTGGGACGAACTGGGACAAACCAGTTCATGCCCATCTCTGCTGACTGGGTATCAGAAACCCAGTCCCCTCATTCTTAGTTTGACACTCCAATTCCTATGCCACTTGTTCATGTTGGTGTAGGGTAAAATCTTGTGCCCCCTATGGACTCGGCATAGGTGAGGTTTTAAACTCAGGTTGTTTCTGTTACATAATGCCAAATTGCTTCTGACTTATTGTGACCACAATAGGGGTTTAAAGGTACCTGAGATATTCAAGGAGTGGTTTAACATTGCCACCCACCCACCCACTGAGTTTTCATGGTCCAGTGGGGATTTGAACCCAGGTCTCCTGAGTCCCAGTCCAATACTGTAGCCACTACACCACACTGACTCTTGAAATTCATGTTGCCAGGTCCAAAACTGAACCTAAAAGATGGCTCTCTTCTGTATTACCCATTGTTTTCCCCCCTCTAAAGAAAGTACAGCATCCTTGTGAAGCGGTTAATCACTTTAGCCTGAATTTAATTTTTTACTGCTCTTGGGTACAGGGAAGGAAGAAAACAAAGGCGTTTGGTCTGCCTTTTAATCAGGTGCTGGAAATTAAATTTCAGACCTGGTGGCTCTGGAGTCTGGCACATCTAACTCAAATCAGGTTTCTTTTTCCAGTTTGAGTAGCCTCTTCCCAAACCCACCATCTCTTGTTCTCTTCACACACAAACACATATGCTTCCATACAACACACAAGCGGCTGTATTTGGTTCCTGTTCATCTGAGTGTTAAAATTCCATTTACAGATCCACAGATGTTCTGGTATCCTTTGAATCTAATGAGGATGACTCACAGGGATGAAAATGGACTTAGAGACCTCTAATGCATTCTGAGATCAATGGGTTCCAGATGAAAACCATTCAGCTTGATCACAGCTTTCATTGTAGCCATCCATTCTCTCTTTTGCTCTTTTTCCCTTTTCTCGCTGCTTAAAATACAGTGTATTTGGAAATGTGTGAGTTCCAAGAACGTTTGCTTTCATTCACAGGAAAAAAATAATAACCCTCCTTAGCTTGTTTCTGAATTAGATAACGAATGCTGAGAAACCAGGCTGTGATCATCAGTTTTAGCAGTTTTTAGTAATGGGAGAAGAATATTGACTTTTTGGTGGTCAGGATGCTGCTTTGATTTTCTGTTATTACCTTTGGGTTAGAGGTATTGTTGATTCAGCAGTAAGCCTTAACAATGCCATCATCGCTGGTTTGAAAGGAAAAAAAAACTGATGAAGATACACTACTGGTCACCATTCAAAAATATTTAAGCCATATGCAGATGTTCTGTTTGTTCGCATGAGAAGTATGAGTGTGTAGAAGAACTCTCACTCTCTCTCTCTCTCTCTCTCTCACACACACACACACTTGTGTTGTTGGAGAGAGTACAAATGGGACTTCTATACAGAGTCTGGAAATGGTACTTTTTTGAGATGAAAGTTTCCAGAATCCCCCTGCCAGAAGGGTTATAGGCAAGGTTCCCTCTAAGATGCGCAGCCACGCGAGTGCACACAACTCTGCCACCACTCCGCACAGGGCTCCTCCTCCTCTGCACACCCACAGTGATGGTTTCCAGCCCTTTTGGTTCCAGTTGCGCTGGAACCCCGTGCAGGGAGATGGACTTGTGCGCATTGGGGGGGGGGAGCGGAGTCACAGGCGCAAGAACCCCGCCCAGGAGGCTGAAAATTTGAGGGAGCATTGGTTACAAGCCATGCTGGATGGGGATTCTGGGAGATGTTGTCAAAAACCCTAACTTTCCCCCCTTTCCCCTTCAATTGGCACTTGAAGTCTTCGGGATCTCAGAGTTATCAATTCTGTGAGCGCCTTCACGAGGGAGTTGTTTGAAGAGTGAGATATGCACTCTTTGAAGAAACAAACAGATGTTGCAAACTGGGCTAGGGAGAAGACTTATGTGGGACCTCACCTATCGCCCTAATCTCCACGAGCTGCAACTGTGCTGCTACAGGCACTGTGTGCTTGAAGAGACACCCCTGGTGAAAGGAATGGCCTATTTGGCCACAGGCACAGAAGCAACGGTCATGAAAATGGTGGGATTAAAATGCTTTCGAGGGTTTTAATTATGGCTCCATTCATTACTGCCTTGACAAGTATATAAATAAATTGTTTAAAGCTAGCAAAACCCCCAAATTCTGATGGGTACAGATTTTATTGATCCTACCGTGTTTCCCCGAAAATAAGACAGGGACTTATATTAATTTTTGCTCCAAAAAACACATTAGGGCTTATTTTCAGGGGATGTTTTATTTTACGGTCGTGCCATCTTCTTCTGGTTGCTGCACAATGTTGGAGGGCGGGGTTTCACTTAACTGGGGCTTATTTTTGGGGTAGGGCTTATATTACGACCATCCTGAAAAATCATACTAGGGCTTATTTTCAGGTTAGGTCTTATTTTCAGGGAAACAGGGTAGACAAAAATCCACTATAACTTAGATTTGATGTTAATGCTATTGGGGCAAACCATTTATAGGGTGCCAACAGTGCTGTGTGGCCACTGCATAGCCATGATCTGGTCCATGGCCAGTGGCTTCTCAGTCTGAAGCTAGACTAGGCAGGATAGATGGAAGGTCTCTTTCCATGTGACTCGGTGGAAAGTAGGGCATTGAGGCTTGTTCTGCTTCCAGTGTCACACACAGCATAGAACACTCCATGAATTCAGGAGGATGAAGCCGCCTGCAAAAGGATGCAAGCAGGTGCATGCACATTGAAGCTCAGTATGACAGGTGCGGGATCCTCACCACTTGTCAGGATTTTGTTCTGTTGGTGAACAGGGAGTTAAATTGTAATATTGTAGATGAAGTGCAGAGTCAGGAATGTAGGGCAAAAGCCAATGTAATGACTTACAGCATACAGGTGAAGCAAGATGATGTAATGCTTAATTGTTTAACATGACCAGCTGTAAATGGGGAAATGTGGTTGGTTGTTCTGAGTATAAATGTAACTGAGACAGAACAGACCTTACCACTCAGCAGTAAGTCTGGTGGTCATTTACTTCTATGCCAATGCTCTGAATGTTGCTATGCAAATGTATCTTGCCTTGTATATATGTATATATGTGTGTTGCCATAATCAATATATTATATTATAATTACTAAGAACTCTCTCATGTTATTTTCTCCTTACGTCTAAATCTCTAAGTCACTCAATCCCTACGTCTCTTACTTTGCTTAACATAAAAGTGGGATTTAACCAGACTCTAGGAACATTTTCTTGAGGCCACTGCCTCATTAAGATTCTGGAGTTTTGGCCCCACGCCAACAGGGTTATGGGCCCAGGGAGACGCCCAGAGTGACGCAGAGAGATGTGGTAAGCCTAGGGAAACGTGGTGCCTAGGAGACGTGGTGTTCCAGGGAGAAGCTGAGACGTTTGTTGGCCCAAGGAGAAGGCATTTAAGGCTGCAAGTATATGGAGGAAAAGCCAACAATTGGAGAAGCTGAGTCAGATTCTGAAAGTGACGGACAGCAGATCCAAAGAGGAGGCTTCACCATGATGCAGGCCAGTAACCTTCCATTATTACATTGAAATGGTCATAATTATATGTCTTGGGCCTATAAAATGGAAATGTATTTAAGAAGAGAGAGTGTATAGCAGATTGTATCTAATCCTCCAGCTCAACTAGACGAAGAAGATACGGCTAAAGATGAAAGAGCGTTATCTACAATAATATTATGCTTGGATGACTCCCAATTAAATTATGTGAGAGGAAAAACTTCAAGTAACGAGGTCTGGGAGGCGTTGAGAGCCGTCTATGTGAGACAAACAGCTGGTTCCAAGATGTTAATAACACGTAAGCTGTATAAGAAGAGGTTGCTCCCTAATCAAAGCATATCTAACTATATCCAGGAGTGTTCTGAGTTATTTTTCCAGTTACAGGAGCGTGGGATGGATTTCCCAGAGGCCCATAAATGCTACGTTATCTTAAGTGGTTTGGATGAAAGCTGGGAAACACTCGTAATAAGTATGGAAAGTTTGCCAGAACAAAGTCTAACGGTGGAATATCTGGCGGGGCGATTAATGGAGGAGGAACAAAGGAGAAAGGAGAAAGCCGAGGATTTATCTGTGCCAAGTCTACACAGTCGAGGGAATTCCAAGGATGATAGCAACAGAAGGATGTCTGCTGATTTCCCTACTGAAAGAATCCTGGCTGTAAAAAAGAAGAAGAAATGTTTTATTTGCGGCAGCGAAAGACATTTGGCTAGAGACTGTGTTTGTCGAAGAAGAAGAGATAAGCCCAAGGACACTGAGAAAGAAAACAGAACTTCAGAGCGTAAAATAAACTCTGTGTCAGTAATTACTGATTGTGACAATGAGAAATGGCTGATTGATTCGGGCGCTACACAACATGTTTGTAGACAGAGAATGTGGTTTAAAGAGTTAACAAACTCTGCTAAAAGACAAGTAAGTTTAGCAGACGGGAAAAACATTGAAGTATGTGGAACAGGCAAAGTTTATGTAAAAAGCCTTAAAGATACTTTGGAGAATGTTTTGTTTGTACCTAGAATTAGCCATAATGTAATAAGTGTGTCATGTTTAGACCAAGCTGGTTTTTCAATTAAGTTCAGTAAAGGAGTTTGCAACATAGAGAAAGCAAACGTACTTGTTGCAACGGGGCATTTAAAGGGAAATCTCTATGTTTTGGATAAAACAGAAGAAGGGAAATGTTCTGCAAATGTGTTAAATGATAATGTGCCACATCACAAATGCATACATAAGTTGCATAGAGACTTAGGACATGTGAGTTTTGAAGTATTAAGGAAAACTCAGCAATGTGTGGGCAATCTAAATTTAAAGAACTGTGAAAGATTTCTAGATTGCAATGTGTGTAAAGCCTCTAAATCAAAGAGACACCCAGTGAGTAAGAAAAGCTATAGAATAAGTAAAAGGTGTTTTGAGCTTGTGCACATGGATATAATGGGTCCGTTCCAAGAGTCACTGGGGGGAAATAAGTTCTGTCTTACCATAACAGATGATTTCTCCAGGTACTCTTATGTCTTCATACTTAAATATAAAAGTGAAGCATTCCAAACATTCAGGGAATGGGTGGCTATGATTGAAAGAAGATTTGAAACACATGTAGCCAGCATTCAGACGGACCGAGGGGGAGAGTTTATGAGTAAGCAATTCAGAACGTGGTTAAGAAAGAAAGGGATACGCCATAGAATTGCAAACGTACAAGTCCCTCAAGAAAATGGAGTAGCAGAACAAAAAGGTGGCATATTACAAACAGTTATGGATTCTATGTTGACAGATGCTAATATGTCTAAAGTTTTTTGGGGAGAAGCAATGAAATGTGCATGTTATGTTTTGAATAGAATTTGGAATTCTGTCATTCAAAACACCCCGTATTTTCTGGTGCACAGCAGACAACCAACTTTAAATCATATCAAGACGTTTGGTTGCCATGCGTGGGTAAATATACCAAAAGCTTCACGTAGGAAGGGTTCTCCTAAAGCAAAAAGGCTGATTTTTATAGGATATCAAACTGGGTGTAAAAGCTACAGGTTTAGTGACCAGTTTGGTAATGTGACCATCAGTAGGTCAGCAAATTTTTGTGAGAACGAGAATTGGTCTCGTATACATGCTAATGATGAAGTATTTTTGCCATCATTTAGTAATCAAAATGTTAAGAAACAAGGTAAAGAGAACCTAAGTAAAATGGAAGCTGAGGAGGAGAATGGGACATATAGTGAAGCTGAGGAGGAGAATGGGACATATAGTGAGTCAGGAGAACAAAGTGAAGAAGTAGTAATTCCCAGGCGTTCTCAGATAGCAAATAAAGGAGTCCCACCTCAAAGGTTCAAAGTAACAAATATAAACTTAATTGTCAGTGAACCTGAAAGTTATGAGGAAATGTTAAGATTGCCAACTGATCAGCAACATAAGTGGAAGGAGGCTATGCTTGCTGAGTTCAATTCATTGAAAGAGTATAATGTGTTTTCACCTGTCAAATTACCTGAAGGGGAAAACGTAGTTGGCTGTAGATGGGTATACAAGTTAAAAACGTTACCTGACAATACCCAACAGTATAAAGCTAGATTGGTAGCTCAGGGATTTACCCAAAGAAGGTTTAAACATTATGATGAAGTATTTGCTCCAACGGCCAAAAGTGAGACTTTTAGACTGGTCTTGGCCTTGGCAGCATCACAAAAAAGTGAAGTGCATCATATGGATATATCAACTGCATATTTAAATGCAGATTTGGAACAAAAAATATATATGAAACAAATCCCTGGTTTTGAACTAAAGAACAAAGGTTTAGTTCTGCAACTTCACAAAGCATTGTATAGTTTACGGCAAAGTGCCAGAAATTGGAATAATTGTTTAAATACAAAGCTAGTACAACTAGGGTTTAGAAGAAGTTTGGCCGACCCTTGCCTATACATCAAAAATCAGGGTGATGTAAAATTGATATTACTAGTCTTTGTGGATGACTTGTGTTTAGTAGTACCTAATGATACTTTGTAAAGTGGTTCGTGAGAGAACTGAGTAAAAATTTCAAATTGAAACATTTAGGTCAGATAAGTAACTAATTAGGAGTAGAAATAAGTAAAGACCAAAATGGAAATTTTCAAATATGCCAAGAGAAGAAAATAGAGAAATTATTAATAGAAAGTGGCATGGAGAATTGTAACTCAGTACGAACCCCAATGGAGACAAGTTTTCAGAGAAACTTTGAAAGTGAGAAATTTGATGATGTAGAGCTTTATCAATCCAGAGTAGGGTCATTGTTGTATTTGGCATCCTGGACGAGGCCAGACATTGCAGCGTCAGTAAATGTTTTAAGTCAGTTTGCTGCAGAGCCTCGTAAACATCACTGGAATGGGATAAAGAGAATACTCAGATATCTAAAGGGTACAAAGGATAAGAAGCTACTGTTGAGAGTAGGAGAAAGTCTGGAATTAAAGTGCTTTACAGATTCAGACTGGGCAACAAGTGAAATTGATAGAAAATCAATTTCAGGCTTGGCAATATTTTTTGATAGGTCTTTGATAGGTTGGAAATCAAAAAAGCAGACCATTGTTGCCACAAGTACTGCTGAGGCTGAGTACGCTGCTTTGAGTGAGCTGTGTAATGAAATCACTTGGTTTAAGCAATTATTAAGAGATGTAAACATAATAATTGACTTACCTACACAAGTTTTCTGTGATAACACAGCATGCATACAATTAGCTGGTGAATGTAGAATTAAAGGAAGAAGTAAGCACATTGGAATAAGATTCTTTAATGTGAAAGATGCTGTGGAAAGTCAATTGGTAGAATTGCAATATTGTCCCAGTGAAAATAATGTAGCAGATATTTTCACTAAACCCTTGACACTAGAAAAACATTTGTATATATGTAACCAAATAGGTTTCTCCAATATATAAAATTTAAGGAGGAGTGTCAGGATTTTGTTCTGTTGGTGAACAGGGAGTTAAATTGTAATATTGTAGATGAAGTGCAGAGTCAGGAATGTAGGGCAAAAGCCAATGTAATGACTTACAGCATACAGGTGAAGCAAGATGATGTAATGCTTAATTGTTTAACATGACCAGCTGTAAATGGGGAAATGTGGTTGGTTGTTCTGAGTATAAATGTAACTGAGACAGAACAGACCTTACCACTCAGCAGTAAGTCTGGTGGTCATTTACTTCTATGCCAATGCTCTGAATGTTGCTATGCAAATGTATCTTGCCTTGTATATATGTATATATGTGTGTTGCCATAATCAATATATTATATTATAATTACTAAGAACTCTCTCATGTTATTTTCTCCTTACGTCTAAATCTCTAAGTCACTCAATCCCTACGTCTCTTACTTTGCTTAACATAAAAGTGGGATTTAACCAGACTCTAGGAACATTTTCTTGAGGCCACTGCCTCATTAAGATTCTGGAGTTTTGGCCCCACGCCAACACCACTGGGCTCCTGGTGTGCTCGAGGTTGCTAGGCACGAAGGCGCTGCTCCTTACTTCTGACAAGGTCTAAAGAAAGGAGGGCTGAGAAAAGTGTGTCACAATGAATCCATGAGGTATGTTATCTTACACAGTAATTCCCAACCTTGGGTAAACCAGGTGTTCTTGGGCTGTAATTCGCCAAAGCCTTCTCCACCAGCTGTGCTGGTCAGGGTTTCTGGGAGGTGCAGTCGAAGAACACCTGGGCGACCCAAAGTTGGGAACCACTGATCTTACACATTGTCCTGGACTCAGCTGCAGAGTGCAGAAAAGGTACCTTTTTTTGGACTACAACATCCAGCGTCCTCAGCCAGTTCTGCCCGTTTCCATCCTGGCTGGAAAATTGTGGCAGCTCTTGTCCAGAAAAAGTAATGTTTCTGAGCTGTGCTCAGCCGTTATACTCATCTTATGTGCTTAGCACCCACTGAGAACAATTCTGAGGTAAAAGCTGTGATAGAAAAAAAACAACAGCTGAGTAAGTCAATGGAAGACATTTTTTGTCCTGATGTGTGCTATTCAGTTCCCCCAGTTGAGGATCTGGGCTTTAGAGTATAATTCCCTTGAGAACTATACTTACTTAATTGACTCTATGTACTTTTATCTGCTTGTGACTTCATTTGGGAATCTGGATTTTACAACAAAGCAAAAATAACAGTACAGCATTTTTTAAAAAATATATATCTGGTATGTGAATAGCTATGGTCTTCCTTTTACAACTTCACAAGCCTCATCCCCACATGAAGTCGCATTTGGATTCCTGGGGATGTCAATACTCCCAAGAAAAGCTGGTTCTTTGTTGTATTTTCTCCAAACAATAACAAAAAGCTTAACGGTTCCTGATGTTCTCCTCTGAATAGTTTCTGTCCCTTTTTATCCATGCCTGCATTGTTCTAGCCCAGCATGCTATGCAAGCTAAAAATAACATTGCGTTGGATGTATTTCAGCTTCAGGTCGATGAAACATTTATTGATATTCTACTCGGTTTGTACTGCATTCATTGTCACTGAAATATGAGAGAAAGCCAAGGAGGGAGCCATGAATGAGGTGGAAAGAGAACACTTTCTACGCCAAGGCTGCCATTTTGGTTTGGTGTGGGCTCCTTCCTTGCCTCTGAAGGTCCTTAGCTTTGGGGGTCTGGCTGTCTGTCTGTCCTGGAATTCAAGCGTTGCAGTGATTATTCTCAGATTTTGTGTTATGCCATGTTTTCAAGGCTTTTAAAAGGACTGTTGATATTTTGTGCAATTTAGATGTTTTCACACCCAAGTTATGAGACTACGGTATGCTTGTGCACACCCTCCAGCCACTACTTGATTTAGGGTTTTTTCTTCCATTTGAGTACTGTCTATTGATGTGTTACTTTGTTCTTATATTTTAAATTGTTTATTTTATATGTTGTTAGCCGCCCAGAGTAGTCAGTTGACTAGATGGGCGGGGTATAAATTTAATTTTTTAAAAAAAAGAATTTGTACATTCTGCCTCCAAAAGCGAGAAGCAGATAAAGCACCAAAGGAGATGATGATTTTGTAGAGCTCATCCTTACAGTTTGAAGTTTCCCCTGCATGTTCATATTGATAGGTTTTTATCGTTTATCGCACAGTGTTGTTTATTCTGGCTTCCCTTTTTTTCTCATTAAAATTGACAAGACATGTTACCCCAAGAATATAGCCTTTCCAGCATCAGTCTTCAAGTGTGTCTACAGTACAGAAAAGTGCAACAATCTTTTTATGTCTCTCCCCCACTTCTGATGCATTCTAGATACGGTTGCTGTGCTGCTGGGATTATGAATCTCAAAAAAGACGCTGCCTCTCTAAGCATCATCATCCCTAGCATTCTTTGGCTAATAAAAGCAGTAAAGTGGTAGGACTGTAACCACAGAACTAGCCCAAAGAGGATCATTTCCACACTATTTTCCATACCACATTCAATGTTACATTATCAAGCTATAAATCTTCCATACATCAGAGAAGCTAGCAGGTCTCCAGGCACCCACAAGTGAGAAGAATATCTATGTTGTCCTCTCATCTATTAGTGTTGCGTCTTTCCGTGAAGACAGAATGTTTCAAACTTTCCTAGTCCTTAGTCATGTTTTGGGTTCAACTTTTCCCTTTGTTTTCAGTTGATCTCAGACCTAAACTGGATGAACAAAACCTTCAACCACCAAAAGACAAGCAACATATCAGAAATAATGCAATAATATATTCTCTTGCCTTGAGAAGATCTCAGTTCCTGGGTTCAATAACAATGATAAAAAGTTCTGTAAAAATTTGGCCACTATACTCCAAAAGTATGCATTTAAAAGAGTGAGCTCGACATGGGATTGAATAGTCTTGAACACACAACTTGGATTAGGTATCTGATCTAGGCTTTGTGGTTGCCTGGTCAATAGCAAGCCATTCCCTGAGGTTTCAGGGTCAAAGGGGCTGGGTACTTGGGCTGTTACAAAGGCTGGGCAAGCACAACACATGTACAAATACTTTTGTATTGATCCAATGAGCCCTTACTCCAGTCAGGAATAGGCAAAAATGTATGTCCTGGCTTTAATACCACCTCTCATGCACAAATAAAACGTTCTTCTCCAGCATGCGTTAGCCTGCCAGAGTATCGCTTCCCTGCCTGAAGCTATATAGTGATTCTTGGGAACTTTGGCTGGTGACCAAAAAGCTGGTAACAGTTGCTGGGTGAAATCCTGTTGCTTAGTGGACGGAAGGAGGGAACACGCCACGCGTACAAATTCGGACAAAGCATGATGAAGCGCTTCATGCCCATGTCTACTGCTGTCTTTTTGAATTGGGAACATCCCAAGAAAGTAAGTTAGATCTGCTACCTATGTGGACTCGAATGGTTATATAGGGAAGAGCTTGAAAAAGTTACTTTTCTGGACCAACACCCCCCCCCCCCCCATTTCCCCAGCAGTATAGCTGTGGGGACTTCTGCACTACAGAGAAATGAAAGCTTTGCTGATCTCCAATGGTTTTACTACTGATTAAGTACATCTTGGAAAATTTATTCTTTGGACTGCATCACCAAGAACCCCTTAGCCCAGGGGTCCCCAACCGCCGGTCCGCGGGGTTCGGTGCCGGTCCGTGGGCTTCCTGGAATTGGGCCGTGGAGACGGATCTCCCCCCCGCACGCATGCACGATGGGCGTGTCGTGTGTGTGTGTGGGCGTGTTGCACGACACGCCCGCCCGCAGGCATGACACGCCCACCCGCAAGTGCGGGGGTACCCCGCCCCCCCCCACGGAGCCCCGCACCCCCCAACTGGTCCGTGGTCCCAAAAAGGTTGGGGACCGCTGCCTTAGCCAACACGATGGCCAGAGTGGCTAGGGAAATCTAGGAGCTATAGTCCAAAACACAGCTTTTCTGTACATCAAGATTATGATATTATTCTAATGAGATATAATGTCAGTCTGAATGATCTCTTGAAGATCCCCTCCCCCCAAAAAAACCCTGATGCAGTTGTGAAAAAATACTGCTAGAATTAGTAAAACTGGCTCCTCAAGAGTATCTTAGCTACCAGAGGTCTTTAAAATATCTATTCATTGAGTTTGGAACAGGGGCAAAGGGAACAGGTGAGATACTAAGCAGTCTGTGCTCAAACAGAGGCTGTGAAAGTGGAAGAGAAAGCTGACCACTTGGAGCAGAGAATTCTATACATCTGTGGGTTCCCTATAGTTACTGGATGGGGAACAGGAGTGTGATGCCATGTGTAAATCCACATCTTACGATCAACCTATCTGTGTTTGTAAACAAACAAACCTTATCACACAAACACCGTCCATCTCCAGTGACTTCCTTGTGGATCAGCAGCAGAGCCCCTGAAGGTTCTGGTGCACATGGATGTAACATGGTTTATTTTCATTCTCCATTCCTAGAGGGGGGAACTAGGATGTAGCAGAGGCCTCCTGTTGGAGGAAGAGAGTATGGGGGGGGGGGAGCTTGTTTTTAACAGGGACTCAGACTTGGACTTGGGACTTGGTACTGAAGATTCGGACTTGGACTTGGGAATTGGAGCCAAAGACTTGCCAGCATCCCTGGTTCTGGAAGGTGCCTCAGTCTCCTAAACAGCATGTGTTGCATGTGTGCAGTATCTGAGGACTTCAGGGGTTGGGATAACCATAGAAAACTTCCACTCGACCCTCTTCCTCCAACACCAGCAAAACCTCAAGTGCAATTCCGAATCCAGCACTATATTGGACGCTGCAAATGCTATTCCAGGTATCAAAAGCAAGCTCTGTTGGTAAGCATGCAAGTACTGGGCATATGCTTTTTAATTATTACATAATTTTTATATTTGTTATTTATATGTTTGCTAAAGTCTTGCAAATATCTAGCTGATTAATGGGTGTCTGCAGCTAATACGTGGGGGAAAAAACAACTACACTCCATTGGGCTCTTCAAGGCAGGACTGGTTACTGCATGCTATTTCATGCTGCTTCATGCTATTTTGCACCTCACCAGCCCCTAGATCCAGCTAGATAATGGTTCTTGTTGGGTCTGTCTCTAAATCTGAGCATCTACTATCTTTTGCCACCTACCACTCTTACTAGATTCCTGGCTCTGCTCCTTCCTTCAGTCTAACAGCCCTACTTCTTCCCTAAATACATTGCATCATTGCAATGCTATAAGTAAGAGTGAAGTGATGCACTATTAAAAAAGAGATAACAGTAGTTTAATACTAAAGTGGTTTAGTGCTAAACTGCAATATTGTAAAAAAACAAACAAACAAACAACCCTCTACAACAGAATGAAACATCTTGGCTTGCTGAATATTGCACCAAGGGCAATACTGTAGCGGCCCGATGTTACCTCTTTCCCTAAGAACAGCACATTATTGTGGTGCCCTAAATGACACTGCAATGATGCTATGTTTTTCAAAATGATTCCCCAGAGAGTTCTCTAGCACTATTGGACGCTATATAAATGGAAACAACTACGATAACAACCAGAAATCAGACATCAAAAAGAAAGAACGAACAATAGGAGAAAAGGGTGGTACACGTCAGGAGAGAAGAGTGACACAGTATACATCAAAGAGGGCACCCATTGGCATCAAAGAGCATATTGGTACATAGAAACACATGAGAGATGTGAAGTAATTATGTTTTTTTATTTAAAAAAACTATTTTCTCCAGTAGAGTAAAAAGCATCAGGATTTCATCTCCATTTGCTCAAAAGAAATTGGGACAAAAGGAGTGTTGTTTGTATGCTGTATATTAAACTGGTGACATCAGCATCAAAGCCATGTATGGTGGTGAAGTCAACAATATGAGCCCTTTGGTGAACATTTACTTTTTGTGTGGCTTTCACTTCTTCACTATCAGGCATCAGCCTTGGATTGAAAGTTCCACCTCTTGACCCTACTAAGTTCTAAATTTTGGTCCAATGGATTTCTACATCTTGACCACTCCTAAATTCATCTCAGTTCCACCCAATTCTGTCTTTCAGCAGCTGGTATCTTTCAGGAGGGAGATGACCACTGAAATCACCACTAGTGTCCCCCAGTGTTTTAATTTATTTTTAAGAGGAGGGGAACGGAAAAAAAATGGGGGGCCAAGGTGGTCAGCTGGGGTCGGTGTGGAAAGCCTCCCTGAAAAGCAATGTCTTTAATTGCTTCCTAAATGTCCACAGGGAGAGGGCTAGGCAGAGCTCCTCCGGAAGCTGGTTTCCTAGAGTTGGAGCCACCGCGAAGAAGGCCCTATCTCTTAGAGGATTTATGGGCCTCCCTCGGGGTGACCACCCAGAGGAGCCTCAACTTGTGGGTCAAGAAGATGACATTAAGGAAAGATGCTCCAACAAGTAACATGGGCCCAAATCGTGGAGGGCTTTGTATGTGAGTGTCAGAACCTTGAACCTGATCCGGGTTCAAGGTTCTGACACACAGGCAACCAGTGGAGATGGGCCAGAACCGGAGTGATGTGGTCAAATTTACCTGTACCTACCACCAGTCTGGCTGCTGCATTCTGGACCCGCTGAAGTTTCCGGATCAGGTTGAAGGTTGAAGGTGAGCCCCACGTAGAGAGCATTGCAGTAGTCGATCCGGGAGATTACCAGGGCCTGCACCAAAGTCCTAAGGGAGTCCTCGTCTAGGTAGGAGCGAAGTTGGGCGATTAGCCTAAGGTGATTAAAGGCTGATCTGGACACAGCTGCAATCTACCCCCAAGAAAGAGCCAGGTCCAGAAGAATGCCCAAATTACACACTTGGTCCCTAAACTGGAGGGGAGTACCATCCAGCCTAGGGACCATCCCCCCTAACCTATCAGAGGTTCCCCCCCTCCAGAAGCAAAATCTCTGTTTTGTTTTGGTTCAGTTTGAGCCTGTTAACTCTGATACATTCCAGTACTGCAACCAGTCAACACTCCACCGTGTGGATGATATCCACTGCAGAGGTGGTAACAGAGAGATAGAGTTGTGTGTCATCAGCATACTGATGACACCTTACTCCAAAACCCCTGATCACCTCCTCCAACGGTTTAACATAGATGTTGAACAGCATCCGGGATAATGCTGATCCCTGAGGAACCTCACACCGAAGAGTCCAAGGTGCCGACACCTCCTCCCCTAGCTGAACTCTCTGGGCATGGTCCTCAAGGAAGGATCGGAGGCAGCTCTGTGCTAAGCCCCCTATCCCAACCTCAGTGAGCCTGTCTAGGTGGATACCATGGTCGACGGTATCAAAAGCTGCTGAGAGATCTAGGAGTACCAACAGGGTGCATCTGCCCCTGCCAGTCTCCCTTAAAAAGTCATCCTGCAGTGCAACCAGTGTCGTCTCAGTACCCCATTGCAGCCTGAATCCAGACTGGAATGGGTCAAGGCAATCCTGCTCCTCCAGGTATGACTGCATCTGATTGGCCACCACCCTCTCTGTCACTTTGCCCAGGAAAGGCATGTTAGCGATCGGACGGAAATAGTTAAGGTTATCTGATGCTAACTGGGGGTATTTGATGATGGGTTGGATGATGGTTTCTTTTAACGGGAGCGAAGCATTCCCTCCCTCAGTGATAAATTAATAATGTTCACGACCCAATCAATCATAGCCCCCTTCATGGTTCTGATCATGCACGCTGGGCAAGTATCCACCGAGGAGGTGGTGGGCCTACAGCTAGCCATCACCCTGCAGGCTTCCTCCTTGACTACAGGGTCAAACTGAACCAACTGGGAAATGGGAGATAGGGCAGCGATGGTCACCCACGGATCAGCTAGGTGGCTGGTGGAGTCGAAGTTGACATGAATGGCCTTGAATTTTGCTCTAAAAAAGGCTGCAAACTGATCACTAGTGAACTCAGTGAGGCCTTGAATGGCCAGAACTGGTAAGGTCACAGACCACCCGGAACAATTCCACTTGTTAGTTCGCAGCCCCACCAATCCTCCGGATGTTAAAGGTCTTTCTTGCCCGTTTAAGGGCATTATCATATTTATTGGCCCTAGTCTTAACTGCAGACCTTTTTTGTTCCAACTGATCTCTTCTCCACCTGCTCTCTAGCCGTCTCCTTGACAACTTCATAGCTTGCAGCCCCTCAGCATACCAAGGGGCAGAGCGAGCTCTGGAGCGGACGGGGCGTTTGGGGGTGATCGTGTCAGCCACCTAAGTCGTCTCCAGATACCACCTCTCGGCCTGGACTTCAACAGGGTCGTCTATCAGGTCAGCCGGAAGCCCTCCCAGAGCCTTTATCCTGCATTTCTCCCTAGTGGGGACAAAGAAGGTGTTAAAAAAAAAGAATCAACAATTAGTTTAAAATATTGAATCTAGTTTAAATCTATGTATGTAAATAGTTAAAAACATTATTTTAAAACAATCTATTTTAAAAGACCTCCCTGTCTTGGTTGCCTGTTGACTCCCCGAAAGCCTCTCTCAAGAGGCGGGTTTTCAGCGGCTGGAAGAGAAGGAGAGGCAGGAAGGAGGCAGTTTGCATCTCCCGAGGCGGAAAGTCTGGGAGGAGCCACAGAGAAGTCAACACTGCGGGCAGAACTTTGCACCAATGCAAGTTTCCGAAATATCTTCAGAGGAAGCCGCCCACATAGAACATTGCGATAATCCAAATGGGAGGGAACCAAGGCACCGCGTATCACCATAGCCAAGTCAGGCTTGTCACGGAATGGGCACAGCCGGCAGACTATTTTTAATGGTGCAAAGGCACTCCTGGCCACTGCTGAGACCTGGCCATCCAGACTCCGAGAGGAATCCAGAAGTACACCCAAGCGACACACCTGAGTTTTCAGAGGGAGTGTAACCCCATTCAGCACAGGTTGAATCCTTATTCCCCGCTCTAACTCTGACTGACTAGGAACACCTCTGTCTTCCCTGGATTAAGCTTCAGTTTGGTCAACCTCATCCGGTCCATCACTGACTCCAGATGTGGCCTTAGGAGTAAGACAGCTTCCTTGAATTTAGGTGGAAAGGAGAGCGAGAGCCATAGCCTAAGCAAGCATATAGGGAGAAGCCAGAAGAAGCAAAATGATTTACTGGCTGGTGTGTATTACAAAGGTATTTCACTCTGCATCAAGAAAGCCTTTTCCGCACGGCTGTTCCCAGGGAAATGCAGCATTTGGAGGGAGTGTCTTTCCAAGAGCTGCTAAACATAATCCGTAAGCTTCTCCCACCCCCAGCCTCCTAATGCTGTCGCTCCTGCTCACTCCAGAGAATTGCCTCAAGATGAGAAGATGGACAGATGTGTTTGCAGACATCTGGGAGGTTCTTACACAGGGCATAAAGCTTCACAAAAAGAAGATGGACAGATGTGCTTGTTTGAAGCATCTGGAAGTTTTTAAAGCACAGGTTGAGAGAAACCTTGAAAAAAGAAACTGGTGATAGGTCAGTGTCACTGATGTATTCCCAAGCAGAGGCTAGGGAGCTGAGACACAGATCAGTGTCTGCATTTGAAGGATGTCATTTCAATACTCTTCCCACCCCATAAACAATGTCAAGGGAAATCAAGTATGCCCTGTCGGTAAGCCAGTAAATGGTGCGTAAAAGGCAGGCACCTGCTTGTTTGCTCAAAATATTAAGCTGTCAAATGACACGGATGTTTGTGCTCACCAACTTTCTTCCCATGATTGATGTAGGTCATGCTTCTGTTTGAGAAAGCCCTGAGTTCGTTAGCCATAGGTGAATGCTCTTTGGATGTGCCCTTTGGAATAAGTGTGCAAGTTCAGCAGGGAGTAACTCGGCTCAGCCTCTAATTATTTCTGCTTCTCTCCCTTTTAGAGAAGCACCCTTTAAAAGCAGAGAGGTCTGCTAAGGCGGGCAGGGGAACCTGTGGTCTTCAGCACACAGAACGCTAGCAGGTCAGGCAAAAGGTGGTTACACAGCTCTTCCGCACTTCTCAACCAAAGGTGCCGAGGAAAAGCATCCTAAGCTAACTGTGTTTTCTCTGCGCAGAGAATTCCCCTGACATTCCACTGCCTTCTTTTGGAATTTTTTCTTGGATAACCTTAAGAAGAGCTACGTCATGTCCGATTTCTGAATCTGGAGTTCAGCTCGTAGTAACATCCAGTTTTATAGGGCGGGCACACACACTCTTTGGGAGCTTACAGATACCAAATGAATGAATGAATGAATGAATGAATGAATGAATGAATTAATGTGGCTTACCAGGAGAAGGCAAGGGTGGAACTCAAAAGAAGTTATTTGTCCTCCCTGACTGAATTGTTATCGATAGGGCTGGCTGGATCTAGGACAGATACCACAGGAGTGCCTTTGGTACCTCATCCTGTGGCCAGCTTTGCAGGGCCACCCAGAGAGCTGAATGGGGGCTGGGGCAGGAATCCTGTCGGAAGCCCTGCGGATGCCCACTGCCAGGACTCATGCATGTATGTATACAAAGCTGATTATTCTGAAAAATCTCATGTGGTTTTTTTTTTTTTTTTTAGACTTTTGTGCTATTTTTTTCTGGACAAAATGCTTGGCTGTGCAGGATCATTACAATTCCTTTACAGGATGGCATCTTTTCTGTACAGGATTTACTGGAAAGAGCAAAAGCTGTGTAGATTTTGGTACTTGGGTCTGTGCAGGATGGGTATAATGCAATCACAACAACAGCAAAAGGGGGGGAAATGATATCAAGGGTTCATTTTCATAAGAAACTGGGAAGTCTTGCAAAATTGCTGAGAAAGAGAAAATGTGTAAGTACGTGTTGTATCCCTACTGCACACGAAGGAGTAAGCCTTAAGTTCGGGAGAAAAAATGATTGTGCTGTTCACAGTGATATCGCATTCTCTGCAGGGCTGCTGAAAGTTATTTTGTAACATTGAGGCAAAACAGCAAATGGTATCCCTCACTCACTCAACTGGAAGAACATCTTATATAAAACCAGCCGAGTTATTCTGAAATATGAGCCACAAATTCTAACCTCTACTCTTCCCTACCACCAGAATAACTAATATTTTTTGTCTTTTCGTCACATGACACATCTGCTGCTTGCAGGCAGAGGGGAGAGCTCTCGGCCCCCCTGTGGAAAAGCATTTTCTGCACCTTTACCA